>JALZYL010000053.1:0-234314 GCA_023619815.1 Aspergillus neotritici | reverse complement strand
AACCAAAAAAACCCCCCCCCTCCCACCCCCCCCCCCCCCCCCCCCCCTCCTCCTCCTCCCCCCCACCCCACTTACTCACTTTAATACACACCCCCCGGGTTCATCACTGAGTCCCGTGCGTCTCTACGCGCCCTTCGAATTGCGACCTTGTTGATCTTGCTGCCGTCGGTGGGGTCCCCGTCGCCATGTCGTTGCTCCCGGCCGAAGTTCATTCGGCGCTCTCACAGCTGCTGCACGGGTTGAGTACCCCCGACAACACGGTTCGCTCGCAGGCTGAGGATCAGCTGAATAATGATTGGATTCAAAATCGTCCCGATGTGCTCCTCATGGGCTTGGTGGAGCAGATTCAGGGCGCTGAGGAAGTGGGTGTAAGTGTCTTTGGCGTGGTGTTGAAACGTTCTTTTTTGTGTGGAGAGATATAAAGAGGGAGAGATGAAAAGATAGATTCGCGGGAAAAAAGGGTGGACGCGTGCGGCATGACTCCGATAGGGAGTGGACTGGCTACACATTCTCTCCGGTTCTGATTCTGATTGATTCTCCAGATAAGGTCCTTCGCCGCGGTGCTGTTCAGGAGGATCGCAACCAAGACGCGCAAAGATCCCGTCACGAACGAAGCCAAGGAACTCTTTTCGACGCTCACCGGAGAACAGCGACTCGTTATTCGACAGAAGCTGGTGACGTGTCTGACGACCGAGTCGGTGACGGATGTGCGGAGGAAGGTTGGAGACTCTGTCGCGGAGATCGCGAGACAGTACACTGATAACGGTATGCGGATGCGGTGGCTGTGAAAGTCGTGGGGGAAATTCGTTCTGATCGAATCGCAGGTGATCAATGGCCGGAGCTTCTGGGTGTCCTCTTCCAGGCCAGTCAGTCCCCCGATGCCGGCCTGCGCGAGGCCGCCTACCGCATCTTCTCGACCACCCCCGGGATCATCGAGAAGAACCACGAGGATGCCGTGCTGACCGTGTTCGGCAAGGGTTTCAAGGATGACGTCGTCTCCGTATGTGCTATTGGATTTCCCACGACCATTGGTGGCCCCTGTTGACCAGACAACCCTTATGTGCAGGTGCGCATTGCGGCCATGGAAGCGTTCGCGTCCTTTTTCCGTTCCATCTCCAAAAAGTCGCAACCCAAGTTCTTCCCCCTCGTGGCCGACCTGCTCAATGTCCTGCCGCCGCTCAAGGAGACCTCCGAGAGTGAGGACCTGTCCGCGGCGTTCATGTCGCTGATCGAGCTGGCCGAAATCTGCCCCAAGATGTTCAAGACCATGTTCAACAACCTGGTGACCTTCAGCGTCAGCGTGGTCGCCGAGAAGGACCTCAGTGATCAGGTCCGCCAGAACGCGCTCGAGTTGATGGCCACCTTTGCCGACTACGCCCCGAACATGTGCAAGAAGAACGAAAAGTTTGCCCAGGAGATGGTGACGCAGTGTCTCAGCTTGATGACCGATATTGGAATCGACGATGACGATGCCGCCGAATGGAATGCGTCGGAAGATGTACGTATTCCCGGGTGTCTTTGGTGCTGTGGTTTGCTGATCTTTTGTAGTTGGACCTCGAGGAGAGCGATCTCAACCATGTGGCCGGTGAACAGTGCATGGACCGCCTCGCCAATAAGCTGGGCGGCCAGGTCATCCTCCCCGCCACGTTCGCATGGATCCCTAGTATGATGTCGTCTTCCGCCTGGCGCGATCGCCACGCCGCACTGATGGCCATCTCGGCCATTTCGGAGGGCTGCCGCGACCTGATGGTGGGTGAACTGGATCAGGTGCTGGCCCTGATCGTCCCCGCCCTGCAGGACCCGCATCCCCGGGTGCGCTACGCCGGCTGCAACGCATTGGGCCAGATGAGCACCGATTTCGCCGGTACGATGCAGGAGAAGTACCACCAGGTGGTCTTGAACAACATCATTCCCGTGCTGGACAGTGCCGAGCCCCGCGTGCAAGCTCATGCGGCGGCCGCGCTGGTCAACTTCTGCGAGGAGGCGGAGCGAAAGATCCTGGAGCCGTACCTGGACAACCTCCTGCGTCACCTCCTGCAGCTTCTGCGCAGCGAGAAGCGCTACGTCCAGGAACAGGCACTGTCCACGATCGCCACGATTGCCGATTCCGCCGAGAACGCCTTCGACCAGTATTATGGCACTCTGATGCCGCTGCTGTTCAACGTCCTCAAGGAGGAGCAGTCCAAGGAGTACCGCCTGCTGCGCGCCAAGGCGATGGAGTGCGCGACGCTGATCGCGCTCGCCGTGGGCAAGAACAGGATGGGCCAGGACGCGCTGAACCTGGTGCAGCTACTGGGCAACATCCAGCAGAACATCGTGGACGCGGACGACCCGCAGTCGCAGTACCTGCTCCACTGCTGGGGCCGCATGTGCCGCGTGCTGGGCCAGGACTTCGTGCCGTACCTGCCGGGTGTGATGCCGCCTCTTTTGACGGTGGCGGCCGCGCGGGCCGACATCCAGCTGCTGGACGACGAAAGCCAGATCGACCAGGTGGAGCAGGATGAGGGCTGGGAGCTTGTGCCCCTCAAGGGCAAGGTCATCGGAATCAAGACCAGCGCGCTGGAAGACAAGAACACCGCCATCGAGCTGATCACCATCTACGCGCAGTTCCTGGAGGCGGCCTTCGAGCCGTACGTGCTGGAGACGATGGAGAAGATCGCGGTGCCCGGGCTGGCGTTCTTCTTCCACGACCCCGTGCGGGTGTCGTCGGCCAAGCTGGTCCCGCAGCTGCTGAACGCGTACAAGAAGGCGCACGGCGAGCAGTCGCCCGGCTTCGCGCAGATGTGGAACAAGGTGGCGGAGAAGATCATCGAGGTGCTGAGCGCCGAGCCGACGGTGGATACCCTGGCGGAGATGTACCAGTGCTTCTACGAGTCGGTGGAGGTGGTGGGCAAG
This sequence comes from Aspergillus neotritici, assembly GCA_023619815.1. Taxonomy (NCBI): domain Eukaryota; kingdom Fungi; phylum Ascomycota; class Eurotiomycetes; order Eurotiales; family Aspergillaceae; genus Aspergillus; species Aspergillus neotritici. The sequence goes on along the minus strand of JALZYL010000053.1, from coordinate 231,419 downwards.
AACTGCCTGAGCGTGCAGCACCTGCAGGCGTTCATCACGTCGGCCAAGTCGACGCTGGAAGACTACCAGCTGCGGGTCAAGGCGCGCCTGGAAGAGCGGGCGGACCTCGAGGAGGGCGAGGAGGAGAGCCTGGACTACGAGTACGCGGTGGAGGACGACCAGAACCTGCTGAGCGACATGAACAAGGCGTTCCACACGATCTTCAAGAACCAGGGCACGTCCTTCCTGCCGTCGTGGGAGACGCTGATGCCGTTCTACGACGCGTTCATCACGAGCGACGACCCCACGCAGCGACAGTGGGCGCTGTGCATTATGGACGACGTGCTGGAGTTCTGCGGCGACGAGGCCTGGAAGTATAAGGACCACATCATGCGGCCGCTGGCCGCGGGGCTGCAGGACCAGAACGCGGCCAACCGCCAGGCGGCGGCCTACGGCGTGGGCGTGGCGGCGCAGAAGTGCGGCGCGGCGTGGGCCGACTTCGTGGCGGCTTGCATCCCGAGTCTGCTGCAGGCGACGCAGATCCCGCAGTCGCGGTCGGAGGAGCACGTCTTCGCGACGGAGAACGCGTCCGCCAGTATTGCTAAGATCCTGCACTACAACGCCAGCAAGGTGCAGAACGCCCAGGATATCGTGGCCAACTGGCTGACGACGTTGCCGATCACGTTTGACGAGGAAGCGGCGCCTTATGCTTACTTTTTCCTGGCACAGTTGATTGAGCAGTATGTCCCTTTCTTCTTTTCTTTTTCTATCAACCTTAACGTACACATGACTAACTAAAACTGTAGGCAAAACCCCGCCGTCATGGCCAACGCCGACAAAGTCTTCGGATTCATCGTGGCCGCCCTGGAAGCAGAGACCCTGCAAGGACAGACGGCCGGCCGGGTGGCCAACGCGGCCAAGCAGCTGGTAGCAGCGACGGGCTTGAACGCGGACCAGATCCTGGCGGGCGTGAACCCGGATAACCAGGCGGCTGTGCGGAGTTACTTTCAGTAGATTGATTGATTGACGGATTGATTGATTGATTGATTGATTGGATTTTGATGGATATGATGTCATGGTTTAGCGAATACAGTTATACTATATACAGTTCCGTATACATAGTTGCTCTGTATAGATGTATTGCTGAATATATCGTATCAGGTAGATGTAGATGTGTCGAGATATATACATACATATACATATATATAATCCGAGAGAGACCTAAACAACCATCTCCAAAATCTCCAACACCTGCTCCTTCCGCACAACAGGAACAGGATTCATCCTGCAAAACCGATCCCGCAGACTCCTCTCCGCCAAATCATCGAACTGATCCCTGCCGACCCCCACCTCACCCAGCGACCGCGGCAGCCCTAACTCGCGGATCACTGCGTCGAGCACGTCGCCCAGATCGACCGTGTCAGTATCAGTGTTGGTGTTGACGCCCCGCGCGCGCAGCACCTCCGCCACGACGGGCTGGCGGAGGAGGAATCCGAGGAGGCTTGTTTGGCGGGAGGTGGTGCTACTGTTGGGGTCGTCGGGGCTGTGCTTGAGATTGTATTTGCATACTGCGGGGAGGAGAATGCAGCTTGTTTCGCCGTGGGGGATGCCGAGGGGCCCTAACTTTATCGAAATAGTCAGTATATATATGGATACCTCATTATATAACGAACCGTAGAAAAAGAAAAAGACATACCTGATGTCCAATCCCATGCGACGCCCCCAACCTGATTCCCTCCCTGCCTGCGCCTCGTCCCCTCCCCCCCGAACATCCCTCCCCAAGACAAGCGGCCATAGCGTCCACGCTCCCCAGTAGACAAATCAGTCTCGCCTCGACGTCTTTATCTTTGTCATCTCTATCCCTATCCAACCGACACCGCAACAACCCAGGTAATAACTGGCCCAACCCATGTCTCGCGAGCGCCCCGTCCGCGCCCTCGCCCTCAACCGTCTCTGCACCCTCGCCTGTCGAAGGACACGACTGTAAATAGGTTTCGACGCAGTGGTCGACGGCGCGGATCCCTGTGGAGAGCCACACGCGCGACGGCGTGGTCGTCGCGCAGAGGTCGGCGTCGAGGATGACGAGTTGGGGTCCTCGGATGCCAACTGAGAAGAGGTGTTTTTCGCCGGTTGTGTCGTTTGTCGCGCCTGCGATGTTGGAGTATTCGCCGCCGGAGAGGGTCGTCGGGATGGAGAGGATGGGGAGGTGGGAGGGGTGGATTTCTTGAGATTGAGATTGAGAGGCGGTGTTGGTGTTGCTGAGGGTGGCGAGGGCGGAGGTGGTTGTGGCGTTGTTTGCTAGGGCCTTTCTCGTTTGCATTTCATGTGGTTAGTGTTGCATGTACGAAGAGTATATATAAAAGGAAGAGAGGAGAGGGGGGAAAAATACCAAAGCAACGACCTTCCCCCCATCGATCAAACTCCCCCCACCAAGCGTAACCAGGAGATCAGCCCCCGTGGCGCGTACTTCGTCTGCGACTTCCAACACCTCCGACCACAGCGTGTGGCTCTTCATGCCCTTGCGCACGCCAACAACCTTCACTGCTGTCGTTGGGTCTGTGTCTGTTTCTAGCGCATCTTGGAGCCGCTGCAATGCGTCTGTTGTGCGTGCCAGTGTCCCGGAGATGATGATGTAGATGCGCTTTGCGGAGAAGGTGGTGCGCGCGTGCTGCGCTACTGCTGCTGGGTAGGGCAGGCCGTAGCTGAGGAGGGGGGAGGACTGGGTGGGGAAGGCTGTGCGGAGGGTTTCGGGCATTGTCTTTTTCTTTCTTTCCTTTTTTCTTTCTTTCACCTTTCGGGGAGAGGGACAGATATAAATGTGTAGGTGTGTGTAGTTGTATGTATGTGCTTGCTTTATGCGGTGGTTTGTTGTAAATGGTTGGTGTTGGTGGTGTTGGTGGTGTTGAGAGAGTGTAGTGAGGGGTTGGATATTCGGCGATGATGTCATTGTTTAGAAGCCTGATATACCTGCCTTACCTATAATATACCTACTATACCTACTAGGTACTATACTACACACCTTATCAGCTAAAAAATACATTCATCCACCCAGCACACGCCAGACGCCGTCAGCCTCAGCTACATTACTCAACATAATCCCAAAGCAGATCACCATCCAAATCGCAAGAACCATCGACATCAACCAACCAAATCAGAAAGCATATCAACTCTCCTCATCGTTGTCAACCACCGCCGCCCGCAGCTCCCACACGATATCGTAGCACTCCGCCAAAAGCGCATTCACGCTGCCCTGGCCCTCGGGGATGTCGTTGCCGACGTAGAATTTACCGTCCACGCGCATGTTGTCGATCGAGTTGAGCTAATTGGTTAGATACCGACGTACGGATTGTGGAACGGTGAGAACGTACCTTCATGCTGTACGGGTACAGCTCCCGGCTGTTGGCGACACCGCCGGATTCTTTCACCTCGAGTAGGCAGCGTCGCAGCGTTTGCAGCTGGTTGTGCACGGGCAGTAGTGCCTCCGAGACCGGCTCCGACGAGATCAGCAGGGCGTAGATGTATGCGTAGCTCCGTCGGATCAGGTATAGTAGAGTCTACCGATTAGTATCCCGTGATATCAAGAGTAAGGAAGGAAGACACACTCGTTGGGCGTGGATATCCGCCGGCTGGCCGACCGCATCCACAAAGTTCCCGTTCACTCGCGCCTCGTCGATCCGGTCCAGCTTCCGCTGGTACCCGAACAGGTCCGTCTCCCGTAGGGACCATGCCTGCGTCACCGATAGCCGGTCCAGCTGGTTGCGGATATCAACCAGACGTTCGTACTGTTCCTGGAAGCGCTCATCGATATGTCCTTCACTGTTCTCGTGGATCAGCATGAGCAAGGCCGAGTGGAAGGGTGAACTCACCGTTCGAGCACAATGTCCGTCCATCGCCAGCACCGGTCCAGCAGCAGCTTCACGTGCTCTTGACCGCGAAGGGGCGCACCGTCTGGACCAACGAACTGGCCGTCCTTCATCGTGTCGCCAATCTTCTTGAGCTGGTTTCGGAGCGCATTCACCTCGGACGACGAGAACTACAGTGGTCAGCACGACATACCCTACTACCTGCTATGGCGTCGATGGAGATACCTTAGATCGGGTGTTGACCGCCGCGGTCGAGCGCAGGACCGAAACCAGCGTCTCGTGCGCCGGCATCAGACTCGGATCCAGCCGGTCCAGGTCCCGTTGCAGCTTGTCCAGCCCCCGTTGACATTTCTCCAGACGGCTGTCGAGCAGGGTCATCAGCGCCGGGGAGTACGATTCGCTACTCCGTTCGCAGGTCTCGCGCATGGAGGCGAGAGTTTTGGCTATGGAGACCAGGTCCTTGGAGCTGTAGAAACCCGCCTCTTCGAGATGGTTGACTAGACGCTGGGACTGTCAGAAGACGCTTCAGCATAGCGGGCGGGAAAACATACTTGAATGGTGGTTGCGAGGGAATAGCTAGGACAAGCGAGACACGGTCAGTAAGTAGATTCGCGATAGCTGCGGCATGCGGGGACCTACACTGCCGGCGCTTCATTGTTCCTCCCCACGGTCAAGAACAGCAACGAAATCAGCTGGAAGCAATCATCTAGGATATAGTCCACTGCCCGTCACGATGGTTAGTCCAGCCCTTCTTGTCGGATTCCGGGATAGCAGGTCGGCTCACAGCGGTTATAGGTCATCCGCCGGTCTCCTTCCTTGCGCACGGCATTGAGCTTCTCGACCTCCCCGATCACTTCTTCGTAGAGCGGGAGCACATCGCGGGATTTTATATAGGAGGACTTGTCCTGTTTGAGCAGCAGAAGGGCGTCGCGAGTGCGCAGCAGCGTCTCGAGAATCGGCTGTTCGTTCGGATCCAACGGAGCGGGGATCGCGGGGGAATCCATGTAGACGTATGGATGGGGATGGTCTTAGAGAGATAGGGTAGAGAAGAAGAAAAGAGGATATGATTCACGAACGGGAGTGGACCATACAGCGACACAACAGAATAGGATCCAGATAGCCACAGAGATCTCAAGTGATCGAAGTGATAGATAGATGAACTCCAGATCGGTCGAGGCCGATGAGCTCCATGCATGAGGGGCCTGAGGCGATGATGGCATCCCACCGCGCTAACCGGATCCGTCCATCAAACCCACGTGATATGTCGGGATACGCTAATCCCAAAGCGGAACAGCCCTAAGCGAGGGCTTGGAGCGGGCACACACTCAAAGCCGAACCCGCCCGTGGGTTAGTCATTGTCTGGTGTTGTTCTGTATCATCGGAAAAGTTCCAACTCTTTTTCCTCATCTCTTCATCCCATCCTCACCAACCCTTTCGACAGTCCTTCGCCAGACTACCCCTCCCGACACCATGTCTACTGCCGAGCTCGCCTGCTCTTACGCCGCCCTCATCCTCGCCGATGACGGCGTCGAGGTCACCGTACGTATCCCTTGGATTGAAGATGCGCATCAAGTGTGGATATGGATATCAAATGGAAGAGGGGGAGAGAAGTCATTCAAAACAGGAATGAGAGGACAGAAAACGATGGAGATATTCATGCGACTAAATCAACGATCAATTCGACTGACCAATCTTCAACAAACAGGCCGACAAGCTCCAGACTCTCCTGTCTGCCGCCAAGGTTCCCGAGGTTGAGCCCATCTGGACCTCCATCTTCGCCAAGGTAAACCGATCTCACGGGTCGAATCCTCGCGACCAGAGCGAGTACCGTGCGCAGATTGCGCTGACATGATTTCGTCCATCCAGGCTCTCGAGGGCAAGGACATCAAGGAGCTCATGACCAACGTCGGCTCCGCTGGCCCTGCCGCTCCCGCCGCCGCCGGTGGTGCTGCTGCCGCCCCCGCCGAGGCTGCCGCTGAGGAGAAGAAGGAGGAGGGTACGTTACCTTCCCATATAGAACCCGGTGATAACGCCCCGGAAACAAATGCTAATATCCCCTACAGAGAAGGAGGAGTCCGACGAGGACATGGGCTTCGGTCTGTTCGACTAAACGTCTCGCTCCGATTCCCGCTTTTTTTTCCTTTTCCACCTCGTTTCCTTCCTCTCTCTCCGTTTCGCCCTCGCATCTCTTGTACCCGATACTACGCGACCGCACGAATTACCAAAAAGGGAAAAAATTTGCAAAAAAGGATGGGACAGCCGATATGGGACTGGGCGCTTGGGGGGCCATTTCTGGTATGATGATACATGGGCTACTTTTTTTTTGTCGTCGTGACCGGGGTGGACGGATGCCGATGGGATTCCGGCCGGGCTGCAGGATAGAGATGGGAAAATGAGAAATGACGGCAGAGCTCGCTGGGCCCATCGGATGGGTGTGGTCCTCGGGTTTCTCAGTGAAATGAATTTCCGTCTCAGCTAGTCCGCTTTTTTTTGGAGCTTAGGTGCCCAGCTCTCATGCCATGTCTGTCATGCGACCATGATTCCACAATGTCTTAAAAGAATTCGTGTAGACGGTTGTAGAAGAGTTTCGTAAATCATACAACTGCGACAGCAGATCTGTAAGGGCATTCGCATTCAAGGCTAATACAGCAACGCTGGACATAAACCATTCACACATCATTCAACCAACGCCAACCAACTTTTAAAACACCGAACTTTTCCGACACTAGGTGTACAACGGTACAAAATACAATATAACATCACCGCCAACAATCACGCACTATGACGACACGAGCAAAGACGAAGAAGAAAAGAAACAGAATCATACATCTGCCGACTCACGCACCGCGTAGAGCCGAAACTGCACGAAAATCGTGACATCTTCGACCATCGTGCCCAGCGACCCGATCAGCCACGGCAGATTGGTCACGATGTAGTCTTTTTCCGTGGAATGGCAGAGAATCTACCGGTCTGTTAGTTCACAACGTCTCAGAAACGTTCGAGGGAGGAAATGGAACCCACTCCTGCTCCGTAGGTGAGGTTCCCCATTAGAGAGAGGATGAAAAAAAGCAACGAGAGTCCTGCGGCGTCGTGTCAGCCTCCATCCCGCTGACACCAATCATGATAGACAGAGACATACCTTCGCATGACTTGTCGGTGTAATTCTTGTAGATCTGCGGGAGACGAGCCCTACCCAGTAAAAAAAACCGTCAGTGTCCAACACTCCCATCATTCCATGATTGATTGATTGTCTTTGGAAGACTCACCCCAAGTAGCAAATCGCACTGAAATAGCCCACCACCTGCGCCCCCTTGGCCATGTCGACGCCCCCGTGCTGATCCTGTCGCGCAGGCCGCCACACCCCCGACTGCCAGGCGACGGTCCACCCCGCCATGCCGATCACGCAGATAGCCAGCACGCTGCTGAGGTTCTTGAACCACGCCTGGCGCCCGATCTCGCCCTCCTCCACGATCTTGGCGAGGGTATCCTCCGGCTGGTCTTGCTGGGGATGATGGTGCTGCGACGAGGCCAGCGCCCGCCGGGAGGGGGCGCCCCCCTCTGGGAACTCGTCGCTGAAGCGGCGGCCCAGCAGCGGGGTGGTCGGGAGGGGGGTGTCGGTCGACGAGCGGCGACGGCTATCCCGTAAGGCGCGGTGCAGACGGGCCGTCTTGGCCTTGTAGTAGAGGCATTGGGTGATGAGGACGCCGTCGGCGATGCAGAAGTAGACGGCGATGGCGACGATGACGGGGACGAGGCCGGCCCAGAGACCGCCGATCAGGTTGGTGATGTCGCCGATGAGCCAGACGAAGATGAAGAGGAGGGAGATGGCGTCTGCGTTGCCGTTGCGGTAGTTTTCGATGACTTGGGGGACCTATTGATTTTTTTCCCATCCCGTTAGTCTCTTTCTCTTTATTTGATTGTGTTCTTTTTCTTTTGTCGGGGACCTTGGGTGGCTCGTCATACCAGCAGAAAAATCCAGCAGGTCAGGGACACCGACCCGAACAGTCCTGATGCGGCTTCGCGCGGAGTCAACGGGATCGGTTCTTCTGCAGGCAGATTTGCCTGCGTCCAGAGAATTGACATGGTCCGGGGTTGGTGAGACTGCGCGATCGACTCGGTGGGTGTAGGAAGGTCGGATCAAGTCGAGGACATTCGGGGGTTGCAAAGGCGGGGGAAGTATGACGATATGGGTTTCCAAACTTTTCCGTGATGGCGAGGAAGGATAGGCGACAGAGGAGATTGAAGAGAAAAGGCCGGGATTCGAGAGAATGGAATGTGTGCAGGGGTCAGTAAAAGAAGCTATCAAATAAAGGAGAAGAAAAAAAATTAGAAAATAGAAAATAGCTTAGAGTCATTCAATTGACTTGACAAGGAATGGTGAATCGTTTGCGACGGAGTGGATCCACCTCCTTCTTCTCTCTTTCATTCCTTCTGACCATCCTGCGCCCGTTGATTTGCCCGACTCGGCCTTCTATTTGGATTCTGGCTTGATAGATATTATTTCTTGATCTCTTGATCTATTTATACTTTACTTTTTGATCTGTCTTGTGTTCGTTCTTCTGTCGCATCGAACCGTCCATCTTGTCGCGTCGTCCCCTGCGATTGCCACTATATATCTTCACTCCGGTCTCTCACTCTGCCGATGTCACAACGGCCACTTGGACCCCGAGCCAAGAGACAGCCTTGCATCCTTCCATAAAGATACAAAGCGTGCCGTTGGGCGTCCTAAGGGCGCACAGGAACAGGCCATAGCGGAGTCACCAATCGACAGATGAAAGTAACGTCAAGGGCAGTGATATTCTCCCTGGGTAGAACAGTCTTCGGTCAAATTCAGTCGAGCGAGACAGTTATGACCAGTAGATGGACGTTCTATCCTCACTGAAAAGCGCAGCCTTAAACCTTAAACGCGCGAGGATTCGATGCTTACTGCTCAAACCCTGGTCATATTCCGCCAATTCAACACTGGGATTCGAAATACTATAAGATCGAGTCAGAACAATCAACGAATGGAGGATGGCTCACCAACAAACCTGCAATGCCTCACAATCGCGTGGATCGGTCTCGACAGACCAATCCATGGATAATCTGCGCGAGACTACTTCCGAACCTGTCATTTGGTCTATCCTGACGTAGAACCACGTCGTCCATGGCATCAACACGAACGTGCGCGGGGAACCCTCAGATGACAGGCAATTCCTGGGAGATATCTACCATATCCACGGGAACAGGTCAAGCTGGTATTCTGTTCGCAACGGATTGGTGGGTATCGTGCAATCCAGACCGATACAGCATCACGGAGACATACTGCAAAAGCCACCAGAGGCGTGCTTCGTTCGATTGGGCTGAAACTCTCCGCATGGTGACCCACCGTGTCGTGCTCCCATCCCGCTGTCAACTGCGGGGATCTGCCAATCTCTCCTCGCAGCCCTCCCTCGCCCAAGGGTTTCTTTCCTAATGTCATGCGCCGAGTGACTAAGGGAAAGAACCGCATGTTCCTGGTTTGCTGCCTGACCCCTGGTTGGATTAACTTAAAAGACAGACAAGCTCCCCTCCCACCATGACCTTCTGTCTCTTCATCTATCCTTTGATTGAGCCCATCCACCATGTCGTGAGTGACCCCACCTTTCTAGACTCTTCCACGCTGACGGATCTTACTCCAGTAGTGAATCGAATCCATACTACGACCTCGGCCCCCATCGTCGTCCGGTCACCACGACCTCCCCAGATGCCCAGCGATGGTTTGATCGAGGCCTGGTGTGGGCCTACGCCTTCAACCATGAGGAATCCGTCCGCTGCTTCACGCGAGCCACCGAGTGCGATCCATCCTGTGCCATGGCCTTCTGGGGCATCGCCTACGCCATCGGTCCCAACTACAACAAGGCGTGGGCCTTCTTCGACCGAGGTGATCTCGAGTCCAGCGTCCAGAAAGCCACCGCCGCCCTGTCCCGCGCCGCCCAACTGGCAGCCCAGTGCACCCCCGTGGAGAAGGCACTGATCAACGCCCTGCCCGCGCGATTCCCCGCCCCCGACCAGATCCCCGCGGACATGGCTCCCTACAACCGCGCCTACGCCGACGCCATGCGGGTCGTCTACCGCGCCCACAGCGCCGACATCGACGTCGCGGCCCTCTTCGGCGAGGCCCTCATGTGCATCAGCCCCCGCGGTCTGTGGGACCTCGACACGGGCAAGCCCAGCGGCGAGCACACGGTCGAGGCCCAGACGGTCGTCGAGTCCGCCATGGCCCGCACCGCCGACAACGGCCCCAACCACCCCGCCCTCTGCCACCTCTACATCCACCTCATGGAGATGGCCCCCGTGCCCGAGCGCGCCCTTCCCGCCGCGGACCGCCTGCGCTCCCTCGTCCCCGACGCCTCCCACATCCTGCACATGCCCACCCACATCGACATGGCCGTCGGCGACTACCGCCGCGCCGTCGACTCCAACCGCGCCGCCATGCTCGCCGACGACCAGTACTTCCTCCGCGAGAACCGCGGCTCCGCCCTCTACATCGCCTACCGCGTGCACAACATCTGCGCCCTCCTCTACGCGGCCCTCATCTCCGGCCGCTCCCAGGACGCCCTCGCCGCCGCCGACCGCCTCTCCACCGTCATCGACGCCTCCGTGCTCGCAACCACCAGTCCCCCGCTCGCCGACTGGACCGAGTCCTTCCTCGGCAACCGCGCCCACGTCCTCATCCGCTTCGGCCGCTGGGCCGACATCCTCGCCCTGCCCCTCCCCACCGACCGCACCACCTACTCCGCCACAACAGCCACAACCCTCTACGCGCAAGCCATCGCCCTCAGCGCCCTGGGCCGCATCCCCGAAGCCGAAGCCGCCCAGCGGGAATTCGAATCCGCCCGCGCAGCGGTGCCCCCCTCCCGCTTCAACAGCATCCCCTGCAAGGAAGTCGACGTCCTCCGCGTCGCAGCCGCCATGCTCACCGGCGAGCTCGCCTACCGCCGCGGCGACTTCGACGCCGCCTTCGCCGCCCTCCGCCAAGCCGTCGTCCTCGAAGATAACCTCCCTTACTCGGACCCCCCGCCCTGGATGCAGCCCGTGCGTCACGCCCTCGGCGCCCTCCTCCTCGAGCAGGGCCGTGTCGCCGACGCGGAGCGTGTCTTCCGCGAGGACCTCGGCGTCGCGGTGGGTTTCCCCCGCCGGAAGGCCCGTCTGAATAATGTTTGGGGACTGCATGGGCTCCATGAGTGTTTGGTCCGTGCCGGCAAGAAGGACGAGGCTGCTGCTGTGCGCGTGCCGTTGGATATTGCCCTCGCGTCGGCTGACGTTGCCATCTCGAAATCTTGCTATTGTCGTGTGTCGGAGTGTTCTGCTTCTGGGGGGGTTGCGGGGTGTACGGCTTCGCTGTAGGTACTGGTTGTGTGTGTCTATCCATACCTGGTTATAATGAAGTAGTACTGGCTACTCCTTATATAAAGTATTAGATGAGGCGGGAAGATTGTACTAGGTATTCATTCCTATTACTAGCACCATATATCTACACGAGACGCTCCAAACCACCGACTTTACAGAGTAGTTAGTACAATACCTACACCTAGGTAGGTAGTCAGATCTCTACTCTCCTCCAACAGAGTAATAACCAATCCCTGTACAAAAAACCACGCATACTCAACACAACCAACAAAACAATCCATTCTATCCATATCACATCCTAACAACCTATTAACAACACGGGTATCACACCTCACCCTCATAATCCCCCTCATACTCCAACAACTGCAACTCATCCTCCAAAACATCAACAACCATCTCTCCCAGCGCCTCGCGGATCGCCCCATGCAGCAGCCTCTGCCGCGTCTCCTCCGGCTGCACCGCATCCAGCGCCTCCACGTACTCCGTCAGCGGCGAGTAGTCCACCACCACCTCGCCCCAGTTGCCGCGGTCGACGCCGTACTGTCGCAGGAAGGCCTCCAGCGCGTGCATCCCGTCGCTGAGGAGCCAGTGCTCGAGCTGGGTTTGGTCGTTGCCCGGTGGGTGTGTATGTGTATGTGTGGCTGCGATGGCGGCGGCGGCGCCGGGGGGACGCGGCATGTCGAGCTCTTCTTCGGGCTCCGAGGGGGTGTTGTCTTCGTCGTCGTCGCCTATTTCGAGGTTGTTGTTGTCGCGGAAGCGAGGGAAGTGCAGCGCGCCGTTGTTGAGCTGCGCGAGGAGGTCGCGGAGCCATTGGGGCCGGTTGGCTTCTGGTGTTTGGGAGATGTAGGATGGGAGGGGGTCGGATTGGTGGCGGTGGGCGGCGGAGTCGTAGGGTGGGAGGGGGTCGGAGGCGGAGATGCGGCCGGAGACGAAGCGCTGCGGGAGGTGGGTGGTTACGCGCGGCTGGTCGGAGAGGATGACGTGGCGGGCGATGTCGAGGGTGATTTCTGGGGCGGCGGCCGGCGTGTCTGGGCCTGTGAGCGTGTCGGCCACTTCCATGAGGAGGGAGAGCGCTTCGGGCGTGTTCCAGAGGTCTTTGGTCCGCACGAGGTAGAGCTCGGTGAGGAGCTCGTGCGCGTCGCTCGGGGGCATCTTGCCCCAGATGCGTTTGGGCATGGGTTGCAGGTCGAGCTCTTGGGCGAGCCGGCAGAAGACCCAGGGGTGGCTGCGCATTGCGTGGCCGAGTTGCGAGCGGCATTCTTGCGGCTTGTTGAGGCGGAGGTAGGCGAGGGCTAGGGAGCACTGGATGTTGGGGAGGGATGCCCATTCGTTGTGGAACCGGGTTTGGGTGCAGAGCTCCACGAAGTGGTTGTATTCGCGGCCGCGGAGCGCCAGGTTGTCGATCATGAGTCGCATGCAGTAGGGGTCGCTGTCGTTGAGGCCGAGGAGGAGCTTCCCCCATTCGTAGGCTGTGCGCCATGTGCCCTTCATGCCTAGGTTGGCGATGTATCGCCAGCCTACTAGCCATAGCTCGCGGTTTTCCTCGCGGACGAAGTCCAGCCGTGCTTGGCCTTCGCGCAGCTGGGTGCCGAAGGAGGAATGCGCTGAGCGTCCGATGTTGAACAGCGCCCGCTCTAGCAGATCCGCGGACACCGCGTGGTCGCTCTGGTGCTTCGCGATCTCCGACACCTGCAGCAGCGTCGAGATGTGGTACGGGTTGTACTGGAGCAGTTGGATCATGCGCTGCGGGTCCAGGGACTCCACGCACATGTCGAACTGCCGCTGGACGTCCTCGTACGCGCTGTTGTGCACGATGCGGTAGAGCGTCGCTCCGGAGTCTTGCTTCTCCACCAGTTCCATCCCCAGCCCGCCGCTGGGTGTCCGGGGCCACTCGTCCTTGCCCTGCATGAGTACGTTGCGCCGCAGTGTGACGCCCGCCAGACTCTGCCCCCGACTGGCGGGACTGTATTTGCCCGTCAGCGCCCGTCCCAGATCGATCATCTCCCGGTTTCGCTCCCGCCGCCGGCTGGACCCCGAGTCGTCTTGGTCGAAGTTCTCGAGCACCACGTTCCCGAACAACTTCCGCATCTCGTTGGTGGCATTGAGCGCCCGCGGCTCAATGGTGAGCAGTTCTGCGGGGGTCTTGGGAAATCCAGCGTCCTTTGTGTTCCCCGCGCCCCGCGCACCTGTCTGTCCCTGCGCACCTTGTTGTCCCTGGTCTACCGCCAGCTCCTGCAATGCCCGGTCGATCTCGTCCAGTTCGCCATTCTCCTGGGCCAGAGAGGCCTTCCCTTCACTCGGTGGCTGGTGTGTCGCTTTCTTCTTCTTGTTTTTCTTCTTCTTGTTGCTCTTTTTCTTTGGCTCCACCTGTTTGGGCGTAATGTCGACGGTTGGCGGCGGAGTCCGGGTCACTGGAGGAGTCTCGTGGTCGGACTCGTGCTCCTCCTCCTCGTCATCGTCATCCTCTACGGCGTTCAAGAGGTCAAAGGCATTGAGTTTCGGTTTTGCGGGTCTGGATATTGGTTCCTCTTCGCTTGAGTCGTCTTCTGTGTGCTGCTGCTCCTGCTCGCGCAGCTTTTGGAGCTTGCGAATTGCACGGGAGGACATTCAGACTTGTTGTTTCACAGGATAAGAAAGAAGCAGTGGTAGGAAGCCGGTTGTGGTAGATGTGGTTTCGAGAGTGACGCTTGAATAAAATAATAGTTCGGGATGATCTTTTGTCGCGGGGAATGACGACACTGCTGAGTTGGGCCTAGCCGATTACGGTGGGTATTGTTTTGTATGGTACTCGTATATTACACTGTCCAGGTGCAAATTACCGGATAATGACGGTCCCATACCATACAATTCACGTCAAAGTCCCGTGCTCGCCCGGCTTCACCATCTCCCATTACGGACTCCGCCTCTCACCCTCATCTTCACCTCCTCCAGCACTGTCGCTGGAACAACATCCACCTCTCCCCTCTTTTACTCCTCCCCCGCTTCCTCAATGCGGCGTGCGGCTCTTCAGGCTTTCCGTACTGCTCGTCGTGCACCAGTATGGAGGGTCTCTGGTAGGAAACCCTGCGCAGTCTCGTTCTCCAGTAGCCGAGCGCATACCCTTCGGCCCTCCGCCGGCAATCATCGTCCCCCCTTCATCCCTGCCACTCTCCAGTCATCCATGCATTTCCGCAGCTTCTCCATTGCGCTGATCTCGACCGCCGTCGCGTCCGGAGCCTGGTACGCCTATCAGGGCAACAACTCCCAAGGCTCTCCGGCGGCCGCCCTCAACGCCACGTCGTCCTCGCAGCTGCGCACCGTTGCAACCTCGGGTGCGCACACCGACAGCGCGGTTGAGAACACTCGTCGCGCCCTCCTGGTGGAGAACGATCAATTTTACACGGCTACTTTATCGGGGGAACAGCCCTTGTTGAAACACACCGACGACTCGGACCGTCGGATGCTCGAGATGTTGACCCCCGAACAGGCCACCCAGAAACTCCGCAAGAACGAGGAGTCGTACCTGGTCAACCGCGGCCAGGGCGTCGTCCGCTACGATATCGTCCAGGTACCCAGCAACTCGCCGATCGAAGATGACCATGCCGAGAAGATCGTGGAGGTGCCTTCGTCCGTCGCGGCCTCCGCGGAGGGTCGTCCCAACAGCGACTGGATGTTCTGGGCCGTGTTTGATGGACACTCGTAAGTGCGCCGGCTGGAGGTATGATATGTTAGTGAAACTTGGGCTGACTGTATTTTTGTTAGTGGCTGGACTACGTCTGCGAAGCTGCGCAACGTCTTGATCTCCTACGTCGCCCGCGAACTGAACACCACTTACAAGGCCGCCGCGACCGATCCCTCGGTCCTCACGCCGACCTCGGAGGCAATCGATGCCGCCATCAAGCAGGGGTTTGTGCGGCTCGACAACGATATCGTCTACAACAGCGTGGACAAGGTCCTGAAGTCGAACTCGCGGCGCGCTGCGGCCGAGCTTCTCGCCCCTGCGCTGTCAGGCTCCTGTGCCCTCCTGACTTTCTACGACTCGCAGTCCAAGAACCTGAAGGTCGCTGTCGCCGGTGACTCGCGCGCCGTTCTAGGCCGCCGCTCTGCGAGCGGTAAATGGACCGCCACCGCGCTCTCCGAGGACCAGACCGGCGGCACGCCGTCGGAGATGAAGCGTCTGCGGGAAGAACACCCGGGCGAGCCCAACGTGACCCGCAACGGGCGCATCCTCGGCCAGCTGGAGCCTAGTCGGTCATTCGGCGACGCTTTCTATAAGTGGACCCGAGACACTCAGGACAAGATCAAGCGCCAGTTCTTCGGACGCACTCCGCACCCGCTCCTCAAGACTCCCCCGTACGTGACCGCTGAGCCGGTCATCACCACCACCAAGATCGACCCCAGCCAGGGTGACTTCGTGGTCCTTGCGACCGATGGTCTCTGGGAAATGCTGAGCAACGAGGAGGTCGTCGGACTGGTCGGCCAGTGGGTTGAGCAGCAACGTTCCGGTGCCGGTGGAAACCAGACCTGGCTCAAGAGCTGGTTTGGTTTCGAGAACAAGCAACTCCCCGTTGAATCCTCCCAGCCGACGGATACGGACGGCCAGCGGCGTCCCATCCGCCAGGCGCAGTATGACATTGCAGGTGCCGCCAGCCGATTCGTCGTGGAGGACAACAATGCCGCCACGCATCTCGTCCGTAACGCCATGGGCGGCAAGGATAAGGACATGGTCTGCGCCTTGCTGACTCTTCCCAGTCCTTACTCCCGCCGATACCGGTGAGTTTCTATTACTATTTTCCCCTTTTGTGTTATATCAACCGCTAACGATATATTAGTGACGACGTCACTGTAGAAGTCATCTTCTTCGGCGAAAGCCCTGATAACCGCACCGTCTCCATCAACCAGGATGCCACTGCCTCTGAGGAGACTCCCAAGGCAAAGCTCTGATTCAGAAGTATTGATCCTTAATCCAGAATATTCCCGGTATTGCTTTTGTTGGATGAGGACATAGCGCGTTTGTTGTCTTTGTTCCGGTCCGTTTTCTTTGACCAGCATTTACACCCTTTACATTCTCACGACATGATTCTTTCAAGAAAGATGGCGTTACTCTATGGATCTGTGGTTGTCGCTAGACTAGTTATGGTTGAGTTGAGTTTGTCCACACCGGATGGCTGATATCTATACCATATGATGTCCTTTACGTTAGATTGAATATGGACTAGAACTTTCAGATAACTCCTGCAACAGTGTATCTGCTGAGTAGCAGCATACTACATATATCACAGTCTTTGGGCTCCACCCCCAACCTGGGACTCCTGCCAGTGAAAAATCAAAGAGAGCTAGGAGAAGTAAGCTCTCTTTAGTCTTTCAATCTTTTTAATGAGAAGTAACTTGGCGAGTGACGCTTAACCTATTCACTCACGTGACAGTGCACATATAACAGTGTCACGTGGACAGTGAATCTCACGTGGGCATTCATGCCCTGACAGCAGCAATCATCAGAGCTTGATTAACCCAGTCATACGAGAAGAATGAAGCAGTACTGCGTTGGAATTACTTGCTATGTGACACTATATTGACCTATCAGACTCCTATCCAGAATTTGAACAGACCTACACAGTCAGGTGTAATCAAACACAAGAAGGTGACCTCTCTTCGAATAACTATTGTCTCCTTCACAGACACGCAAACCCTTATAATATCTTAAAACACGGAATCAGCAAGCGGGTCCTCATCCAAAGGAATCAAGTGAACAAACAAGTGTGTAGCCATAGTATGAATCACTCGCCTTGTTCCTCTGCCATTCAGCTCAGGCATAAATAGCTGGCCTGCCCCCCCGCTTCTCCCACATCTCTTTCCTCATCTCTACAACTTTTACCTTGATCTCACTTGGACCTCACTTTTATATCTATATAGCCTTGCCAGTGGCCTCTATAGATTGATGGGCTGCAAATACACCAGTGCGGCTTGGATACAAACCAAGCGTGCTTGCTTTCACCTTTCTATCACATACGCTTGTTTAATATATCTCCTCTACAATTGTCTATATCTACACATATCCTCAGAGGCAATATTGCTTATATACGCGCTCACATTACCTGGACACCACTTTTGCCTCCCATGGAGAATAAAGCCTTTCAAGGTGACGATCGATTCCATCCGATCCTTGTTTCTTCGCTGGCTTGGCCATGAATGAACTCAATTGCAACTCATGAACGTGGTGTGCACGCCTTCTACCAACGGCGCTCTATATCGGAAGCCCACCATAGGTACGTCTATCTCTGCCTGCTGTTGACCTCCTTGCAACTCTTACTGAGATCCTAGTATCTGCTCAGATTTGAAGAACAGACCCATTCTGCGGGCAATGTGTAGCTGTCTTCTCTGCAGATATTTACATTTGAACCCGCCAAGAGGCTTCGAAGTTCGGGCGTGGATTCGTGTTCGCCCCGAATCCTCTTGGAGCCTTTGGTAGGACGCGGGTCGCATTCCTTCGATGGGCACCATTACTCGTGGCCGGTGACGCTAGGACAATGGAACGACGTACAGTTCCTTGTTACGATCGCCGAACAGAAGTGGCTCATACGCTGCCTCAGTGCCTTTAGCCCTGTAAGCGGCTGCCACGGGACATTTTCACGATTCAAGTGGTCCCAGCATAAATGTGGCCACCTGTCCATAGAGGAAAAATCACGACACCTTTTCCTCTCTATCTGCGCGGTCGACATATGTACGGACAGGATGTCCACACCAATAAGCGTGGTTATTGGTGTCACTTGGCGTCGTACCAACACCACTGGGACCTATGTGCAAGTGGCGTATACAGCCGCTTTAGTACTACATGCGGCGACACGGCAATTCTGTTCAGCCTTCTACAGCAGAAAGAACAAAGACACTGTGGAGACTGCATCAAGCGATGGCAGGCATCTCGTGGCGTCGGCGGTTCGACGACTTCCCTAACTGGTTCTTCCAACTCTCTGTAATGTCATGCGTGGCGCCAATCTACTCTACTGGTGTCCCTAGCACCCTTGAGGGTCAAAATGCGAGATCTGAGAAGCTCAATCGGCAATAACGACATATATACACCATTAGTTCCTATAAGAAATGAATCTGCTACCTGGCTGCCAGCATGGCAAGCCAGACAATCAGACTGCGCCTGCTTGTCCGGGAATCGACCCATCCACTCAACAGAGCTCGCTCAACTGTTTTGGCAGCTGATGAGGGCACATTTGGACAAAAACGGAAAGCCATAAGACAGACGATGCTTGTCTATGGGGCTTGGACCGCCCCCGCAAACTAGGGAGGACGGTATTGTTGGAGACGCCGCCGAAGAACGAGGCAGATCGTCAGCGCGTCTACATGTCCGTTGGTTTCTCCTTTTCTGCCTCTCTGTCGGGTGAATGCATATGTGGTATATACTCGCACCAGGTGCTGGGTTCCGACGCGGGCACTCAATCGATCAGCCAGACGCAGACGAGCACCCCTGCCCCTAGGGGCTCCACACCACATCTTCATTTAACCACGCTGATGACCGAGTCTCTGGCCGTCCTGAACACGGTCACATCCGCTAACATGGAGCTCAACCCGCTCACGAGCGCGATCTCGGAGATGACGCTGGGTCAAGGGGTCTGAACACACGAGGATGTCATGTTCGTTAAGAACCCTCATTCTTCCACCACTAGAACCGGGGCTGCCAGCCAGCGTCGAGTATGCATGTGGCAAAAAATGGGACTGAGGCTGCCACTGCATTGTCCTCGTTACCGTCGGCGTTCTAGACATCAAGTTCGCCATCAGCCTGTCCTGTCCTATCCCGCAGTCAGACTTGCAAGATGCGTAACGGGTAGAGACCCCGGCGCTGACAATAAGTCTCCATATGGCCCTTGCATGTCGATCTTGGACGCTGATGATCTACTCGGCTTTATATAACATGAGCGAGGATGCGCGAAGCAACAGCGGGTAGTTCCTGTTATCTTGGTCGAAGAATCATCAAACTGGTCCAAAGAAAGTACCAGAAGTGTTGTCCCACAGGTTGATGATGGCCTTCAGCACGAACAGAATACGTCCAGTCAGGAATAAGACCTCGATATCCCAATCTGATATTGCCATGACGACTTTCTGCAACACCGCAACGGGCACATTGAAGAATTGTTCGTCAAACAGAGCCAGATACGCGACGCCGTGTGGTGGTTGGTGGCGGTGCACAACGCAACCTGATCCCGGAAATGAAAAGTGGTGGACATGTTACAGTGTACATGCGTGCCCATAAAGATGCGTTAGGAGATGGCCGACAAATACATTCCCGGTTATAATACCTACTTTGTGGCTGCATTCCTGCTCCAGCAACTGCGATTCTGTATAGTTCGAGCGCCTCTTTTCGATCTTTTCTACGAGTCGTCTATTGCACTGCGCCGATTTCGCCAACGCACTCATAATTCGGTATATTACGCGAACGAAATTGACCATGCTCCAGATTATTTTTGGGCAGCAAACATTCCCGGTTCGGGATAGTGATCTCAGAGGGTGGTAGCATGACCAAGTCTATTATTCTTGTCAAAACATGGATATCAGTTGGATATTGACAACATGGACAGAATTCTAGATGCTCTTTCATGTGACAAAGCCCAAGCCTGAGGATCCAGGGTCGAGATGGGCTATTGAAGGAATACACTATTTCGACTACTAAAGATCCGAGAGACAAACCGGAACGTGCAGTTTGGGCCGCAGTGGCAGTCACCATCCTAGGATTTATAGTCCAGTTTGTCGGCTTGCGAGGAATGCATTCGGCCGTCTCCATCGCCCAGATTGGGGCTGTAGCGGTGATGAACATGGCTCGAGCAACGCTGCGCATGCGGGGATTGAATGCCGGATCTGAATCTCCATGTCGGTATCCAGAATATGTAAATGGCAGCAAACTCGACTGGCTGGCCATACATATTGGCCGAGAGGATATCCAATGCGATTTTCACCATGAACCACGCAGTTCATCGTGAGGGGTGCTCACTGGATTTTTCGAAGCACCATCACCGAGTTCTTAATACTCCAGGCTTCATACGTCGAAAGAGACGGAAACACTAGCCCTAGAAACTCCACTGGGCTTCGAGATCCACTCCACGAGCACCATCGACGATGTCGTCTCCGGGCGTACGGTATTCAAATAGTAGCTGCGACTGGCTGCGCGAAGTCGGCGCTTCAATCCGACTGCTAAAGGTACGTCCTCTTCCATTGTCTACTGTCTTACCACCTTGCCTTCGCCCAGCCAGTCTGAACCCCAGTCCCACCCCCATCCCTACAATAAACAAACAACATAATAACCAGTATTCAAACAGCCTCTGGAAATCGCATCGTGAAAAAGGCCTAGCCCTCAGGCCCTCTCCCACAACGCAACCATTGTATCGACAATCTCCTGGAGGTAAAAATGACTCCAGATGAGAGTCAAGATGAAGACTTTACTATAAGTGGTAAGTCCGAATCTTTTATCATAGTTAGCTTTCGTATTCTAATATCGTACAGACTCTATTCTTGAATCTACCGACATATCAAGAGAACAACCTGATTTTCACCATATATCGGGTAAACCACTAGACCTTGCCGAGGTGAACGCTTTTTGAACCCGGTTCACTGAGCTTCAAGGACTATTTCAACTACTATAAACGACAAGAGAATATAATCCTGATGGCTTGGGAAATGATTCGAAATTGATTACAGATTTTGAACCACCCGTTCACTCCGTCAGCAGTTGGTTCTCCTACTTCAGACTCATAACCAAACGTCAACCTGATATTACCGCCTTGGCCGGATTCCAGGGATCACTTCATCGCCAACAGAAAACATCTCTTTGATTGCTAATCAAATTCTTGAAATTCCTCGCCTAAATCAAGCCCTTTAAGTACCCGGTGGACCAGAAGAATGTGAGCCGCGTGTGCCTCGAATTCGAAATATACTTGATAGTATAGACAGTGCATTCGTTTTCGAATAAGGATTGGTCGGCCCCGAATCCTTATGTCGCTTTGGTTTCATATGCGTCTGCAAGCAAGTCCCCGGCAAATTACCTGTGTGGGATCCATGTCTCAGGGGCCCTAGACCCTGCAAGTGGCCATCTTGATATAGTCACACGGTATACACTACAGCCTTCTTATCTCACGGTCTGCGTGTTCGATATCATGGATTTGAGCAGATGGGCGTTGAGGGGACGCAGGCGGATGCAAGATGAACGACGGGGGATCGAGAATGGGTGAGGCATTCTGCTAGTACAACTGCACCCTGTCTCCCCAGAATGGTCTTTCTTTTTCTATATTGGGCTGATTGTCTCTCCCTCAAATCAGCTTCTCAGACTCATCAACCATGGTACCTATAAGAGCTGACTGTGCCACAACGATAGATGACATGGATTGCGCTGTCATCGCACCTGAACCAGATATTTCAGATATTTGACAGACTACATGGAGATGCTACTCCCCAACAAATAAGAATAATAGACATATATTTCTAATGTCAATTATCATAAATAGATTTCTAGAGAAATGGTTTCCTTGAACGTAGGTTGTTAGATCGATCGATCTCGATATAGATCTGAAAATGACGTAATCAGAGTCATGTGGGCGGTGAAGGCTTATCGATAGGACGCGGGCTAAACCGCAACGGGACAATGGAGCGGAAGTGCCACGCCGCTCCAACAGCTTCACATCCTCTCTCCACTCTCCTCTCTCCTCTCCAACTCCTTCAGTTTCCCGTGGCAGACATAGCCTGACTTTGACCGTCAAGGAGGAACATCTCGAATCGGGCAGTCTGACTATGCCTGTTGTCCCCTGCTAGCCACTCGAGCTCACTACCAGTCAGGCGGTCTGTCATGATGCTATTCCTACTGAAATCGGCCATCACGGTCCTGGCCCTGCTCGCGACCTGCGTGCTCCTCCCGCAGTTACCGCTGGGAATTCTCCGTCTCGTGCTGCGCGGGGTCGGATGGCTGATCGTGAGACGCACTCGCTCCCGACGCGAGCATATCGTCTCGCGCGTCCGAGCGGAGGAAGAGGACTCCGCCGCCAAGCGCACGGCGAAACCCTCCCCTGGTGAGGACGAGGACTGGGAGAAGGTGGACACCCGTTCGTCGAGCTCCAGCAGCGGGAGTCGCGAACGCGGCGGCGATAGCTGGGATGGCATCATTGGTTTCTTTCACCCGTTCTGGTGCGTCAACTTTTCCACGATCTGCAGGAGAGTCATACTACACCGATTTGGAAACTGACCTCGTGATACGGATAGTAATGCGGGAGGTGGCGGTGAGCGCGTGCTCTGGGAGGCAGTCAAGGCGACGCAGAAACGCTGGCCTCGCGCGATCTGTGTCATCTACACCGGAGATCACGAGGCTACCAAAGCGGCCATGTTGGAACGGGTCCATGTGAGTCTATCGTGCCACACGGGGAAGATCAGAGCTCACACAGCCACTAGAACCGATTCAACATTGAACTACACGCACCAACCGTGGTCCTCCTCTACCTGACCACCCGCAAATACGTCGCCAGCACCATGTACCCGTACATGACGCTGCTGGGCCAGTCGCTGGGGTCGCTAATCGTCGCGCACGACGCCTTCAACCTAGTCGTCCCGGACATCTTCGTCGACACGATGGGCTACGCCTTCGCGCTAGCCTACTGCAAGCTGCTATTCCCGTCGGTGCCCACAGGCGCCTACGTGCACTACCCCACCATCTCAACCGACATGCTGCAGTCCCTCGACGACAAGTCCGGCCTGCAAGGCGTCAACGCCGGCGCAGGGACCGGCCTCCGCGGCCACGCCAAACGCAAGTACTGGCTCGCCTTTGCGCGCCTCTACGGCTGGGTCGGCGGCCACGTCGACGTCGTCATGTGCAACTCCTCCTGGACCGCCGCCCACATCCGCACCATCTGGGGTCCCTCCCGCCGCGGCGCCCCCAACGCCGACCCCGCCGTCGTCTTCCCCCCCACAGCCGTCGCGGAGCTCGAATCCTCCATCCCCGTCGACGCGGACTCCGAACGCACCCGCCAACCCACCATCCTCTACATCGCGCAGTTCCGTCCGGAAAAGAACCACCCGCTCCTCCTCCGCTCCTTCGCCCGCTTCCTCCACAACCACGCCCAACACTCCTCTGCCTCACCCTCCACCCCAACCCCGCGCCTCGTCCTCATCGGCTCCGTCCGCCACGCCAGCCCCGACGAAACCCACATCTACAACCTGCGCCTCCTCGCCCACGAGCTCCACATCCGCGACCACACGACCTTCATCTGCGACGCCAGCTGGCCCACCATCCTCTCCCATCTCTCAACAGCCTCCATCGGCGTCAACGCCATGTGGAACGAGCACTTCGGCATCTGCGTCGTCGAGTACCAAGCCGCGGGGCTCATCAGCGTCGTCCACGACTCGGGCGGTCCGCGCGAAGACATCGTCATCGACATGCCTGACACTGACACTAACACTGACACTACCGGCAGTGGAAGCGACAGTGGAAGCAGCGGCGCAACAGGCTTCCACGCCTCCACGGAAGACCAATTCGCCGCTGCGTTTGAGGCCGCGCTCGCGCTACCGGTCGAGGAGAAAATGGCGATGCGTGCTCGTGCCAGACGCTCGGCGCTGCGGTTTAGTGAGGCTGAGTTCCATGCGCGGTGGTTGGAGCAGGTGGGGAAGTTGGTGGCTAGAGCTACTTCGGTGTAGGTTTTTTTTTTTTTTTTCCCTTCTTTTGTGGGTGGGTGTGTGTATGCTTTAGTCTGCTACTTACTTTCTATACTCCACTATACCAATTGAATTGAATGTATTGTACTGAACTGAGTTGAACTGAACTGAACTGAGTGAACTGCTTTACTAGGTACTAGGTACTACTGAATAGGACGATGAGGATTAGGACCACTTACCTACCACCTGTAGTGTAACTACCTATCTATCTACCTACCTACCTACCTACCTACCTAGCTAGTTAACCTTGAGAAAAATTCCAGGGTATATGTGTTATATGTGTAGGTATCAATATCAATATCAATATCAATATCAACATAAACCAGTTAAACCAGTTAAACCAGTTAAACCAGTTAAACCAGTTAAACCAGAAATAACTCAACTCATCGTAGACACGTAATGACCATTTCGCCCGTGGCAAACTCGGTACAAACAGAAAAAGAAAGAAACCAACAAAAGAAATGACCAAAAGCAGGGGAATAAACTTGAAGTGAAAGGTATAAAGAGGTAAAGGTCCAACCACCTCCGATAAATAGTCAAATCAACCCTGATGTCACCGTAGTGGAATCCGGATAATATCCAACCTGTATCTGAACGCCTTGAAAAGAAAAAAGGAAAAAAAAAAAGACAAAGGAAAGTAGAAGGGGATCTCTAAGGCTATTCGCGCCATTCTCCCTGGTAGGCCGTCTCTCCCGGCACGCCCATCATCGGTCCCGAGTTCCCCCCGTACAGCGGGTCAGGGTGTCCGTACCCCCCGCTCATGCCCGAGACACTGCTCAGCACCGACTCGTCGTCGTCGAACCCGTACTCGCCGCCGGAGCTGGCGTCGAAGCTGCTGCGACCCCCCAGGTCGCTCGGGTCGTCGGCCGACGCCGGGATCTGGTCCCACTGTAGGGTCTGCAGCGCCGGGTACTGCGCCAGCAACGCCGCGGGCAGCACGAAGTGGCCCGCGCCCGTCCCGTCCATGCCCGGCACCGTGAGCGGCGGCGGGATGGGCTGCAGGTGCTGCGGGTGCTGCGGGTGGTTGAGCATGCTGCGTTCGCGCTCCTGACACTCCTCGTCCAGCAGCGGCTTGATGCAGATGCGCCCCGCCTCGGAGCGGAAGTGGCGGCCCAGCGCGTCGGCGCGCGCGAAGCGACGGCCGCACCCCCACTGGCCGTCGCGCGCCAGATCGCCGCGGCAGACGAACTTCTTCTCGCCGGAGTGGAGCCCCTCGTGCCGCTTGCGGTCGTGCTGGCGCGCAAAGGCCTTGCCGCACACCGTGCAGACGAACGGCCGCTCGTCCGTGTGGGTGCGCAGGTGCGACCGGAGATTGTAGGCGCGCGTGAAGCGCTTGGGGCACAGGTGACACTGGAACGTGGCCGGATGCTTCTGGACCCGCTTCGAGTCGTTGAGGTGGGCCCCGGGTCGCTGCGGGTCGGCCAGCCCCAGGATGTAGTCGCGGTTGTCGATCGACGAGGTCGACACGCGGCGGGAGCGGGACGCCGGCGACGGGTCTCGGGATCCGGGGTTGCTCTGGCGACCCGTGGAGTCGAACGGCGACAGCGAGCGCGGCGACGACGGCGCCAAGGGTTCCAGACTGGCCGTGGACGGCGAGCGGGGGCGGGACGCCGGGTGCGCGTAGGGATCGGACTTGCTCCGCATACGCGAGCCTGGTTGGTTTTAGCGATGCTGAGACGGAAAAAAAGAAAAAGGAAGGAAGGAAGGAAGAAATAGGGAAGACGTACGCATGGATGGAGGGGGCGGGCTCAAGGAGTCTAGATCGCCCGCCGCTTTGGATTGCGGAACGACGGGGTTTCGCGACGGGGGCGCGAATTCCACGTTGATCGACGGCGGCGCCATGGACGAGGCCTGGCCGATATCCGCGGGCATGGTGCCCGGCGGCATGGCGGGGAAGGCATCCATGCCATTCGCGTAGGGATCGGAGGGGGCCGGGTAATGGGCGTCGGGGGCGCCGGGCGCGGAGACGTACGGGATGTTGGGGATCATCTCGCCTCCGGGCTGCGGCATCAGCTGCGGGGAGAGGTAGGGGCTGTGGCCCGGACTGAAGGCCTGGGGCTGTGGCGGCGGCGGGTGGTCGGACAGGGTGAAGGACTCGATGCCCAGGGCATTGTCGTACAAGCCGGGGTCATGCTGGGGGGCCAGCAGGGGCGAGGGGTTGTTGTCGGGACCGTCGAAGGACTCGTGCTGCGACATGTAGGGGGAGTGGGCGGCGGAGGAGACCTCGGAGACTTCGGAGGGGGCGCGCCGATGGCCCTGGAAGGCGGCGTTGCCGGTGACGGCCTGCCAGTCGGGGTGGGCGTTGGCGGCGAGATAGGCGGCGGCGGCGGGGTCCAGGGAGGCATGCCGCGAGTGCTGCGGGGTGTAGTAGGTGCCCGGGGTCGAGGTGGGCGGCGACATGGGCCCCGGGGACGAGTGCGGGGGGTCCTGGGGCGACAATTGCGGTGAGGCCGCGGAGTGGGGGGAGTGCGGCGAGCGGGGCGACGGCATCTGGCTGACGAGGTCGGCCGGGTTGACCGCCTGGTTCTGGGCGGGGTTCTGGTAGAGGGAAAAGTCGAAGGCGCCGCCGGGATTGGAGTCCAACAGGGAGGTCACGTCGGCGTCGTCGGACGGGGGTAGGGGGTGCGTCTGGGAGACCTCGCTGAAGGGCTGCGACAGGGTCGGGGGATACCCCGAGGCTGTAGGGAGATAGCCGGCGGCGCTGTAGGCGTAGGCGTCGGAGTCGGAGGCGCCGGTGGTGGGATCGCTGAGATAGGGCGGGGGATTGGGAAACGAGGCGTTCACCGACAGCGACGGATCGAGGGTGTCGTCATATTGGGGATGGGGGTGGGTGGAAGGGCTCATGGGGCGGTTTTTATTATTGTCCGCGGACAGTTGGCCCGTCTCCTGGGAGGCCATGACGGCGAGCTGGGCAGAGGATCCCAGAATAGAACCCACGAGGCGCAAGGCTTCGTTGGTGGGGAGATCGAAATGGGCGAGGGGATTGTTTTGTTGTGCGCGGGCGCGGGGGGGCGATGATGGATCGGCAGGTGGGTGGTGACGCTGAGGACGGACGATGAGTGGCTGGACGGGGGGGAGAGAAGGAATGAAGAAGAAGCAGCAGCAGCAGGGCACATGTAGGTCGGAGAGGGAGGAAGAGGGAGAGGAAGAAGAGAGAAGAGGCTAACGCCAGGAGGAGTTTCCTGACGGAGTAAAGAGTGGGAGGAAAGTCGCCTTGCGATTCAGCCTCGTCGGGGACATCAGCGAGGGATGGGACTGTTCATTTCTTTCTTGGATATTCTGCAGTCAGTCTGACAATAAAATGATGATGTGTCGGATAATTCCACTCTTGACTCTTGCACTCTTGTCAATGATTGAGATTGAGATAGAGAAAGGATAGAGAAGGTAGAGAGAGGAGAGAGGATAGAAAGGATAGTTGAGAGAAGTGAAGAGAGAGATGGAGGGGAAAGGGGAATACCATACATTACCTATTTTGATTATGGGTAATAAAAGTGACAGAGGAAGATTACCATACAATACATAGATACATCCATCCCGACTGATCGGGCGGGAAAAGCGCCTTGCAGCCTGATCCCTTGCACGTGTCTGGACAGTATAATTAATATTATATTTTAAATTTATATATTTATTATATATTTTTTATATATTTTTTATATATTTTTTATATATTTTTTATATTTATTTAAAATATATATAATAATACAGAGATCAAGGATAGAAATAATCTGATGGTGTAAAATCATCCCATGGGTCCAAGGCAGACTCCTGACTCGAGCGCAGAGGTCAGATTCGAACCGATCGGAAGAAGCAATTAAACAGAGACCATGAATTAAGGGTTCTAAAAGATTAAGACGGTAGATTGAGATTAATCGAGTAGAAATCAACTGGCTTGAATATGGAGGAAACCTATGCAGTTGATATCATGACCCTCGTGCCCTAAGCGTCCCTCCCCTTAACCTCCCCCCTTCAAGAGAAATACATAAATCCATAACCCAGAGTCAGAACCAGAAAGAAAGAAAGAAAGAAAGAAAGAAAAAAAAAAAACCATAAACAACCATAACCAGTAAAGTCCACGTCCCATATCCACACATCCACCCAACCCAGAGGAACCGTCCATCGTACCGCGTCGATCACTGCGATTCCGGGAATAGGAGACTCAGCCTCACTAGGAGGTAGTTGTTCTTCTCACTAGAATGGGAGAACCGGACTACGGATAGAGATAGAGAGATACGAGGCTATGGAGCTAGTGGGATCTGATGAGAAGGTATACCTGGGTGGTCTTGTGCCTGATCGGCGTTATAAGACTATACTATTACAGTATACTACCTTACTTTACTATACTACTACTACTTTACTATACTATACTACTATACTACTATACTACTATACTACTATACTACTATACTACTACCTTATTACACTAAGGTACTGCTGCTATACTACTATACTACTATACTACACTCCTGCAACCCAAATGTAGATCCAATGTACATTCAACCTCTATCCTCCTCCATACACACCATCACATATCGCAACCAGCTAAACACCTCCCCAACACCCCCTCTCCTCCATACTATCTATACACCAAAGCAAGCAAGTCAAATCAAATCTCCCCAAAAACACTCACACTCCCCCTCACACTCCCGTCCTTCCACTCCGCCATAACAACATCCTCACAACTCGACCCCAACCCCCCATTCTGCACCCACCCAGGCTCCCAATAATAAACACCCACACCCCCAGCCTTCCCAATCACCCCCGCCAACCGCTTCATAAAGCTCGCCTGCCCCTCGCTCGAAAACGGAATATCCGTCATATCAGCCGGGAACGGCGTCTCCGGCTTCGAACACGACACCGGCCAGTCCGTCTCAACGACCACCACATCCTTCGAGTACTTCTTCTTCAGCTGCGTCATGCTGTTCTGCAGCGCGGAGAGCGTCGCATCCGCGTCGTAGAACGGGTAGAACGACACGCCCATCAGGTCGAAGTCGTCTTGCTTTAGCTCCGTGTCTGCGGCGAGGACCGCGTCGTAGAAGGATTGCTGCGTGGGCCAGTCCCAGCCGTTGTCGAGGTGGAACATGATCTTGGGGGGCGAGGAGGAGGAGGCGAGGTTGGAGTCTTTGACGCCCCAGGCGCCGGAGTGGAGGATGCTGGCGATGTTGGCGGGTTGGTCGAGTGAGCCGAGTGGCCAGAGAAGGCCGTTGCGGATCTCGTTGCCGATGGAGATGATGGACACGTCGATCTTGTTCTCGGCAAAGGTGTTGCATACTTCTGTTGTGTGGTTGTAGACTTGCCAGGCGAGGGTCTTGATGTCCGTTGTGGACCAGCCGGTGGGGGGTGTCTTCATCCTTTTAGTACGGGCCATACTGGACAATATAGATGTACATAGGTATGTAATATGTATATAGAGATAGAGCAACAAGAAAAAAAGAAAGAAAGAAGAAAGATAAACATACCTGCTTCTTAGGATCCGCCCACGTCCCACTCAAATGCAAATCCAAGTACACACTCATCCCCGCAGCCTTGACCCTCTTCGCGAGCTCGACATTATAGTCCAGATCGTAGACCCCGTCGGCGGGGTTCACCCACACGCGCTGGCGCACGGAGTTGACGCCGTTGTCGGCGAGGATGGTCTCCAGCGCTTGCGGCTTGCCATCTAGGTTCTTGTACTCGATGCCGGCTTTTTCTTCGACGAGCAGCGAGGAGAGGTCGGCGCCTTTGTAGGTTAGGGTTGATGCTGCTGCTGCTGCTGTGGCTAGTTGGAGGAGGGGGAGGAGTAGCATGGTGACTACTGTATCTAGGTGTAGTATGTAGTATGCAGTATGTAGTATGTAGTGTTTTGCTCGAGGGGAAAGAAGGAGAAGGGAGAAGGAGAAGGAGAAAGCTCAATAGATATAGATATGCATGTCTGAGTGTCACTTGATATCCCAGCCGTTTTCCCCTTGGACTACGGACGACAGACAGTACGACACCCTCCATGTGGAAATCTCGGGCAAATCTCCGACCGATATAAGGTTTTGTCTCATTCAGAGCGGAGAATTAATTGCTCGTGCTGACCCACTGCCTGTCTTCCTCCTAGACCACTTGTCTGCACGGATTGATCCCGGCGGAGCCATTGGTGGAATCGTCCAGTCTGATACACCGGGGTCATGGATGGACGTTTCAATGATCTAACCTAACTACGTAACTCCCTCCTGTCTTGGTCGCGCGGCGACTTGATCCGGAGCTACATCGTATCTCGCAGTGATCGGCTTGCTGGGAAAGCTCAATAGATGGTAAAGTTTGTATTCTCCACCTAGCATCGTCATATCTGTATCTGCAGATGCACGCTCATTCCAGAGCCAACCGTGTATTCCCCCCTCATATCGACATTAATTACAAGAAACCAACCCGATGAATCATGCCGAAGAGCCCAAGCCCAGTATATATAGACGCAAACCCCCCAAAACCCGTGACGAAAAATTCCCAAGATCATCCGAGCATCTCCAGTGAGATGAAAACATGAGGTGAAAAACATGGAGCGAAAGAAAGGAAAAGAAAAGTGCCACCGATGCGAGTATATATATGTACAGAAAACAATGCATCTGGCCCAAAACCAACTCCAAAAAAATCACGAGAAGAAAAAAAATGCCTTCGCAGGTTCCTGTATGCTGATAGGCCATGAAGAGAAAAATGCCCGGTAATAAAATGATATACATGCAAGAAACCAGAATTCATGAAGAAATCATCCAGTGTCCCCAAAATGAAACAAAGTTACAAGAATCATGAGTGGGAAAAGGGAGGGCAGAAGGTCGAAGAATTCGAGAAAGAGAACCGGCGGGGCTTTTGTATCCAATGGCTTGCTGGTAAACCAGGGAATCACGCCTTCGACTGACCGGCACGGACGACCGGCTTCTGAGGGGACGCCTTCTTTTTACCAAAGACGAGGCCTTCATCTTCGGAATCATCGTCAGAATCCTCTTCGTCATCACAGTAGTATCGCGCCTCGTCGTCATCCACCGTCCGAAGTAAGCTGGGCACCGGACACTTGACGGTTTCATCCGTTCGAAGGATCGACGGAACCTGGATGGCCGATTCGCCTTCTTTCTCCTTGTTCGGAGGGAGGCCTTCGTTGGACAGCGAGGAGGCTCCCGACACGACAGAGGGGATACTGGGATGCGACGTGCTCTGCGACATTCCGCTCGTGTAATCGTCCACCGAAGACGAAGAGATGGTGGCCGCCGACGGTGGCGAGGTGGTCAAGCCGCCTGAAGGTGCCTCGATCGGTCCGCCAGCGACCGCACAGGCCGCCACGGAGAACCGCGGGTCGGGACGCAGCGTGCGAGGGCGGTTGGACGTCGGCTCGCTCTCCCGGCGCGAAGTCCTGCGCACAGGGACATCCCCTTTCCGCTGGCGGAGCAGGGCTTCCTTGGACAGCTCCAGCGGCTCGGTGGACGACTTTCGCGGCAGTTGATGAGACTTGTTACGCCGGTGTCCCGTGGCCGCAGGGCTCAGGCTATCGGCGCCCATCGTGGCCGGTTCGTCGCCCTCCGGAAGCAGGTTCAGCTGCTGCATCTGACCGACCGCAGAAGCAACGCTCACGGCTAGGCTGGGTTCCGAGCGACGGTCCCCAGCCGCCCCGGCGGTCTCCATGGGGACCGCCTTGTCAGAGCGCCTTTCACCGGTATGCAGGCCCCGCGCGAGTCGACGGCTGGCACCGCCGAATAACCCACCGAGACTGGTCGTCGCGGAGGCTTCGGGGCGCTGGCCCGCGAGCGGGGTGGTCGAGTTGGAGGCTCGCACGGTTTTGGCGGATTCGGCGGTGGATAAGCTCGACGTGGCACGCGCCGGGGGATCTGGGCGGGGAGTCCGATCATGCGACGGAGTCCAGTCAAAGCCGATGTCCTGGAAGTAGGAGGTGTGGTCGTCCTTACCGACCGGGCTTGCGGTGACGCTCTGCGAGAGCGGGTGCTCACCACCGTCCCGGGCCGCCATCCGGAAGACCCGCGAGAAATCCTCGTCCCGGAGACTGAGCCGCCGGCCGTCCCACATGTGCCTGGGAAAGCTCGAGGTGCTCGCGGAGAATGCGGAATCGAATGAGGGGGTGGTACTGGGCGGTCGTCGGCGAAAGTCCTTCTCTTTCGACCGACCGGTCAGGTAGCTGGACCACTTGGCAACGTTCGACCGCACCCGCTGGATAAACGGGACTTTGCTGACCGCCGACGTGACCTCTTCGGTGGACACCTCGATCCTCTTTCCTTTGCTTTGGTAGTTGGGATCGGTCTCCTCCACCCACACGCGGGGGTTGGGCAGACCGTCGAGAGTCCACGGATGGTGCTTGATCTCCTTCACCGTGATCCGCTTGGCAGGGTCCTTGGT
This sequence comes from Aspergillus neotritici, assembly GCA_023619815.1. Classification (NCBI taxonomy): domain Eukaryota; kingdom Fungi; phylum Ascomycota; class Eurotiomycetes; order Eurotiales; family Aspergillaceae; genus Aspergillus; species Aspergillus neotritici. Next base: position 199,179 of record JALZYL010000053.1, on the reverse strand, counting down.
CAACAGGCGTTTCAGCAGGTCGTACAGCTCATCGTCGATGTCCTCGTAGACAAGTTCGCCCGCCATCCGTTTGCTGCCGGACAACGAACGCGGCCACTGGCTGACGGTATTCGGCTCGTCCTCCACGGGCACGAGGCGCTTGCGCGGAATGAACACCTCCTTTTTTACAATCGTCTGGAACATGCTGTATTCGTCATCAGACACAAACGGCAACCGTCCAAAGATCATGCCGTACAGCGTCACCCCGAGCGACCAGACATCGATGGCCTCAGTGATGCGCGGCACGGACCCAATCGTCTCGACGAAATCCTCGCCCGTGTAGCACAGCTCCGGGGCGTAGAAAGCGGGGGTCCCCACGGTCTTGGACAGTTCTCGAGCGTCGTCCAATTCCGATACCTCACTGTCATTGGGCTGGTCATCCTCCTCATCTCTGATGGGGCGTCCCAGATAGGAGACTCCGAAGTCAGAGATCTTGACCCGGTAGTTGCTCGTGACCAGGAGATTGGCGGGTTTGATGTCCCGGTGGATGATGCCCTGATAGTGGAGATACTCGAGACCGAGCAACGACTCGCGGAAGACGTTGCGCGCTTCGTCGAACGTCAAACAGGGGACGAACGACATATCGTCTTCGTCGGAGAACCACTCTGGCTCCGACGGAGCATTCCCAAGGCTGCTCGACGCGGTGCTAAACCGCCTCTCCACCGTGTCCGGGTAGGACCCGTACATGCTGCCTTCGATGGCGGCCAGTGCGGACGCGAAAGAATGGCTGGGGGAGGACTGCGCGTCATCCTGACTGGCCATGGAACGACTGGCCGTTCGGGCTAATGTCAGATCCGACTCCTCCTCGTCCGACTCCGCGCCGTGTTCCAGACTCCAGGCGGGGATGGGCGCTTTCCGGGCATTGGCCGCCTGCTCTTGGCGTCGCGCACGCGCCTTTTCGCGCTGCTGACGAAGGTGTTGGGCGGTTCGGACGTACTGCTGACACTCTTCGACGAATGACGGCGAGTCCGGAATGCCCGCCTTCTCCCGCTCCAGCCGGCGCTTGTCGACATGCACGATTTCCCGCAGCCCTCGTTTCCGCCAGATGATCTCGCCGTTTTCGACATACTCCAGAACGATGTATACTTTCTGACGATTCGGATCGTCAATGACTTCCAGGAGACTGACAACGTTGGGGTGACGGGCCTTCTTTAAAATGGCGACTTCCTTCTTGACTTTGTCTTCGGGGTTGCCGAGTTTACCCAGGCGACGCTGCTTGGGATGGCGCTGCACGATCTTGATGGCCACCTTCTGACGAGTCGTCACGTGCCGCCCGAGCTTGACCTTTCCGTGCTCCCCGCGTCCCAGCTCCTCGAGGATCTCATACTGGTTGATCAACTTGTTGCCGGTCACCGTGTCACGATCGACCTCGACCGTGTGAGTTCTATGATCATTAGCAGACCATTCGGCATCTGGAACACAGTGGTAGAGGAAAGGGGGGGAACATACTCTTTTGGGGGTTGCAGGTGCGTTGGATGAAGGTAGGGGCTGCTGACCCGGCCGTCCTCGGACCCAAACGGCGTCGACCGACGACTGCGAAAGGAGAAGAGGCCCGGGCTGGAGATCGGAGTGTTGCCGGCTGTGCGGGCAGTTCGCGAGCCGTATCGCAATTGGGTATCCGACCGAGCTTGGTGAGGGCCTCGGGTCCACAGAGATGGTCGTTGGTAGGTGGGATGAACCTGGGATTGGAGGACTTCGTAGGATTGATCCGGGTAAACGGGGTACTCGGTGGGCTGGGAGTCCGACTGGGTGGCATACGACGTCCGTCGGGAGAGGGGGCTCCGACCCAGAGCGCCTAGTTCCGATCGGGCATCGACGACGGTGCCTTCGTTCAATGCCTGGAGCGAGCTGGAAGACGTCCGTGTGGAGAGCGATCGGGAGGTGTTGGAGGAGTGGTAGAGGTGGGAAAAGTTGGGACGGATGGCGGGTTGACCGTCCGTCGTGTCGCTCGGTAAGGGAAGTTTGGCGGTGGGCGGTTTGGTGACGGATCGCTTCATGTCCCCGTCCGCCGGGGTCGGGGGCGACTGGTCTGACGCCTCGCTGGACAGGTCGGAGCTCCGCTTGGAGGACTTGTCGAACTCTGGACCGTTGCGGGCCACCACGTTGATGGGGTCGTCCATTCCCGACATCGAAGCGGGACGATCGGCCATTCTCATCTCGTCGTGATTAGAACCAACCAACTCGATGCAAATCGCAGTTGCGCATCCTCCGCTGACTCGACGTTGATGTAAAACGCTTGTTATTCGGTTCCGCTCTGCATTTATCGGTCTTTCGTTGGCGACCAACGGGTGGATTTAATCCGAGCTAGTAAGAAGCTCCGGAGCCGGACACGAATGGATCGGCATTACTTTCCGGGAGGGAATTCGGTGAGTCTCCCAGGTTGACCTCGAGTATGGAAGAAGCCGTGTTCTGGCGACGGTGAGGGTGAACTATTATCGCAGACACCGCCGCAGCATCGGAAGGCACCCGGTGGGTTGGATCGTGTGGTGATGAGAAGAGGGTACGCAGACGGGACGGCAAGGACGTCGATCGGTCGGAGAGAGATCACGGAATGACCACGGGAAGCCGACACCGGCGGTGGCGTTTTATATAGGATGAGAGCGGTTTCCAGAAGACGGCGAAAGGAGCGGATCGAACCCAGATCAGGGGATATCGATAGATTAGGTTGAGGATCCAAGAGGGGTAGAGATAGATCGGAGGAGGGAGGGGGAGGAGTGAAGGAAGGGAAATGTAAATTAAAGCGATAGAGACGGGAGAGAAAGGTAAAATTGAAGAGAGAAAGGATGGGAGAGATGGGGGAGATGGGAGAAAGAAAAGATTAAAAAGAGAAGAGAGAGAGGGGGGGAGGAAGAAGGAAAAGGGAAGAATGGAGCAGACGGTGAAGAAGATGGGAGAGAAGATGGTTTTGGGTAGAAGAGAAAGATGAGGTGGTAATAAAACTACTGCAAGAAATTCAGAGAGAGAGAGAGAGAGGAAAAGAGGGGAGTGAGTCAATCCTGGTAATCCGTCGGTAATTTGGATACAGGGTGGATACGAGTACGTACTGTTAGATATTAGGTGGATGGATTATTACGATGGATGGTTCTGAAAAGGATACTGATAACTATGATAATAATATATCCTGAATAATCGATGATTCCATTCTCTCCTCGTCAAGGATGTCCCGACCGGTGATTTCATTGGATTGATCAAAGAGAGGATAGAAAGGTAAAATGAAGGTGAACAAGGAAAAGGGAAAGACTAAATGTCATAAATCCTATCAGATCCTCCTATCCTCTCCCACAATCCATTCCCCAGTGATGGATGACCATGAACCAGAGTCTGCCCTCTGAGAGATGGATGGATCCATCATGGGTGGTTACCAAACCATCCTTATCCTTATTCTTCTTTCTTATCAGTAAACCATTCCGTACGGTACGGTAATACGGTCATCTCGGCCGACCATCCGGACAACTGGGCAAAGTGGGCAAGCCAGTCTTGGCGGGCACGACCAGTGGGATCTCCATCGCCCACAGCTCTTTGGTTCGGGGGGCTTAGAGGAAGTGACCCAGTTTGAGGATCTAGACCATCTGATGATGTGATTCTGGATGGAGTATGGAGATAGATAGGTAGAACTTTGTCTGAGTTATCTCTTTGTTCTTTTTTTTTTTTTGATCTTCTAATTTTTTGATCTATTTTATTGTGATTTTTCTTTCCTCCATGCCTTGACTGAAAACAACAAATGCTCTTGGCAAGGGTGTATAAATTACCACGACTCATACCGATGATCAGACACTGGTAATTAAATTAGAGTTATCATATAATATACTAATCATATATTATAATCCTCCTGATAATAATGATAATAATACAAATACAGTAATACCCAAGAATAATAAACCAATTAATAGAATCAATAGAGAATCCACAATCCATTATCATAATAGACTCTGAAAGGAAAAGGTCAGTGGCGGATTTCTTCCCAGAGCCAAGCCCAGCCCTCGTCCGACTCGTGTATTACGTCGAGGACTTTTCTTCCTTCCTATCCACACAGATAGTTAGGATCCATCTCGACGGAGTACTATAGTCTACTACTACTACTACTCTCTGTCGACCGAAAGCTCATCGTGGTTCGCGTGTACCTTCCTTCGTGTGGATACCCAAGCTCGACTCCGTCTGCTGTCTGTATGTATACTGTAAGTATGTGTATGTACCTGCTGTGATCACCCTTCTCCCTATAATTCTTACTATTATTATCCATCCATCGGTCTTCTGGAATGTGAGACTGGCCCTGTCGTCCCCCTTTCCACCTTTCCACACCTGTCACGTTGGAATTCGGTTATGTATCTGCCTGGTGAACAGGGTGGGAATAATAAAATAAATCTATAATTATTATAAAAATAAAATAGAATATATTCCATGACACCTGTCAGTCCGTCACGACACCTCGCTTGCAATTCGCTCTTATCTGGATCGTCCTGTGTACCGTGGGTCCCGAAGCCATCATGACTTTCCTGACTACCTACTCTACCCTCTCTACCGCGTTTTCCACCTTATTGATTACTGATAGTAGATACATCATGGATGTACTCCGTATATCCCTATACAGGAGAGACCCCATACCAACCTCAAGTCAATACCAAGACAGTTCTCCGCTCAAATAAGGCTAGTAAAGACCATCCCTAGGTACTCCGTCCATTCCAGATAGAAAATCAGACGGGCGGGGCGGCGCACACCATCCAATCGAAACCCTGTCCACCCGCAGCCCGTTTAGCTTTTCGCGCGACAGGTTTGGGGTTTGGACGAAAGAGGTCTGTGTTCCACTCTTCCACGACCACTGCACCTGGTTGTTTGTTTCCACCGGGGACTGACTGGTAGCTTGGAGCCTGGTCGGCCACACGAGCGGTTGGCTATCCGGTCCGGGATGGATGGGGTTAGTGAGGGATGGATTAGTATGGATGATGGGTGGCTGGACCGGGGAACGTTACCCCGGATTTTTAATTGAGGGGGCAGAGGGATAGGGAAATTAGGGTTTTCCAATGGGATTGAGGAGTGAGATGGAAAAGAATGGAACAGAAGAGGGATTGAGATTAAATTAAAATTAAGTAAACGAGAGAGGAGTCTGGTTGGAACTTACACGTCTACCTACTTCTCTCTGCGAGGTTATTCCGTGATCGTGTCTAGTAGGTTCTCTGGTATTCAGACCTTTCTTTCTTTACTTACCCCTTTTCTGGTGGATGGAGACAGGATCCACCGCGGTGAGCTGAAGGGTTTCTAGATCCTACGAGAATTGGACCGACCGATCTGTATAGAAAGCGTAATACGCAATGGAGACAACCAGCAGTCCGCTCGCACGTTCCAACCCATACTATACTAAGGTAGAGTGGGGAACTAAACCAGTCTGATCAATAGCCCGTGGTGCTATGCTATGTACCTTACTATGCTAGGGATGGAACCTGTATGCATGGCCCCTCTCATTAAATCGAAGCTCGTCGAAACTGGCCCACGACAGCGTCGAAACTGGCCCCACGACAGCATCGATGATCTTCTATTCCCTGAGTCTTTGCTTTGATTTCCTTTTTCATGCGAAGAAGCCCGATCGATCCACTCGACACACAGTATGGCCGTTTCCCGTCCGTCTACTTTCTCCTCGTTGGTATCCATCTTCATCCCGTCTGGTATGGATATGGATGGCAGACTATAAATGATACAACCTATGGTGACGATTCCTTTCATCCGTGAGACGGGTTCAACACCCTCAACCTGATTGACTGATTGATGAACAGGGGCTGGAAGTCCGCTCGGTCTCACTAAATAAACCCTGGACATCCGTTTTAGCCTGACTGGGGTCTCCGGGTATGGGCATGTCCCCTCGGCCCTCAGGCTGCCTTTGTTCAGCCACTTGAGGCAATTGACGTCATTTGAATTCGGTCCATGTCCCTGGTTCTGTTCGCTGGAGGATACTCCGTGTGCATGGATGATTCTCACCGGTCCGCTTGTGGGCTAATCAGGGAGGCTGTCTCGTCTCAGGAGGATCCCTCTTCCTTGGATACGATGTCCCTTGGATACGATGTTATGTCGCATCCCAGGTTAGTCAACACCTCTCAGCTTCCACTTATCCACATCCCAGCATGCGATCGTGATTGGAGCAGGACAAAGAGGGATATGCGCACAGGACAACCTCCCCCGACGCGCGATTTCACCGCTGGGAATGAGCCAAGAGAGGAGAGAGAAAGAGGAGAGTCAGGTCCTGTAGCATGATTCCCTTGGCGAGACTAGGATTGTTAACCCAACCTGACCCCATCATACCCAATCGAGTATCATGCATCGTCGACCACGGAGGAGCTGGAGCCAGCTGATTCGTCTGGTCGCAACCGACCAAGCTTTTTAGTTCCCCTCCCCCATCGTCCCGTTTGATCAACTGCAAATAACCGGACGATTTGGCGAATTCCGTACGACCTCGTTACCATGTTGTGTATCTGTCTGTACCTGTTCGGTAACTACGGTGTTTCTTGGGGTGGCACGGCAGAGGTCGCCCGAACTCTTTCCCCTTTCGAGGATTGGTCGTGATGATCATTTCATGGCCCTGTGGCTCCGTTGGCTCCGTGGCTCGAGGGGTCATGTCCGACCACCACCGCTCAAACCCCCCTCCTTCTTCTCCCCTGCAGCACGCTCCCTCATACCATACAATCCTGACAGTCCAATCAAGGACGGGTTGGATACGAGTTCCTCTCCAATCTGGATGCTTTAGCCGTGAATAAAGGGGATATGATAGGTCGAAGTGAACTCTAAACCACTCGCCGCCACGATGATTTCAGTCAAAGCGGCGGCTGAGACGAACGAGCCAGGTAATCTTTCGCTTCGTATCGGCAAAGAAAGTTCTGACGATGGGTCCTGGAGGCTCCTGCACCAGGTGAGTATGGTGGGCGTGAGGCACTGCCATGACCTGCTTCCTCTTCTGGCGGCAAACCGATCGTTCCGACGTCAGCCCTTTCGCATATTATCTCGCCTTGAGCTACTGCTGGGTGATTGATTTGCTCTGGGTTGACCGGATCTTCGAAGATCCGGCTGACCGTCGAGGAGGATACACCCCTTTTACTCGAATCGACCATCAGATTGTCCGTTCCGGTCTACCGAGCTCTTTCGTAGACAGTCTACCCAGGTATTCTCATCGCTGGTGTTTGTCTACTCCTACTTCTCTGTCATGGGTATACCCCTCCGCCAGCGAGGTCAGGAGGCTGCCGCACGCTGAGACTGCCTTGACATCTAGGTAATCGACGCCGGTATCGACCAGGTTTAAGAAGTAATCATCCGGCAGAGTAGTGTTGTAGTGTAACCCACCCGCCGTTGCATGTCACCTTTGACTATTGCGGCCCTGGGTCTGCGTTGGCCTTACGCCTGGGATGGTCTTGGATATTGTTTACTGGTGTGGTATCGATTGGTGGGATCCTCCGATGTTCACCCTATCTATCTTCACCAGGCTACTCTGTCTTGACACCCGATTTGGATGGGGACATGGAGCGCATTGACTGGCGTCTGTCAGCCAACATGGGGTATCTCCCAGGCGAGGAGGACAGTCGCAACCCTCAGATACGACAGGATCATGCTCGTTCCGCATCTGGCACCATCCTGCACCGAACTCCGCCATCATACTCAGCGATCACTCAGCCATCCGGTCCCCTCACGGTCGGATGCTACTATATTAATTAATTCTCACCACCAGCGTCATCACAGACACTTTAGTGGATCTTCGCAGGTACCGTCCTACCCTGTTGCCCTGTGCTGACGAGATATATTGCTTGGAGTTGGCCTGACAACCACGCCACCCCGAGGCGATGAGCCCGCCAAGACCAGGCCAGCGTCATCGTGGATAATGATTCCAGATGAGGGGAAATCCTGAAGACTGTTCTTCTGAATATCCACATTGATACCAGCTCTCCCTCGCGTTATCCCACCTGGCCCGTGCAGACGTGACAAGGAATTGTCTCATTTGGTCTCCACTGTCATGACTCGATCGGGACGATCCACATATCGATCTATGCAGATAATCCGACGTCAGGAATGCCCCTCCTGTCAGTAGATTCAGCCGTTTGCTTTGATGGGGATCTCTTCTACCCCCCTACAGCAGACACATGTCATCCATCAACATAATCCACAACAATCCATCGTGGTTGGTTCAAATAGATTGACCAGAGACCCCTAAGCCCTGAACGTGAGGAACCATGGTCCTCCAGACTGTTGCCCGCGCAACCGGCCGTGTTGATCCCCGCTGACGGTATTGGCCTGATTCTTCCTGCTCCCCCCACTCTCTTCTCCTCCATCGTCGCCATCGCACTGCCCACATTCGGGGCGATTGGCTACTGGAGAATGATGGTTTCTTTCAGCGATCCGTCATCGATCATGGACGGTGTAACATCCCCTCCCCGATCGAGCCTTGGGTCTAGATCTGCGGCCGCTGGATGATGCCCTGTGTTTACAGTGGGGGCCTCCTTCTAGATCCTGCCTGACGAGTACTATTATTCACCTTACACGCTGGGTCTCTCGCGGAAAACTTTCTGATCATCTCCCCACTTCTTCTTCTTCTTCTTCTTCTTCTTCTTCTCTTCTTCTTGACCACTACTTCCCCGCGGTTTGCAAGGAACAGCGGTTGATTCGTGTCGAGATCGTGATATATCCCCCGCAGAGAAACGGACTTGATGCCGTTCGCCTGATCCTGGACGCGTCTCCGCCCTGTCGGTCCGAACTAAGATCGGCGATTTTTTCTAGATGCGTCGAGATCGGTTTCACACTGCTGCGGTGTTCTCGGCCTGTTTGAGATCTCCCGTCTGCTCCCATGGATGAGCAACTCCCTCGAACTCAGAGCGTGCGCAGGTCCGTCAGGGCGTCCCTGGTGTCGACACTCCTGCTGCTCGTCAGCCCCGCTCTCGCGGCCATTCCGTATACCCCCTCCCATCTTCTTTACTCTCCCCAGAAGGATGCTCCGTTCGCCTATCTGCTACGATCGGCCGGCACCGGAGAGACCACCACGACCCAGTTCCTCTCGTTGAACGTCTCCGGGGAGGTCGACGCGTCCCGTCCACAATATACGACTCTACTAGATGAGACACCTTTCCGGAGCCGCAACCGTTCGTTAGCCGTTGTCCCCGTCATTGACCAGCATGGGATCGTCAAAGTCTACGCGGGAGACTGTCACGCAGACCTCCGTCAATCGACGCTGTGGCAGTTCACCGCAGATGTCAAGAGTCCCATCGGAAACGGCACCTGGGAGGAATTTGTGCTGGAGGACGAACCAAACACCAACCTTCAGGGTCCCAATTTTTTGTCGAACGGGTTCGCCTACGCCTTCTCCAACAGCTCCAACAGCTCCGTTTATTCCTTTGCGGGGATGTGTCCGCACCTCCTAGGCCCCGGTCCAACTTGGGTATCCGCCGCCAACTATTCTCGGTCCATGACGGTCTTGAGCCAGACGGACTCGGACCGCAACACGACTTATAAAGCCTCCACCACCGGCGACCGCGCACCGCCCATCGCAGAAGCGGGGTTTTCCGTCACGCCGCTGCAGGTGTCCTACTCGTCGACGGCGTCTGGTAAATTGTTACAACAACAGGACTTTCTATTGATCGGGGGTCACACGCAGGAAGCATTCCTCAACATGTCGCAGCTCGCTATATTCTCTCTTCCGCAAAGCAGCTGGAGCTTCGTCACAGTCGATTCTGTACAGGACAAAGGCAAAACCGAGCTCGCCATCCGTGAGAAACCAGCAGTCGAACCCAGGTCCGGTCATACAGCGGTCCTCTCCCCAGATGGAAGCAAGGTGATTGTGTTTGGGGGGTGGGTTGGTAACACGAGTGTCCCGGCCGAGCCTCAGCTGGCGATCTTGGAGATCGGCGCGGAATACACGGGCTCTGGCGACTGGGAATGGCGCGTGCCGTCTCCGAAAGGTACTAGCATGGGGCTGGCACCGGGCACGGGGGTGTACGGCCATGGGGCTGCGATGCTCCCCGGTGGCGTGATGATGATCGCTGGCGGATACCACATTTCGAAGTTGTCCAAACGGATAGACACCGAGCCCCAGCGGAGCTCCCAAGTGTTCCTATACAACGTGACCTCAGACAGTTGGATTTCTTCCTACACGAACCCATCCATATCACACCACGACGGAAGTACCCCTGAAACCACCAGTACCATTCCAGGCGCGACGGCCGCTCCGACGGGCCCCGAGTCTTCTTCCCATTCTTCTGCGTCGCGCAACGTCGGTCTCGGGGCGGGCCTCGGGCTGGGAATCCCCGCCGCCGCAGGGCTGGCGATCTTCCTGTGGCTCTCGTACCGCAAGCGCCATGTGCGCCGAAGTCGAGACCAGGAGCTTCGCCAGCTGGCGCTGGGGGCGCAACGACCGCACTTTTGGGGGCGGGATGAGCCTGACATTGCCAGCAGCATCCGCAAACCGCCCACACGGGGGGCCGATGCACGCAATGCTTACCCGTGGACCCGCAACGACGGGTTTGGCGGGGCGTCGAACTGGAGGGACCATGGCGATACTGCAGCAGAAAGAACGGGCCTGCTCATGGACGTGCCGGGCCCGATGAAATTCCCTCGACTCAATCCGAATATGCGAATGCACCGTCCCCCATTGTACGATATGGAGTACAGGAGGGGAGACGGCGTCCACGACATCCATCGAATCGACGAACGCGAGGAAGACGAAACGCACAGTCTACAGCGAATGACAACGTGCGAATCTGGCTACCAGGCGAGCTTTGTGACTCCCCGCAGCACCCGGCCGGGATCCGAACCGGCCAGTCCCTCCGGATCCCGCGACCAGGAGTTTGTCTCCCACACGGACGGGCGGTCGGTGTCTCCAGACAGAAGGAATCGCATCCTACCAGACTTGTCCTTGAGCCAGCCCAGCAGCGGGCGCCAGTCTCCCGAGAAGCCTGGATCCGCATCTCCACACGGCAAAGCCTTCTCGCAAGACAAACGATACTCCTCCGATTCCTACTCGACCGCCAACACGACGCTCTCCCAGCGCCAAGCCGAAGGGGAGCACCTACTCCGAGACGAGGACGCCGAGCCTTCCTCTCCCGTCGGGCTCTTCCTCAAGCCTATATATATCCCCAAACCCCGGGTGGCGGCAGAGTGGCTCGGAAACGTCCGGCGCGTACTATCCGCAACGAGAAAATGGCCTCCCACGAGTCCGACAGAGCCAGAGCCAGCAACAGCAACAGCAACAGCAACAGCGGGCATGGCATCCGGCGTCGATCGCCGCAGCACCGTCCTGGGCCCCCCTCCAAAAAAGACCACCACTGACTCCCGACTGCCCCGCCGCTCCGTCAGCGCCTCGGCCGAGCTCCTCCGCCGCAAACAGGGCGCCCGCGACTGGAGCGCAGGGAACAATGTATCGCGCGACATGGCAAATCTACACCCGTTGCGCTCGGCACGCGACGACTTCGCGCTCGCGGGCCCATCCCGAAGGGTCAATAACCTCGCGGAGGATGACGACGACTGGGACGTCGAGGGCGCGGCGGAGGGCCGTCGCGTGCAAGTCACGTTTACCGTTCCGAAGGAGAAGCTCCGCGTCGTTAATGCTACTGCGGGGGATATGGATGATGTTTCTGAGGTGTCTTCTATTGGGCGGAGTGATAGTGGCGGCGGGGGATAGTAGATTGTTTTTTTTTTCTTCTTCTTTCTTTCTTGTTACTATTCCGGTTCATTTTCCACTGGGTTTTTATCAGCGAGCTTTTTATCACCCCTTTTTTTTTTCTTGAGGATGGATGGATGGATGGAACGGTGATGAGGGCTGTGTGTGTTGGCTTGCTTGTTCATGTAGATTGGGTCCATTGGTTGGATTCGACTGGGCTTGCATGGTTATATTCTATTCTATTGTATGTATGTTTATTCTTTTTTCTTTTCTTTTCTTTTTACTTCCTTGTTTTACTTTTCTTTGGCGGGGGTAGGAGGAGTACGTGATGTGAGGAAGTACTGTCTGAAGCCATGACAAGTGAGAACGTATGAATGATGATGATTATGATGATGAGATGAAATGAGACGATGATCAATACAATAAGGAAAGTAGTCTATAAAATAGGCATATGGTATATGGAGCATTGATTGACTTGTTCGTCTATGCGGTTTAGATGGTATGTATGTATGGCCTCGTAGTTCATGCTCACAGTTCATGCTCAATAGCAGGTAGGTAGGTAGGTAGGTAGGTACCTAGTTATCTACCTATGTTAATGAGCAGCAGTCCACCTTAGTATCGAGAATGAACTCAGGATGTTCATAGCAAGTCTAATGAATGAACAAGACAATATGCAATGTCTGTACTGCCTGATGAAACACAATACCTGTATATCTATCTAATAGATATAATTATTCGAGCTATGTCTCGAGATGCTAACCGAGTTGTATGGTGTACCTACTAAGTATAGTATAGTATAGTATACTGTTGACCATACTATTTGTGTATTGGTAGAAAATGCAAGACAGGATAAATAAATAAGAAGATATATATCATAATAACATCAAACTATATCGATTACTTTTATTCTATTTAAGTAGATTTGTCGATCGTCGGATGGGTAGGGACCGTCTTAGGTAGCGGCGGGAGCATGTTCTTCGCGCTCTCGCGCGCATACTGCGCCATGAGGGCATCCATGATGACCAGCGCAGACATGGTCTCGACGATAGGGACAGCACGGGGCACGACGCAGGGGTCGTGGCGGCCCTTGGCTTCGAGGGTTCCCTCTTCGAGGCCGTAAGAGGCGGTCGTTTGGGCCTGGCCGATGGTGGCGGGGGGTTTGAAGGCCACGCGGAAGTAGATGGAGGCGCCGTTGGAGATGCCGCCCTGGATGCCGCCGGAGTTGTTGGTCTTGGTGGTGAGGCGGTTGCCGTCGGCGGCGACGACGAAGGGGTCGTTGTGCGTAGATCCGGGCACTTCGCAGCCGCCGAAGCCGGAGCCGATCTCGAAGCCCTTCGTCGCGGGGATGCTGAGCATCGCGTGTGCGATCTTCGCTTCCAGCTTGTCGAAACAGGGCTCGCCGAGGCCGACGGGCACGTTGCGGATGACGCAGGTCACGGTGCCGCCGATGCTGTCGTGGTTGTCGCGGTAGTGCTCGATGGCTTTGGTCATGCGCGCGGCGGCTTCCTCGCTGGGGCAGCGGGTCGGCACGAAGGCGTCGACCGTCTGGCGGTCGATTGTCTCGACGAGGTTCAGGAACTCCGGGTTGGTGGATGGCGTCGGGTGCTCTGGTGTCGGGGGGAACAGGTGCTCGGAGCCCACGGAGGAGACGAAGGCCACGATCTCGACGCCGTGCGATAGGCGCAGGTACTTTTCGGCGATGGCGCCGGCGGCGACGCGGCCTGTTGATGAGGTGAGATTAGTACTGAATTGTGTAACCGGTTTTATTTTTCCTTTTCCTCTGACTGGTCTGACTCATGGGCTGCTCTGCTTACCGATGGTCTCACGGGCACTGCTGCGACCACCACCGCTGCTGGCCTTGACGCCGTATTTCTCGAGGTAGGTGAAGTCGGCGTGACTGGGGCGAGGGTAAAGGTCCATCGTGCTTCCACCGTAGTCCTTGGGCCGTTGGTCTTCGTTGCGGACCACCATGCCAATCGGGGTACCCAGGGTGATGCCGAACTCGGTGCCGGACTGGATCTCCACGCGGTCCTTTTCATTCCGGGGAGTCGTCAGGGCGCTCTGACCGGGACGTCGTCTGGTCATCTGGGGTTGAACGTCCTCCTCGGTGAGTTGCATGCCAGGGGGGCAGCCATCGACGATGCAGCCGACGGAGCGGCAGTGGGATTCACCGTAGCTGAGGGGTTCAAAATGAGTCAGTGGACGGTTGTCAAGTGCGCCATGGAGAAATTGGAAGAATAACCGTACGTGGTGACCCGGAAGTGCTCTCCCCAGGTAGACATTGTGAGGTGTATGTATGTGTATGGGTATAAGAGTCTGGAAGTGACTGACGAGGAAGAATAATCGAAGAAATAATTTGGTTTGGCGGGGTTTATCGGGCGGTGAAGGAGGAAGAACGGAATCCTCTGCAGGAACACCAGGAGATCAATTCCTGTCGACGCTTCACGATCACTAAAAAATCAAGAAGAGGAATGAATGAAGAGAAGAAAAGATCGATTACACTCCAATGCCAGAGAGAAAGAGAGAATAGCTCTTGACTCACCTCAATCCCCTCCAGATCAGACCATGACTGTCAGACTGCCACTATTCCCGGTCCAGTCTAGTGTCCGAAGATCGGAGACGCGTTGAAGATCTGCCCAACTGAGATATCAGAATCAACACTCTTATCACTTACTCTACTCATTCGTTGGACGCAGATACTCTCTAATTCCCCTCGCTAATATATCTAATGATGCCCACGCTGTCTCCCTAACCTCCGATCTCTTCAATGCGTCTCCCGTCTCTCCCTCCTCGCCAATGGTCGTCCGCTCTCGTCTTCTCCTGCCTCCGGTCGAGATGCAGTGCTGGCTTCAGATCGATTCGACATAACTCGTCCCTCGCGCCCGATCAATTCGCCCAGCTAGCCAGTCGCGAATCCTCCAAACATCAAATCTACCAGTCGCACTCCACCGATCCCTACGTGAACCTGTCGATTGAACACTTCCTGCTCGAACACGCCCCGCCGGATTCGAGCATCCTCTTCCTCTACGTCAACCGCCCATGCGTCGTAATCGGTCGCAATCAGAACCCATGGCTCGAGACCAATCTTCGCCAACTATACAATGACCGTGTCGCCAGTGCGCCGGAGTCCACCCCGGACAGCGACAATGCGCTGTATGTGCGACGCAGGTCCGGTGGAGGCGCCGTCTTCCACGACCAAGGCAACCTGAACTACAGCGTGATCTGCCCGCGGACCACATTCACCCGGAACAAACATGCGGAAATGGTAGTGCGAGCATTGCATCGCGTGGGAGCCACCAATGCAAGCGTCAACGATCGTCACGATATTGTCCTCTCCCTGGCCAATGGCGATCAGCCGCGCAAGATATCCGGGTCCGCCTTCAAACTGACGCGGCATCGAGCGCTGCATCACGGCACGTGTCTGCTGGATTCCCCCAACATCAACGGTCTAGGATCGTTCTTGCGATCACCCGCGCGGGACTACATCAAGGCCAAAGGGGTGGAGAGCGTCCGGTCACCGGTGGCCAATGTCTCGTCGCAGTTTGCGGATGCCCTCATCCCTTTCTCCATGGAGATGGTGATGGCCAGTATCGTGGACGAATTTGCGCGATTGTACCCAGCTGGGCCGGACGCCGTGCGCCGTGCCCAACGGGCTCATGCCTATGAGCCCGAGCTCTATGCGGGTGCAGATTGGGTAGCAGGGGCAGTAGGAGAGACCCAGGCCGATGCAGAGCCGGAGATCAGCAAGGGGCTGGATGAGTTGCGGGTGAGTACACTTTTGCTAGCTGGAGAGGATTCATCTAACCGGTACAGTCCTTGGAGTGGAAATACACACAGACGCCGCAGTTCACATTCTCCACACATCCCATCGAGGACGATCCACGAGAGCGACCCGCTCTACCGTCCTCTCTTCCTCCTTCGGTAGGTTATTTATTTCTATCAACCTGTTCTTATCGTACCAAGAAATCCGGTTAACAGGTTAGACGAGGGTATTCCTCCGCTGCAAGCACGGAGCGATCATTGAAAGCCACATCTCGACATCATCCGATCCGTCCGTCGCGTCGGAACAGGCAGCGCGTGTGCATGAAGCCATCAATGGCCGCAAGCTTCACGAATTGCAATCGCTGCAGTGGCAGGAAGCTCTGCATGGCCGTCTAGGTCCAGACTCGGTGGAGACGACTCGCGAGCTTTCAAGCTTTATCAGCAGTAAGCTAGGTTGCGAATGATCAATCGGCTTGCCTTATCTGTACATATAGAACAAATACACGTCCGACGAAGGTCGAATCGTATCACGGTATATCAAATGTCTCGGAATATGAACCTAGAGATGTCCAATAAGACTGGCCAAGAGCCACATGGCTCGCCACTACTATTGCAAGACCACAACGTCTGAATATCAGTTAGAGCTGACGATATGTATAGGCTCAGATCATACCTGAAATGAGAAATCGGTCGGCAGCTCCGAACTCTGTCTGATTCGTGGAAAAACCCATTCCACCAGACGGCTCAATCTACAGACTACCTCGTGTTTAGTCCAACTGCTGATCTTTGGCCTCCCGGCTAAATTCAGACATCTCTACTACCTAGCTCGACTCCAACATCATAAAGTCCCACCCCAAACACTGAGATATCGTCCTCGGTCCAAATGCCGATCCCAGTACCCCTCAATCCAGCAAGGACACCCCTCGCAGACACTTATAGGGACAACATCCAGTCGCATGGGCAGGCGTCTAATCTCACAACATCCTCAATTGAACAACCAAACCACCCAACATGTCCATCCACGCCAACGGCAAAACCCCCACCCACCCCTTCAGTCAGTCCTCCTTCCGCACCCGCGCCGACCTCCAACAAGCCTGCGAAGCCCTCCTCAACCCCCTCGTCGCCCGCTTCACCCCAGAATGCAGTCGCGTCAAGATCGGCTCCTCGACGACCCGCTTCGACGAAGGCGGCGCCCAGATTGAGGGGTTTGCCCGCCCGCTCTGGGGCCTGGGGTCGCTCCTCGCCGGCGGGTACGACTACCCTGATGCGGTGCGCTGGCGCAACGGTTTGATCGCCGGGACGGATCCCGAGAGCCCGGAGTTCTGGGGCGCCATTGAGGATATGGATCAGCGGATGGTGGAAATGGCGCCGCTGGGGTTCACTCTCGCGGTTGCGAACCGTGTCTTTTGGGATCCGTTGACGGAGAGGCAGAGGGGGAATGTGACGAGTTGGTTGGCTAGTATCAATGATAAGGAGATGCCGAATACGAACTGGTATGTTCCTGGATGCTCCTGAATGCCCCCGGGGCGTAGTTACTGGGTCTCCTGTGGTATCGGCTGACATGGCGATTGAGGCTTTGGTTCCGCGTGTTCGCCAATCTGGGCCTTCGCAGTAATGGAGCGCCCTACTCTCATAGTAGGATCGAGCGGGATATGGATCACCTCGACTCGTTCTATGTGGGAGGGGGATGGAGTAATGATGGGCCGAAGAGCCATCACCAGATGGACTATTACTCGGGATCGTTTGCCATCCAGTTCCTGCAATTGCTGTACGCCAAACTGGCGGGGGATTTCGATCAGCCGCGCGCGCAGAGATACCGCGAGAGGGCGAAAGAGTTTGCCAGAGACTTTGTGCACTACTTTGATCCTGACGGTATGTTCTCACTGCCCCTTTCCCCAGTGGTCGGTAGTAATGGGTCAACAGGAAAGGCCATCCCGTTCGGCCGGTCAATGACATACCGCTTCGCCATGGTGGGATTCTGGGGCGCCCTAGCCTTCGCAGACGTCGAGCTACCGGCGCCCC
Source organism: Aspergillus neotritici (assembly GCA_023619815.1). Classification (NCBI taxonomy): domain Eukaryota; kingdom Fungi; phylum Ascomycota; class Eurotiomycetes; order Eurotiales; family Aspergillaceae; genus Aspergillus; species Aspergillus neotritici. The sequence continues at coordinate 181,739 of JALZYL010000053.1, read as the reverse complement.
TCACCTGGGGCGTGGTGAAGGGTCTCCTGCTGCGACATTTCAGATGGTGGGCCACGCAAGGCGACATATTCAACACAGACGGCACGCTCAACCTAGGCTTCTCGTACGCGAACATGTACCTCACAGAGAACTACAACTCGCCGGGCTCGCCCTACTGGTGCTGTCTCTCCTTTGTGCCTCTAGCACTGCCCGAGTCGCACCCGTTCTGGACAGCCCCTGAAGAGCCCTACCCCAGCGCTGCTCTCACCCCCATCGCAGCCCTCGAGTACCCGAAGCACATCGTCGTCCATCGCGGCGGGCACTCGTTCCTCCTGTCCTCCGGCCAGGCATGCCACTACCCGCTCCGAGCTACCCAAGCCAAATACGGCAAATTCGCCTACAGCGCCAGCTTCGGGTACTCCGTCCCGACGGGCGGCTACCAGCTGGAGCAGCACGCCCCAGACAGCATGCTGGCGCTGTCCGACGACGACGACGGGGATATCTGGCAGACGCGCCGGGTGGCGCTGGACGCGCGAATCGAGTGGCACGACGGCGTGCCCTCGCTCGTCTCCGGGTGGAAACCGTGGTCCGACGTCGAGATCGAGAGCTACTTGATCCCGCCGAGCGACGGGCACGACAATTGGCATATTCGGGCGCACCGCGTGCGCACCGGACGCAAGCTGATGACCTCCGAGGGCGCGTTTGCGATCTACGGGTGTCGCAGCGACAACGGCCGGTTCTTGGGACCCTTTGAGGAGGGATTGGGAGAGGGGAAGGTGCAGGAGGATCGGAGGGCGCTGACTGTGTCTTCTGTTGGCGCCGTGGGTATTATAGAGCTCCAGCCGTCGGTGGAGCGCGTGGGGAGGGTACTCCTGGCCGATCCGAACTCGAATATCATGTACGGGCGGACTCTGCTGCCTTCGCTGGCCGCCAATCTGGCCCCGGGTGATGAGCGATGGTTTGTGACTGCTGTTTTTGCGTATCCTGCCCGTGGCGAGGGGGAAGGTTGGCGAGAGGGCTGGAGACAGCCTCCTTCGATGCCGCAGTGGCTTAGGGATTTGGTGGGAACCAGTTGAAGCTGAGTGTCCGTAGCCACACGGGGTCACTGGAGATGTTAATGATTCGAGTATTGTTAATATATGAGCTTTACCACTGACGCAGCCATTCACATTCAATGCCACGTTCTCGGCGTGGAGGAAGCAAACATGCAGCGACTCACCAACCATCTTAGCCTATACTATACTTGTGTCTTTCTACCCCCTCTTCTTGGCTACATCTTGTACAACTCACACATCCACTGTAAGACATCGTCCCGGGTCCCTGGATCACTTTATCATCTGGTCACACATGTCCGACCCTCTCGAGGAACCCGTGGGCCTCAGGTCGAGTGAGGAGCAGGGATGCCGTCGCTTCCTGTCGTTGGGATGGATCATCACCGGTCCATGGTGGCATCGCTCTAGGTACTCCTCCCTCTATCATTCATATACATAAATGCCGTCTAACCAGTCTCTCCACCAGCTACCTCGGCGCCCTCCTCTTCAATATCAGCGCATTCATCCTCCCCGCCCTCTACGGCACCCTAGTCAAGCTCTGGGTAGCAGACATCGACCCCTCCCTCGTCGCCACAACCGACGTCTACACGTACATCGGCGTCGTGGCCGAGGTCCTCAACGAGGGTCTCCCCCGCGCCGTATGGGTCACAATCGCCAACCGCGAGGCCCGGTCCCACGAGTCCCAGCTCGGTCTAGCACACACCCTCATCCTCTTCCAGTCTCTGCTGGGCTTCGCGATGAGCATCGTCTTCGCGGCGTCGGCATCCCAATTCGCAGCGGCGTTTGTCCCGCACAACGTCCGCGACGCCAGCATCACCTACGTGCGCGTCCTGGCCTTCACGGCGCTCAGCTCGGCCGTCGAAGTCGCCGTCTCGAACGCGACCCGCGCCCTCGATAAGCCTGACATCCCGCTCCTGATCAGCTCCGTTAAGGTCGTCGTCAATATCATCTTAGATCTCCTGGTCGTCTCGCGCTTCCACGTCGGTCCCTGGACCCCGACTATCAATATGCAGGCTGGCATCCGACTAGGCTGCGACATGGTCGCTGCGGTGGCTGGCCTGGTCTATTTCCTCCTGTCGACTAGTCTTCGCCGCCACCGTTGGCACGGCACATGGTGCTGGGTAGGCAAGGCGCCCTCCGTCGAGGCTTTCTTGGTGCTTCTGAAGCCTGGCGTTCTGACTCTGGCTGAATCTGCTGTTCGCAATGCGCTGTACCTGTGGCTTGTCGCTGGGATCGTGGCCCTCTCGGCGGACTACGCTACCGCTTGGAGCGTCTTCACGACCATCCGGTGGGGTCTGGTCATGGTGCCTGTCCAGGCTTTGGAAGCTACTTCGCTGGTGTTTGTAGGCCACGCCTGGGGGCAGTGGAAAATCGGGAGGTCGTCGTCCAGGTCTGGAAGGGCCCGCGCCTCCTGGGACGATATCTACAGTACGTCTCCCCATTACCCTCTTCATTATCGACGTTGTCAAAATCAAAAAGAAACAGAACAGTAAAGTAAAGGCTAATTCAGCACAGAAATAACCCGCCCCGCCCTCCTCTCTGCCCTCATAGCAACCCTCGTCGAAGTCCCCCTCTGCATCTTCCTCTCCCTCCTCGGCTGCAAGCCCTTCGCCCTCTTCCTCAGCCGCTCCGCAGCCGTCGCAGAAATCACGGCACACATGTGGCGCACCATCGACTGGTGCTACATCCTGTACGCGGTCTCCATCCAGCTGGTGACGGTCCTCCTGGCGACGCGCACGTCGTGGTATCTGGGCCAGTCGCTCGTGTCGAATCTCTGCTATGTGCTGCCGTGGGCGATCGTCTGCCAGGTGGTGGAGTTGAGTCCGGAGAATGCGTGGATGTATCATGGGCTGGTGTTTGGGGGGAGCTTGGTGTTTTCGTTTGGTGAGGTCGTCGTGGTGGATGGGGTTTGGGTTTGGTTGTTGAGACGGGGGAGGCTGGGTTGGGGGGAGGTTTGATCTGGGATATCGTGGATTGTGTATGTAGCTGGTTAGTCGATGCTATTTCATCCATGTCACTCCTGTCCATCACACTGCAAGTACAGACACGTTAGGGCTTGTTGCACCACGACCGCCAGATCAATCCAACAATTTATCCGCATCCCCAGATCACGCCAGCTTTCCCTATTCCAGGTAAGATTGTCTCCCAATCCCCATTCTAACTGGCTAAATCAACTAAACTTCCCCATCCTTGCAGATCGACTCGTGTCCACACCCATTTCCCCGCAATCCCCAACCGGGGGGGCGTCCACTCACATCGCCGTCGCGGGCTGGTCCGACAAGCCATCTTCACCTCGCCAACCTCTACGGTTGCATGCCGGGTAATTTCTGGCGATTTTACCAGGGAGCTCTGGGCATGGTCTGGATGCTTTTCCTGCAGAGTTTCGGCGCCCAGACGGCAATTGTTTTTCTCCTAGGCCCCCGTCCGCGCAGAGGCCATGTCTTTGGGCTCCTGCGCCTCGCGTACGGGGATTCGTGGAATTATTTCCACCGTCGATTTCTCCGTCTCTGCTGTGATTGCTTGACGGCTACTGACTCCAGCTGCTGGTCATGCTCTAGTATCGGCTTGATGTGACCCTTTCATATAAAATCTCCCCCGGGTCGGGGATTTTGCCATGGTGGATAGCGATTGATTTGGCCTTCTTCTCCCTTGGAACGACTCAGCAGCTGGACTGCTTCTAATAAACAAACACCTACCGGAGCGAACCTGCATCTTGTCTGTTTGAACGCCTATCCCTTTCTTTTTATTATTGTAAGACTCCAGGCTCCGGGCAGATACTGGCAACATGTCGATCCTCCTCCGGAAGCTCGTCCACAATGAGGCGATGCGATCGGATCCCAAAGAAATCTACGGATGGCGCGTTTACATGCTGGCTTGCTCGGTCAGTCGCTCTCGTTCCTGCGGTACGGACGCAATCTCACAGCTGGTAGGCGTGTTTCGGGGGAATGCTCTTTGGCATGGAGACTGGCATTATCGGCGGTGTTCTCACCATGGACCCGTTCAAAGAGTACGCATTTCTTCTCCTCATTCTTGTCCATGATCCATCTGACAACCCCAGTAAATACGGCCTGAACGGACTCGACTCCGTCGGGGAGGCCAATCTGAGTGCAAACATTGTCTCCACCCTCCAAGCAGGGTGCTTCTTCGGCGCCCTCGTCGCCTCGGTCATCGCCGACAAATGGGGTCGCAAGATTGGTTTACTTGCGGCATCGTTTCTCGCCATCGTCGGCGTTATCATGCAGGTCGCGGCGAGTGGGCACCTAGAAGCCATGTATATCGGACGGTGGGCACTTACTCCCCTGCGTTACATACAACATGGGTAGACAGAACCTAACGAGTTGCGAGATGGCTAGACTCATCACCGGCTTCGGCGTCGGCATCGCCTCCATGGTCAACCCCCTCTACGTATCGGAGAACTCGCCTCGCGCCATCCGCGGCGGTCTCACAGGCCTGTACCAGCTCTTCATCACGCTGGGCATCATGCTCGCGTTCTGGATCAACTACGGCTCGCTCCAGCACATCAGCAACGCGGGCCAATACCTCGTCCCGCTCGCGATGCAGGCGCTCCCTGCGGTGCTCCTGCTGATCGGTATGCTGTTGTGCAACGAGTCGCCGCGATGGTTAGCCAAGCAAGACCGCTGGGAAGAAGCCCGCGCCACGCTCTCCCGCGTGCGCAACCTGCCCGCAACCCACCCCTACGTCGACGCCGAGTTCCAGGGCATCGCGCGCCAGCTCGAATCCGAGCGCCAGCTCATCGGCGGCTCCAGCTTCTGGGACCTGATGAAAGAGATGTTCTTCATCGCGGGGAACCGCAACCGCGTCTTGCTCAGCATCTTCCTCATGATCTGCCAACAGATGACAGGTAGGTTCCTCCTTAAAACTCCCCTCCAATCCCTATTTATTAACCCTCCGCAAGGAACAAACGCAATCAACTACTACGCCCCCCTCATCTTCGAAAACCTAGGCATAAAAGGCAACGCGACCGGCCTGTTCGCAACAGGCGTCTACGGCATCGTGAAGGTCGTCGCCTGCGCCGTCTTCCTCGTCTTCGTCGCCGACTCCCTCGGCCGTCGTCGCTCTCTGCTCTGGACCTCCGCCGCGCAGGGCCTCTCCATGCTCTACATCGGCCTCTACATCCGCATCTCGCCCCCCGTCGAAGGCCAGCCCGTCATCCCCGCCGGCTACGTCGCCCTCGTCTGCATCTTCCTCTTTGCAGCGAGCTTCCAGTTCGGCTGGGGCCCTGTCTGCTGGATCTATGTCTCGGAGATCCCGACCGCGCGGCTGCGCGGCTTGAATGTCTCCTTTGCGGCTGCTACGCAGTGGCTGTTTAATTTTGTGGTTGCGAGGAGTGTCCCGGTTATGATTTCCACTGTTGGAGCTAGTGGTTATGGGTGAGTGTTTCTTTCTTTCTGGCTTTCTACCTAACGTAATTGAAAAAATGGTTACTGATACATGGTTTACGCAGAACATATATCATCTTCTCCTGCTTCTGTCTCTCCATGGGCGTCTTCGTCTTCTTTTTCGTCCCGGAGACTAAAGGTAGGTTCTTTCTCTTTCTCTTTCTCTTCTCATAATCATCATCGATACCTTCCCCATATATCACCATCTACACCACCTATCAACCCCAACACTAACAACAACGGGGTTAAAAAACAGGCCTCTCCCTCGAAAGAATGGACGAACTATTCGGCGTCACCGCCCCAGACGCCAAAACCAGCGCCGTCGAACGACCAGCCTCGCAGCACAGCGGCGAACACCAACGGCCCCGCTCCCGATCTCATTCCCGGGGCGGAGATGGTGATAGTAAAGAGGGGGCCGATGAGGTGCGGATTGAGAGGGTGTAGTTTTGTCTCTTTCTCTCTCTATTTGGTTTTTAGGGTCTTGGTATGGAGATAGATACCTGTTGTCGGCGAGTTGGTCTTGTTTGGTAGTAGGATAGGATAGGATAGGATATGCCATGGGAGTATGTGAAATAGTCTTAATCTCTCTCTCTCTCTCTCTATATATTGTTTATTCACATCTTTTACTGGTGTGTCTTATGGGAGGAATAGTTTATGTCTTGAGGTTGCTGTCGAATATTAATTATCACGGTAGTGCATAATACTATACATATCTTCTACTCGTTTTGTCCATGCTATCTAGGTACTGAGCTCGTCTTGATACTCTCTCTCTCTACACGGGTCGAATTGCTCATAATGCAACAGTTAGTACCGTAGCTCACGCAGTATAACATCAAGTAACCAGTCAATCAATGATAAAACTGACATCACTTCGTGAATCGTATATTCCGCTATCCAGGCACACATCATAAATAAATAAGTACAGGAGTATCTCTGCAAACAAGTAACAAAGGAACAAAAACAAAGTAAATATCAAAATGAAAATGCAAGTTTAACCGTCCCGCTGATGTCCCCATGCATATAAACAAAACAAATCAAAGATATAAGCTAAGCGGGCTGGGGAATGGTTACCCCTGTTGTGTATGTGTGTATGTATGTATGTATGTATGTAGCTGATGAGCCTGACGCCTGCTGTGCAGTGTAGAAAATGACAGAAAGCCGCATGGGTTATAAGACCTGAACACCAGATAATCAAAAACCAAAAAAGAAAGAAACTGGGTAAGGAGCTGTGTAAGCAGGGTCGAAATGCATCACCTGCGGAGCCGTCCTTTCGTCTGACTTCGAGTGACCCGGCCCGAATAGGGCCTATCTTCAAGACTGAGTCCCCCAATCCCAGGGCCCAGCTCACTGCGCCTGGGGGAGAAAAACGGAGGATCCGACCCGGTGGTGCTCCCGCCATAGCGAATATTGCGGATCGTGCTGTTGGTGGCTGTCGTGACTGTCGTTTCTGTGTCCGAGTCGTGGTCCAACGGGTCATACGAATCCGATTCATGGCCTTTTAAACTGCTCAGGCTCCAGTGCTGGCCTGTGTCGAAGGGTTTGCCTTTGCTGAACGCTCCGCTATGGGTCGGACCAAGCTGGTACTTTTGCTCGGGCGGCTGCGTCGCGAAGCTCGATCCGGCGGCGGTAGAGGAGAAGGACAGAGGCGGTGCTGCTGATGTCTGAGACGTGAATGAGCCGAATGCTGGGCGATCTGCTATCTGTTTTGGTCGAGGGGTCCCTGGCGAACCATCCGGGGATTCATGCTCGTTAGGCTGTGACGCTTTCGACCGTTTTCCTTGCGTTCTGGTCCTGGCTTTCTGCACGGCCTGATAAAGAGTGAGCAGTCCCAGCGCTTCCTGGACGGTCATAAATACCAGAAGCAGCTTCCCGTATCTATCGAAATACTGCCTTTCCAGGGACACATGTGGCAGATTTCCGCCTAAGTGGACAGCAGCCGAAAGTTCGGCAAAATAGACGAGAATCTCCATGCCATTCCACTGCACGATCGGTTGCTTCAGTGCTTCCAGTAACCCGAAGCCGGCGATCAGACTCGCGCTTCCCAAAGAAGCTACCTCGATATAGTTCCCGGTAATCGAAATATGTTCATATTGCGACAGAATCCAAACCGAGAGAGACGCCAGCAAGAGTCCTATGCGGAGATATTGGAACATGAAAGCCCCCTGGAAGTCAGGAGATAGGCGCTGTTTTGCGTTGGATGCCTGCCGCTGCTGCTGTTGTTTCCACGTCTTGTCTCCTTCGTCCTCCGGTGACTTGATGGTAAAAGTCCGGTCAAACAAGCTCTCGAGGCCGGTCGAGGAGACGTGATCACTCATGGGAAAGAACTTTGGAGGCGCAAACACATTCTCCGGGCTATCCGGGCCCCGTTTCCACGGCCTAGACGCCTGCGTCGGTGTGCGATGGAAGGGGTTCTGATCGACCACTTGCTCGAGAGGGTTCTTGCGCTGCGCTGACCTTGTCCGCAGGTTCCATGCCGGAGGCTGTGGCGCGGCAGGGATCGAGCCGTAGAAAGGCATTGGCCCGTCAAGTACGGACGGTTGGTCCCGCTGGTGAACGCTCACCGTCGGCCTGATGTTATGTTGTATCGAAGGAGTCCAGTCCATATCGTCTTCAGGTGGGGGGGTTGGAATGGATACATCCGTTGCAGGACTTTGCGGGGGTGTTTGTCTGGGAGTAGCCAGCTTGTCGATTGGAAAACGCGGCGCAGTCCGGAAGCCTTCACTTGGGGTCCCAAAAGCTTTCTTGTTTGCAGTATTTGGCACGGGAGTCGCCTCTGCGCTTCGGTTTGCGGTTGGGACGGAATCGAGTTCGGACCAAGTGACCAATGGGCGAGTATCGTATTGCACAACGCGCCGAGAGATTGCGACGGACTGACTATCGTAAGCAAACATCCAAGAGCAGGAGAACGGGACCATTGAGAATGAAACATACCAACACAGTAAATACGATCATAAACAAATGCAGCGCCGGTGGCAATGCAGGATCTAAACCACTCGAAGCAGGATCTCTGAGCATCGCCCAGAAGACGCAGCGCACCACCATGACAATGAGTTGGACCTTGTAATACTCTCCCAATCCCACAAACCGACCGCCTCGTCCGTCCACTTTTAATCGCAGTTTCGGGTTGTACCAAAGGGTGAGGATGCCGGCCACGAGCGACAGGCGCGCATAAGGTGCTAAATCAACCGCGTGGTGACTCGGTACGAGCTGGTCTTGTGCGATCTGCTGGATCCAAGCGAATACAGTCGATGAGCCCGAGACAGCTTTTGGACGCCGTGTTTCTTCAGCAGCTAGGGCACTCCATGCGTCCCAAGATAGTTGCCCGGCAATGCTAGTCCAGTAACCCACAGCGCCCGCGAAAACCAGGAGACTTCTCCAATTCCAAGTCCGTGACTGTCGAGCTGCCCTTCCTGCTTTGCTCCGATCCATCATGCGTCGAAGGTGGTCTGACTTTGCCTCGTAGCCGGCCTGGCGGATGCGTTCTCTTACTCGCGGTTCGCACTTGGCGCATACTTGCGGATACCGTTCCTCCAAATTCTTCCGGAACTTGGGATATTCTCGCTCGTACGCGCTATATTCGGGATCCTCCAACGGCGGAAGATACGAGGCCAACGTAGTTGTGAAGAGGTGTTGATTTCGAAGACACTGTCCGCAAAAGAGGCCAGAGCCAGACACGTCGGATGACTCGAAAGCCGAACTGGACGCACCGGGACCGTCGACTTGGGGGTTCGTCTCTGCGGCGGGTGGATCTGTAATTTCGCCTTTCTATACGGTCGCAAACAGCGGTTAGCCTGCATAATGGAGTGACATGAGAACGTTTTGGGGCATACTTCATCGAGATAGTTGACAGCTTCGCAATGCTGACACTGCCATTTGCGAATCGGTCCTGTGCTCGTTTGAGCGGACCTACGGCCGCAATAGAAGCAGTTTAATCGCCTAGAAAAAAGAGTAGCCATGTCATACCAGAAATGACATTGGAAGTGTGATAAGGGCAAGATGGTGAAAAGAGATCGTGGGGGCGCGGGGAAAGGATGGTGAGATTCAAGGATTTGTTGATTGTTTGTCGAGGAAAAAGCGAAGGAGTTAAGACAAAAGACAGGACTAATCCCCGAACCGCACAGGCCACGTGCTTTGTCCTTGCCTGTATCATTTCATTGTCGCTTCACCCTTGGATTTCTTTCTCTCTCTTTCTTCGAGACCAACTGTCTTTCTTCTTTTCGTTCTGACTGCTTTATACTTGCAAAATGAGGGTTAGCGGTGGCCAACACGTCTATTGAGAGCGCCATCCTCAGGAACACGCCCTTTGTCAACCACTACCGACTATGAAACTGCAGTGACAACCAGACAAAGCAATTCCTTCTAGTCAGAGACTCGTCCGACATAATGACACTGTGGCTGTCCTCTAGTTTCAGCATTTTATGCTGGGGCCTCATTCTTGGGGGAGTAGCTGCGATAGTAATCGTCCTTGTACGTACATTTACAACCACTGAATAACAGATATATGTGGGTTTGCGATCATGAATTTGACACTGATATTGTACGCAGCTACTCTTCCGTGCCCTCATAATCTCGCACAATACTGCGGTACCGAAATGGCGTCCCAAGGACTCACCCATTCACCTTCTAGTTGTCCTAGGTAGTGGAGGTCATACAGCGGAGATGTTCTCCATGCTACGACGCATGGACCTTGATCCGTCCAAGTATACCTATAGGACATATGTTGTGAGCTCAGGGGACAATTTCAGTGCCGCAAAAGCGGTAGAGTTCGAAACAAACTTCCTAGGCCAGAGATCCAAATCAGCAGGCAAAGACGACGCTCATGGATCATACACCGTCGTCACCGTGCCTCGTGCTCGTCGTGTACATCAATCTTATCTGACTGCACCTTTCTCTACCCTTCAGTCTTTCTGGGCTTGTCTGCTTGTTCTCCGAGGTCTTCACCCCGACCAGAAATCACGCCCTGCTCATTTCACCTCGCCATACCCTGACATTGTTCTTACCAATGGACCTGCCACAGCTGTGTGCATCATACTAGCTGCCAGACTTCTCCGCCTCTACAACTCTCTAACCGCTATTTGTGGGCCCTGGCAAAGGCCAACCAGCTCAAGCGCGACACGGAGTGACTACCAACTACGCACGATCTTCGTAGAATCATGGGCAAGAGTAACCACGTTGAGTCTCTCGGGGAAGATCCTGTTGCCTTTTGCTGATCGATTTCTCGTTCAATGGCCTGCTTTGGGGGGAAGGCAAATATGGAAGGGTATGGGGAAGACAGAATATGTTGGTACGCTCGTGGATTGAGCAACGCACGAATCGGTCAGATGATCAGAGAATGTAAATTATTGCTAAATCGGCTTCGCCATGATCTGCCGAAATAAGTATTTTACTTCAATGCCTACTCCCTAGTGGTATGAGTACTGCATCGTTGTGCTCTTATAATTCAGGCCCGTATACTACCCTAGAGCCGCGGCAACCCCACGTGATGTCACCGCAATCACCTGCCGTCCGGACGATCAACGCGCCGGCGTCCTCCACTTTCCCCCATTCCTTGAGTCCCCTCACACGTATCGACGATGCCATGCCAGAGAGCGCCTTCAATTCGGTAGAGCCCGCGCAGCTTTCATTTCTGGCGATCTACAATCCGCGCCTCGGTCCGACCGACGAAACTATCCAGGACCAAGTCGTCTTCTATACCTCGAAGTCCGGCAGATCGCGCCGAGTGGAGAGCTCAACGGTTACGAACGATGACAAAGAAGTAAATGGCGAGTGGAACGAGAGGTTGCGCCAGATAGGTCTGGCGCAGGGCATGGTGAGCTTCGCCAGGTGGGGGATATCATTACCAGGGAAGCACTAGGGTTCGAAGACTAACAGACGCCAGGAACTTCTCGCAAGGCAAAGCTATAGACTATGTGGAAACGGGCAAGACCCTTATTGTTCTGCATGAACTGGAGAAAGACTGGTGGATAGTAGCGGTGAGCGTGTCTCGGTTGGTCGGTTTGCATGGCTTAGATCACTTTCTGATATCTTTCTAGTCGATCGACCTCACTCGACTTCCCAATAAGGACGGTTCTCAGAAACCCTCCTCTCAGCGCGATTCCTCTGATGCTCCCACCTTTTACTACTCCTCTCGAGAGATATGCCCCCCGTCGCTGCTGATCCAGCAACTCCGCCGAGCACATTCGCTTTTCCTCCTTCAGCACGACTTTACGCTTGACGCCTTGTACGAACGTGTTGGCCGGCCCACATTCTGTACTTTCCTCGACCATTTCTGGCGAGGGTTCTCCTGGGGCTGGGATGTTCTTCTCAGTGGGAATCCAGCTGTCGACATCTACAATGGCATCAAACTCTCGGCTGGTGGCGAACTGGGTATGGGAGTCGGCGAGGAGGAGTGGGGGAGCGGAGAAAGAGCAGTTCTGGAGGACTTTATAAACAGGACTGATGGTCTGGTGGACCTGGTTGTCTCCAGGTTTGGTGATCCGTATGCACCTGGGGAAGCTACAGATGATTCAGACGACGAAAGTCGGTGGCTAGGTTCCAACAACTTTCCTAGTCCATCAGACGGGATCATCTTCTCGGGAGTGAATGCCATTTCACGATCTTCTTTGGCTCGAGTCTCCCAGTGGATGGAATGGGTGTATAGGTACGGCGTTAGTGCATACGGTATCGGCGAAGACCCGACCTCACCCCGTCGTCGAAAGCGACGGAGGCAAAAGGGCCGCTCCTCGAAAGACACGAACTTGCCGCCTGGTACGTCGAATGACCCCCAGGTTGCAAGTCCAGACCGCAGTTTCTCGCCCGGCATCCCACCTCCACTAGTGATAGGAGCACCACAACCTTCTCAGTCTCAGGATAATGAGGACACAGCAGACGGTCCTGCAAGCGAAGATGGCTCCTCCTCGGCCGGGGGAAGCGAGCAAGGGAATGATTGGATGCGACTCAAGACCGGAACAGTGGTGAAGTACCTGACGCTTGGGTACGGCTCTGCCTGGGGGAACTCGTCTGGAGCGAGTAGCTCCCATCCTCGCGTTGAAGCCCTGAAACGGGAGGACGGCTCGCCCAGCAAAAGCAAGCAATCGGAATCGTCCGCAGATGCGCAACCCCAAAATATGTCCCCAGAAACCGCACCCCAACCAGGGGATAATGCGAAACCCAAGAGCTGTGGGAAATTTCTTATCGGATCTCAGGACCGGCTGGAGAAACCATCAGGGCAGAGTCCTGATCCAGCGGACGACTCGTCAGGACCGGTCGAGATTTCCCACAGGACACTGCATGTTCATCTAGGAGAGTCATCAGAACAGAGCACGAGCGGTGAGAACCCCTATAGCCCATTAAGCAACATAGTTTAAGTACTAACAAACATCTTCATACCAGTTGCTGCCAAACTACGCGCAGTCATCTATATAGTATGCTACCCTTATATCCCGCCTCTCAAGTCACAAGCTAACAAACAATACAGCACCAACCTTTCATATACACATTCCTCTTCGAGCCAGAGACACAGTCCCTGTCCGACCACGCCTTCTACCAAAGTATCCACCACCAACTTGCGCCCATCCAAAAAGCCCTCAACAGCTCCACCTCGCCGTCAACAGCCGCCGAGCGGATATCCATGTCGCGCAGCACAACCGACATCAACCACCGGTTCGCCTCCAAAAACCAACCCATCTACGATCTCGTCTACGACCCATCCAACCTCACAATCCGCTCCTCCATCCCCAACATACCTGACCTGGGCATCCCGGCCGCCGAAACCCCCGGTTCAAGCGCACGCACACCCTGGTCCCGCGTCGAGAGCCTCAACATCCACCACCGGCTGCTGAGCACTTACGTCGAGACGCGCGCGCGTCCGCTCGAGACCGAACGCACCTGCAAGACCAACCGCGGCTGGTGGGTCATCTGGGTCAGAATGTCTGACTCAAACTCAGGCGGTCGGAGCGAATCCGAGCTCTCGAGCGCAGACGATGGAGACGTGCAGCAGCATCAGGAGGCGTTCGTGATCCGCAAGGCGAGCGACCACGTCCCCGCCGCGGCGCACAGTCGCAGCGGGAGCAGCACCAGGTTCTTCAGGGACCTGGGGGGCGCCTCGTCGTCACCGGGACTGCCGTCTTCGTCGGCCCGGGCGGCGGCGGACACGGGTCCGGGAAAGCTCGTCGAGGGTCTGGGTCTGGACGCGAGGCGATATATTGAGAATCTATTGAGTTTGAATAGATAGTTGGCTATCGGGTATATGGGTTGCATGCACATAGACATTGAGCCACGTCAATCAATCATCAGCTGTTCCTGAGTAACCAACCGGTTCTGAATCAGTCAGTCAGTCGTAAGCCACAACAATAGTCCCGAGCCATTATTGACAGCTGTGTCACTGAACACATTATACTCCCTTCACTAATAATACCATAATTCAAGCAAACCCAACCCATACACCATGTCCACAAGTATATATAGATAGTAGATAGGTATGTACCCATTCATACCTCCACTCAATCTCATATATAAGTACGTAGTACCTAGGTACTACGTCCTACCTAGGTAGTCTAGGGTAATCTAGTCCCTCAGACAATATACCCAAATTTAAAATAAATAGTTCGGCTCCACTCCACCAACGGAACGACACTTAAAGGCTTAACCGTTACCTACTAGGTACTACTACCTACCTTACCTTAGTGTAGGTACCTTCCTACCTACCTACCTACCACCTACCTACATACACGTACGTATACGTACGCACAAATGTCTCACATCTCTTCAATCCCTCCCTTCCCCCTGTGTCAGAATCCGTTAAAACCCGAATGACATTCCCCCCCACTTACCTATCCCTCCCTCCCTCCCTCCCTCCCCCTATTCCTAAAATAAACTACGACTCGCAGATCTAGTCCAGTCTAGCCTCTTCGTCAAAGAGATAGTCACGCCGAACGTTAACGTAGATGAAAGACACTGATATAGACATAAATATTTACCTACGGATATGACATGTGCTAACTACCGTAGTGGGTAGGTAGTAACTCGGGGGTAGTAGCTTGGTCTGTGTCTTTCTCTCTCTGTCTCCAGGGACTATGGATGGAATGAATGCCTTGTTGTACATACGTACTACCTGGTACCTACTGCCTAGAGATGCTAAAGTACGTGCATACGTAACGAGGTAGCGACCTACCTACTTACCTAACTAACGAACGTCCTAGCTTCTTACTGCCTGCCTATCCTATCCAAGGTACTTACTTACTGACCTATCTAGCTCTTTAGATGCAGAGCTACGTAGATAGTAACCAAGTCCAAGCTGTCTCTAGGAGTTACCTACCTACCTACCTATCTACCTAATATGACAGCCACAAAAAAACGAAAAGAAAAGAAAAGAAAAGAAAGAAAAGAATGGAAAGAAAAGGAGAAGGTTCCATTTTAAACACATCCTCCACATCTATTCCTGCATTCATGTTTATTTATAACTCTATCCGGAGGATGCACTATAAGATACACCAGCTACGACGGTCCACTTTTTCCCGAGATAATGGACTCGTTTATTAAATAGATGATCGGTGGTCTATTTTCTCTTTTTTGTTTTCCATGGCCGTCTCGAGTGGGTACTATCTATAGGACTTACTTATTCCATGTAATGGTGTGATAGAGTCGGGTCGAATGCTATGTTTCTATACTAGCAACACTGTATTAATGGTAATAACTGAAGGGTGGCCATTGCCTTGGTATCCTTTTGGGTCTCATGGACTGCTGCCCATCTTGGTATTGGAAGGATCAAGGCAAATTCATGCATTCTCTTTTAACCGAAAGACGAGACAAAGAAACAAGTAAACCCTGTTGGGAAACATGCGAGGCGACAGGATGCTCTATCATAGCCCGAATTCTCGATCTGGTGGACCAAAATAGTCGGGGCACAAGCAAAGATAACGCCATTCATCCTCGCGGAGTCACTCCCTCCAGTCAGCACTCCCTGAGTACTGAGGGCGTTTGGTTGTGCCAGGAAACCGGGCATCCTCTGGCCATGGTAATCAAACCGCCCAGTAGGCGCTATGGAGAGCTGGAAAAAAGAGAACAAAACCCACAAGGTTATGAAGACAACGCCTCCCTAGAATAAAAAGATAAAAAAGGGCAAAGGGGGAAAGGGAAATAAAAAGGGGGGAGACAAAAGGAAAAAGTCTGCAAAATCAGAAAATCGACCAACTGCATAGCCAGATCATCCCATAAAGCTTCATGTGCCCGTGATTGACCATTATCCACACTCGCACCCAGACACAGATTGGAACACGCCAACGGAGGCCCCCTTCTGAGTTGATGAAAAGGAAACAACCAAATATTCGAAACGCTTATCCGCTCATACAATCTCCGTATGGAACAGTCTTTCTGCCAAGGGGAATGAGAGTAGTTTACAGGAGCAGGCACCGGCTCTTCTTGCTCTTATGGCTCTTGGTCAGGAGGGCAGCCCGGGTGGCAGCCTCGAAGACCTCGCGGACACCGTCGTTGGTTCGTGCGGAGCACTCCAGGTACTTGTAGGCACCGATCTTCTTGCGGACCTCCTCACCCTGTTGTTCACGTTAGCGACCGGTGGGGATGCGCCAGTGACACGATTGACATACCTGCTCAGGGGTAACGGGCTTCTGCGAAGTCTTGTGCAGCTCCTCGATGGTCTTGGGGTCGAAACGAAGATCCTTCTTGCAACCGACCAGGATGATGGGGAGACCCTGGCAGAAGTGGAGGACCTCGGAGATCCACTGATGGAGCGGTTAGTTGGATACTCGCGAGAAAGATTGGCGGGTGGGAGCAGTATCTCTTACCTTCTCCTGGACGTTGTCGAGGGAATCGGGAGAGTCGACCGCAAAGCAGATCAGGATGACGTGGGAGTCAGGGTAGGAGAGGGGACGGAGACGGTCATAGTCTTCCTGGCCAGCAGTATCCCACAGGGCGAGTTCAACGTGCTTGTTGTCAACCTCGACATCGGCGACGTAGTTCTCGAAGACGGTGGGGACGTAGACCTGAAGGACGATGATCAGTCAGATCGAGATTTTTCATTTTCATAACGGATGGTGTCGAAATTATGGCAATGGGGAGGAAGCGAGAAGGTCTGTAAGGAGGGAAAAAGAGATGACGGTGGAAGCTAACCTCGGGGAAAGTTCCCTTGGAGAACACACTGTGAGAGCACGGCCAGTCAGTATTTTTGATCTTTTCTTGGGACCCGATCATCTCAGACGATGGATGAGAGCATGACACTTACATCAACAGACAGGTCTTACCGCAGGCACCGTCACCCACGATAACAAGCTTGCGGCGGATCTCGGCCATCTTTATAAGGGAGAAAGGGTCAGCGGTGAGGAAGACGAGTCAAGATGAAAAATAATATATCCAAGCCGAAGAAAATCGACAGTCTAAGTGTGGTAAGAATGACAAGAGGGGGGAGATGGGGTGGTGGTGGAGTTGGGAAAAGGGAGCAAGTGGTGGTGGAAGTTTGAAGGTGATAGACGGGCGGAGGTTGTGAGGAGTTGGTGGGAAGGGGAGCAAGTCAGGCGCCCGAGGGAAAAGGGTTATCACGTACGATGCAGGTGCAACGGCGCTGATTAAAATATGTGAGAGGTGGGAAAAAAAGATATGGGACAGATTATGAGTTGATGGAATTAAAAAATGAGGAAAGAAATGGTTTAACTATTAGAGAAGACAAGTAGATTAGGAAGGTTGTCCCTAAAAAAAGCGAGGGGAATCAAAGAAAAATAAATAATAAAAAATAGTAATAAATAGGACAAGAAAAGAGTAGTTGGAAAAGATGGGAATGGGCGATGACGGGGATGATGGAATGATGGATGTTGATTTATGGTGGAAAGCAGAGAGAAGCACGAGAAGAAGAGAGAGGGAGAGGGAGAGAGAGGGGGGGAGAAGGAGAGGGAGAAAGAGAGAGAGGACTTACCAGGAAGTACTAAGTTAAGGAACAGACAGGAAAGGGTATCTTTGGATAGGATGGACTATGTGTTTCGTTGGAGAGAGAAGGAGACAGAAGTCAGAGAAAACAGACCTGAGTGAGTGAGGTGACTGGACTTTAGGCCATTGTTTCCTCCCTCCGTTCTTGACTAAGTCTCGTACTAAGGTGGTTTAGTGAACTTAGGTAGCCATGCCAGTTGAAACCGTATTATTCTTTTGTTATGGCGATGATGATTATTTAGTATTTTGATGCTGTGCCGTAATGGAGCCTGGTATTATTTCACCGTTGTATGGCTGTGCTTCATCTTTCATTGTTGTCGCTTTCTGTCTGTTCCTTTTCCTTTATTGCTCTTTTTTTTTTTTTTATTTTTTTTTTTCTCTCTTCAACTCTTCCTAGTTTAACTGAGAGAATAAGATGAAAAAAAAGAGGAGAAATCCCCTGGTTTGTGACACAACCCTCGGTATTGCTCTGTTTTCCTGATTATCCAGGTGCCTAACGGGCGATCCTGCTCTTCCGCTAAAGCCACGGTGGCTGAAGACTCGGAACCGCGATCGAGTACGGTGTATCCCGTATCCAATACCTCCCTGACCAGTACCGATACCGTATCCGCCCTTACTGATCTGCTCGATCCAACCCCCCAAGAAGGCCAAAGAATACATACGCGTAAGACCAAAATGTGACGACAGCCTCTCATGCCAACCCAGACTCTTGCTGTGATTATCAAGGATGCGCGCTTCCGACCCATGGCCCAATGACATTTGCAATCCATTCTCTGGAGCCTTTTCTTTCTTTTTAAAGACCGTCGGTCCACTTGGGTTCCAGAATAGCCGTTTAATTTCAATTTGTTTTCATCCACGGTTTAAAATACCACACACATAACATCATAGGGTTCGATCTTTCTAATTAGCCCACAAATTTAGACCGACCTGGTAGCCGGTAGCCCCCCTGAGTACCGACTGTTTAGTCTAGGTATCGGGGTAGGGAAGTTGGTGCCGAATACAGTACTCAATACCAACTGAGTACTGCTTGTAAACAATCCAATACCGACCGTCCCTATGGACGGTGTAATTTCCTGGCACCAACGAATGATACCAAAGCCTGGCCGCCATCGTCCGCTAGTTTCCCATCGCCCTCCCATAGTCTAGAAGCCCATGGACATTGAAGAGTTACCGTGATGGAGCCCATGAGGCTCAAGAAATCATATAAAGCTCCCTGGAGACTGTGACAACGTGCGGTCTTGGACCTGCTAGTACGACTGCTACTACTACGAATAATTCACTATCTATTTCACCACTCCACCATTTCATACCCAGCTACAAGTACAACACGCTCAGTTCGTCGTCGAGGCTCGGCTGTGAAATCAGAATGACCATTCCTGCTGTCTGTGCCACCCGACATCCACCACGATGATATTCATTCCGGGTTACCTCTTTTCGACAAGATCCAAGATCCAAGACCATCCACTGTCCCAGGTAAACGAGATGGCTAAAAACTCTCGCACCCCGATCTAGAGAACCCAACGTCCTGTTTGGATCATACGAGGAAATTGATCCCATCCGACCAGACCTCCCTATCAGTGGCTCAGATCGAGCGGATTCCGTACTGTACCGTATTGTGGCTTGGATCCCGTGCCAGGAATCGCTACGGGGCTGAAAGAAATGAAGCTCGTACTAAGGGGTCACTGCCACAACGTGTGTGGCGGTGCCCGGAAGATGCCACAGGCCCACAGCCCCCTATTTGCCTGAGTACCTATCCCGGAGTCCGGTCCTGACTCTATGGTGTCAGACAAGACAAATCAAAAGCGAATAAGAAATGAAAATGGAAAAAGAGACGACACGAGAAGAAAGAAAGAAAAAAAATGAAAAGGGAAAAAACAAAACAGGCAAAAGCGAACTAATAAACGTCATCAGCTGCAATTGGTCCTCTGCTTCAGGTAACCCCGAATTGGACATTGCATGGCCTCCACAAGGGCACCTCATCATCGTATGGAAAGTCGATGATGCGGTGCTCCGACAAATCCTCCCCAGACCAACAAGGCACACGTTCCCACAGGTCGGCTCGCACGGAAACCTTACGGGAACTGCCTCAGCCAAGCAGGTGGGCTCCCTGCAGCTGCCTTTCACCGCGTCCCACCCCTCTGCCTAGGAGACACGACTCCCGGCCACAGTCGGCCTCGTCGTCGGTCTGCCTCCCAACCGATCTGGTTGGTCAATCTGCGACTGGCCCGCTCTGACCGACATTCTAGCTTGCTTTTTCCAATGCTCACTCTATTCGGGAGGTGTATACTGTGGATGGACCGAGAGAGCACATGCTACACGAGCTCTGGCCAAACCTATGTTTTGACGGAGAGCTCCGAACAGACGGCAACAACACCTCCTTCCTCTCTACCCTGTCCCTGACGCGATTACGTGCAACCTGTATCTCGATTACTACGCATGATTATCTTCTCGAAGGGATTGCAACATACCATCCGTTATTGGGTCGTGCCTTGGCCTTGCGTGTCCTTGTAACACTCTTGCCGCTGCAGCTAACGAGTGCTGATATCTGATCGACGCATCTAGTGATGTGTCCAGCGATCCGCCCATTGCTTACGGCCGGCAGATCCTCTATCTCGTCCACTCAACGCTCAACCGCCCGCCCGTGACTATCTCCCTCGTCCAGCCGATCGGTCATCCCAGCGAGTCTGGCCGCGTCGAACGCAAGGACGATGCTCGGAACACCCATGGATCTGCGTCTCTGGTGCTGAGTAAAAGAGCAGCCTTGTGGCACCCGGGCGCAACAAGGCTTTTTGTTTCGTGTTCTGTTGCTTGGCTGGAAGCTGAGGGCTACGCCCGGTGCTGCTCCAGGATTGGTCGATTTCGGTCAGCTTCCCTGTCTCAAGGCAAAATCCTGAGCGCGTTTAGCGAATTGACGGTCGTTCCCCAGAGCTGTGGCAAAGTTTAGGTATGTGTCTCTTGCCCACTGAAACCAAACATCGTCAAAGCACGGAATCCGCGCGTGATATGGTCCGTGAGTCATGTCCAAACGCCCCGGAAGGGGTACCTAGGCAACCACGTCTCCCGGGATTATCTTGTCCTATCGTTATCTACGGAGTAGATCCGGGGCTGGTCAAGACGTGTCTTCACATTGTGGTCTGATCGACTCCGCAAACTCGGAGCCGAAGGACCAGTAGTCCGTTAGCTGTATCGGACGGGGAGGCAATATCTTTGCCAACACCGCCACTATTTGCAAGAAAAAATGATGATTTGATAAATAAAGAAAGATCACCCCTTAGATTACCCGCCATATTATATTCATAAGCTCAAACCATCAACGTATGTCGTGTAGGACGTAGCATGAATGCTGGGTTTGCCCTGGAAAATGTAGGAGCGTCAGCGCAGCCTCTGATTGGCCCACGGATGCAAAGCTGGCACGTGACACCGGCCGCAATTTTCCCTCCCGAGCACCCATGACGGACCGGCAGGGACCAAATCTTGCGACATCGTCAAGCCATTGTCGGCACGCGCGTGGTTCAAAATGCAGAGAGTCATTCGAAGGACGGCCCTGGCTCGGAATCAAGCCCAACGGAAGGCGATCCGAGCCTCCAAGAATTCCGAGCGTGAAGAACTCAAAGACTCCCTCAGACAGCGGTTTGCCTACAACCGCTTGGAACTGGACAATGTCCGCGCCGAGAGACAGCGACGCCGTGAGGACTGGATGCGCGGCCCCTTGGCCCCTCAGCGTGATGCGGGCTTCGATGGAAAACACTTCGGTGCGCTCAGCCCGCAGGCGCTGAACCCGCCGGTCATCCCTAAGCACCTCCGCCGGAAATATATCAACATCGCTGCCGGAGACCGGGTGTGCATCGTCAAGGGCCGGGACAAGGGCAAGATCAACGAGGTGGTCCGGGTTGACGTGACCAATGAGACGGTTATGGTCAAGGATGTCAATATGGTGCGATATATCCCCTCGCTTCCGGTTCCCGTGAGTACTGCCTGGTGGCTCTCTACTGACAACTCCACGTCGACAGACCGATGTGCATTTCCCCAAATGGCTCAACGAACAACACGGAAACAACAAACCCTTCAACACCATGAACCTCCCGATTCCCATGGACAACGTCAGACTCGTCGTCGCCCTCGATGATCCCGCCACGGGCAAGACGCGGGATGTCCTCGTCGAGCACGTCTACGGCGGAGAACCGTTCCTGGAGCGAGAACAAGGCACCGAGACCCCCCGGCACACCCGGTACATTGCCGGCGAGAACATCGAGATCCCGTGGCCCCGCAGCGAGCTGCCGAAATTCAAGGACGAGGAGAGCGACACGCTTCGCATGGAGGTCGAGACGCCAAGTTGGCTGCCGTCGCTGCACAACGCCCCATTCCCGCCCAGCGTCCTGGACGAGCTCCGCAACAAGTTCTCGAAGTACCGTACGAGGCACGACCCTGAGTACGTGGAGGCGAAGAAGATGGAGGACTACAGAAAGGAATATCTTCAAAGCAGGTCTTTGTTGACGCCCAAGGGTGAACTCATGGCCTTGATCCGGGCTAAGAAGCAGGCCCGCTTGGCTGCGAGAAAGGATGCCGATGGGAACCTGATCATGGATGACCAGACGGCTGGGTTCGTTGAGAAATTCTTGCAGGAGCGCAAGTCCGCGTGAGGTGTAGCACCTGGTTGCGGTGCTGGGGAAATGGGTTCGAGCCAACTTTTTCATTTGAATTTGTTCCGCGATGTTTTGTTTTTTTTCTGTATACAATTGTATCCTTGTAGCATAGATCATGACTGTATTAAGATCGATAAGATCAATAGGAATTATTTTCCAGATCGTTTACTGTATGTGCACTTTAGGTTGGAGCGTCTCATTTCTTGATTTAGGCGCCTGCACCAATATAGTACTGTGTAGGTTAACTAGGAAAATTAGTTAAGGCATTGATCTTCCAATACCAGAGTTTATTTATTTTATTTTATTTTTAATCGGATTTTCCAACGCTGCCAGGCGAGCTGCGCAATCCTCTCATCCCATCAGTTCCCGCACCCCAGATTTTCCTCCTTCCCACATCCCTCCTCCACTCACTCCCCTCCGATCATTCTCCTCGGGGGTTTCGACTTTCTTCGAGTCCCTAATTCCTCTCTGAATTAATTCTGAGTTGGCCTCCTCCCAATACTCCCAGCATGGCATTCGCCACCATCAATTCATCCGCCGCGAACCGCCGCCATGTTCCCACCACCGTCATCCCCTCCATTGAAGACGCCTTCGCCGCGGAACCGAACCTGAAGAAACGAGTCTACGACGCGATTGGTACGTATACACCTCTCTATCGAATCAGCCCTTCGAAATGCGATGGGGGTTCCCGATAAGAACAACAGCGCTAATCTAACTTTCTCTCCCTCTCAGGCGCCACCCCACAGTATAAACCGCTTTTCGAAGACATTGCGCGATACACCTCCAGCCTGCAGGCCAGGACAGCGAGTGCGCCCGTCGTCGTCCAGCCGCCTGTCGAGACAGCCGCCGTCGATACCCCCGCCGCGAAGAAGCGGAAGCTGCAGAACGGGGACGTTACGGGGACGGCTCACTCCACCGTCGATGTCAAGTCGTCTGCGCCGCTACAATTCTACATGCAGGATGTGTCGTTCGCGATTCCGCAGCGGAAGAAGTTGACGCTGGAGGTTACCGCCGGGAGCGGGATTCTCCGCGCTAGGAACCAGGCTTCTAAGGAGGTGGAGTTTGGGATTCCGATGCATAAGATTCGTGAGTTGGGCTTTCTCTCTTTCTCTCTCTCTCTCTCTCTCTCTCTCTCTCTCTCTCTCTGTGTGTGTGTGTGTGTGTGTGTGTCTGTCTGTCTCTCTTGTCTGGTCGCGATTGTGTTACTGACGGTGTTGGTCTTTTTGTCTCAATTAGAGCATGTAGTGTGTCTCCCTGTGCCGGAGAAGAACCAGCGACAGTTCAACTTCTGCATCATCCCGCAATACGGTGACGGTATCAACACGCCTCCGCAGGGGGAACTCGCGCCGGAATGCATGGTGTGGACGGTCAATGACGGCCCCGCCAAGGCGGCCTTTACGGGCTCCGGGCAGCAGATTGGGAACGGCGAGGGCGAGACGGCGGAGGAGGTGGTGCGACAGATACTGGACGACCATCTGACACAGACGAAGGTCGTGCGTCCGGATGAGAGGGAGTTCGTCAGCGCCATGCCCGAGGCGCATCGGAAGGGAGAAAAGGCCTACCATGTCAAGGCCTTTCGCGGCAGTAAAGAAGGTAGGTTTACCTTACCATTCATTCCATTCCATTGGATTGGTTTGAGGATCGACTGACGGAATTTACCAGGTTATTTATTCCTTCTGCCGACGGGGATCATGTTCGGGTTCAAGAAGCCACTGCTCTTCTTCGCCTTTGAGAGCGTCGATTCGATATCATACACCTCTGTGCTGCAGCGGACATTCAACCTGAACATCATGGCCCGCCCGATCACGGGCGACGAACCGCAGGAATTTGAATTCTCCATGATCGACCAGGCCAACTTCAGCGGCATCGACGCCTATATCAGGAAGCACGGCCTGCAAGACGCCAGTCTCGCAGAGGCCCGCCGCGCCAAACGCTATAATGTCAACAGCACCAAGGCAGACGAAGAAGCCGCCAAGACAGAGGGCGGCGCCGCCGCAGGAGAAGAAGAAGAAGAAAGCGAGCTGCAGAAGGCACAGCGTGAGCTCGAGGACCAGGAGGACGAAGACGAGGAAGACTATGACCCTGGGACCGGGACTGACACCGACGGCAGCGGCTCCAGTAGCGAGGAGGACGATGACGAAGACGGTCAGGGCGGCGACGACGACGATGACGATGATGACGAAGATGGCGACGCAGATCTCGTCGCTAATGAACTTGGGAGCGAGGCGGAAGATGTCCCGGAGGACCAGCTATGAGGTGCCTGTGTGGGATATCATATATTGTCACTATATACATGCTCTGAAATTCCTTCGCGGCTATCGCCGATAGACTGCTGCGGCTGGGGTATAATTGTATTTCTTTCCAGCCTAGGCTCATTCTCTTCGAGGTCGCTGCACTGTTGCGTAGTATTGTAGTATTGTATGTCGGGTGATCTCACGTATCTGCCCTCTGTCCCACGGCATATAAAAAGCGGACGTCGCACGGGGTAACGTTTGTCAAACCAGCGGTACTTCATATCATATCATAGTCTTGGCTTCGATTCTAGAGCAGTGGTAGCGATATTGGCTGTAGTCAATCTAAGCATGCAATGTCTCTTTAGCTTGGTTGGAGTGAACATGCTCAGTACCTACCTGCGTTCTGCTTCTTTCATCATGTATGTGTAGTGCGGGACGGGTCTGGTGCTGTTGTTCGTCTTTTACTTGTGATTGCCTTTTTTTCTTTTTTTTTTTTTTTTTTTTTTTTTTTTTTTTTTTTTTCTACCCTCTATCAGTCTTGATGTTTTTCTTTGCGAATTATCCGGGTTCTACGGTGTCAGCATCTACCTACATAGTTAGTGACTGTTTGCACAATACGTCTCAGTAACAATGCGAATGTATATATTTCCAAGCCACAAACCACAAGAAACAAACACTACACAGTATTAGGTAGGCATCGATAATTGCACCAAAGCACCATTTAGGACAAGTTAAAACCCTCATGACCATTACGCTGATTAGCCTTAACATGAGCTAACTATGTGCATGTAACATAAACCTCATATGTTGGCATACACATTAGGCCTACTAACTCTACCTACAAGGTTCCCTCCTTTCTCTCCGAGCTGTAGCTGACGGGTAGTTTAAGGATGGTACCATACCTCCCAATATATAGCAAAAGCAGAACCAACTCTTCAACAACTGGTCCCTTAACTCAGTTGGTTAGAGTGTAGAGCTAATAACTCTAAAGTCGTGAGTTCGAGCCTCACAGGGACCACGAGATCTTTTTTTGTTCATTTTTCAAACCGTCACTTTTTTTTCCCTTCTTATCTTGCCATCACAAGGTGGGGGGGGGCAAACTAATATTGATGCTGCTTAGGTTCTTTCTGCTGATGACATGGAATCCGTGCCACGAGCGCCAGCCACGTCTACATCTGCCAGGTACATTACCTACCTATTGTACCTATTACCTACCATGTAACAATCCACTGGAGTGCATAAGGGTAGATGGATAAATAGACAGGATACAAATGAAGGAATCATACTTTTTTTTCTTTCTATATCAAGCTGCTCTATACTCTCATCCGCGACCTGGATATCTTTTTTAGTCGACACCAAACTGCTGCGGTGTTGTGCATCATCTTACTTATGCAATGTTCGCTTTGACATTTGCACCCACTTACCAATATACAGCTAGCTCCTTGACCTGGGAGCGTGAGGTCTATGTCCAACTCAATAAGCAAGCATGATGTAAACTTTACTAGAGATGTAGGGCGGGGACTGAAACGCCTACCATGGGAAAGGAGCACGGCTCAACGAGTTCCAATCTGTGAGAAGAGGCAGATATAGTGAAACTCCTGTACCCTCCAGACCCACGCCTCGAAGACCTCCTCGCCTTCTGCTCCATCCCAGCTCTCCATGCCCATCTCGTCAAGCTTCGCAAACACCAGCTAGCTCCCCGGCACTCGCCAACCCCGCAATCATGCCCTGCAGCGCGACAACCCAGTTCTGGATATTGATATTGCCCCACATCTGCGAAAGCAGGCCCCGAAGCGTCGTTGACGGCGGCGTAGAATCTGGCGCGCGTATTTCGCTGCTGCTGGCGCTTGTGTCGTTGACCGTGTTGTGGATGTCGCCGAGCGTGCGTGCCTTGCATCACATCCCGTTGATGCTATCGAAGATCTCGTTGAGCGTTTCCCTGCTCCCCTTCGCGCTTCTGTCTCATCCACACCCCCACCACGGTGAGAGCCCGTCACTGAAGATATCGAGTCAGCTGAGGGTGTTGGTCGTTGGTCGTGTCCTCGAGCACATATCTAGGAAATCGTTTGCGGTGTTGTCTCAGACGACTTCGATGTCGTTTGGCCCCTGTGGGAAGCTGTATTTGGCGAGGTTGCGCTGGCATATTGTCTCCAGGGATGTGGGCTTAGACTGGCTCAGATCCGGGGGGGTTTAAGCTGATAGATATTTTTATCTATGTATCAGAGGGGGCAGAGTGGTAGCACATACAACCTCATCACTAGGTACATATGTATGTATGTATCATCAGCATTGCGACGGTAATGATAATACAACTATTGGAAGTATGTCAAGCCAATGTCATATTGCACATTAGTATTAGTGACACCACTGATGGACTCCTGTTGAGTACCTACGAGGGAGACGAAAAGTACCTTGTGAAGCAGTAGGTACTACTCCATACGATGATGCTTGTTATTGGTAAAAAGAAACTTCCTACCTTAACTAGAGGACCCACCTAAAACCTAAGGTACGATGGTAGTATGTTTGTTTTCCCGTCATATTAACTGCCCATGTGATACTGATTCCGTCCCGACGTCCCTTGCCGAGATAACCTAAAAAGAAAAAAAGGAAAAATCTAATTCGTGAACCAGGAACGGAACAAAAAATTAAAATTAAAAAAAGAACTCGTGGTCCCTGTGAGGCTCGAACTCACGACTTTAGAGTTATTAGCTCTACACTCTAACCAACTGAGTTAAGGGACCAGTTGATGTATGACGGAGGATTTAGATGATTGAGAAGTGGATCGAAGAGGTATTTGTAATTGACCAACGCATGCTCGTAGTTTTACCTCGCTGGTAGGTAGGTATCCGTCCGGGTACTAAGATATCAACCTCGAGCACCTCATGTGATGAACTACAGACACAGTCCGTGTGACGAAGAGAGAACCTAATACCCAAGTCACATCAAAAACAGGCCAAACGCTCGCCACGTTGGACGACAGACAACCCTGTTCCCGCGGGGAACAACAACCCAGGGGTTGTCCTTTTCTAAGCAAGAGGACCCTACCACTCCGGAGTCCTTACATAGGACTAACGCTGCCTGATTGACATTGACCATTCAAATGTTCAAATGAAGTGATTAACCTGCAGTACCATTATCAATCAGTGGTACGATGCATGCATATACCCCTCCTCAGCCTCGAACTTTGACCTCCAACGCCAAAGGAACAGTCGTCCTTGGCTTTCCTGGACCGAAACATCCACATAGTACAAGAGAGGCCCGAACGGCCGAAGCCGCATTTCGGCTACTACCTTAGTACCTTAGTAGGTACCTCAGGCAGCTTCCCCTGAAATCGCCGCCATCAACGGTCCGCGATCGACCAATCGATTGGATTACGGAGCTGAAAAAACTGGAAAAGACCCCTGTTCGAGTGACAGTTGCCTTTATTATTTTATTTTATTTTTTATTTTATTTTTATATTATTATCATCATATTAGTGACCCAGGACCGACCGCGTAGTAACATACAAAGTCAATACACCGGATTAATTGACGCGCTATCAGGCGAAGGATGGCACATGTCACAGAAACCGGCGAGGGGCAGACACACCGCCGGCTGGACGGAATACAATTAGCTAGCTGGTTTTGTGGCCATTGCCAGTTTTTTTAGCCGCTGGATTGACAGCTAAGACGGGTAGTGGTTATTGGTTCGAAGGGAATCATGGAGGAGCCTGCAGAGCGCAAATCATCGCCCGGCTGGATAGGCTCCCCTGTCGGTCTTGCTGGACCTAGGTTAGGCTGGAGTATAACTCACCTGCGATACGGTCCACGGTTATCGGCTGGAACGTTGTATTTTCGAATGGGGCACTTGATTGTAATATACAGAGTTATAAGGACCTCAATCCTAGCAGTACCTACCTCCTAGGTAGGTAGGTATTGCCCCGGCCGTCCCCGTATACCTCTGTATAGTGTATACCTAGAGTTAGGTACTAGAGGATAGGTTAGGAGTCTACTCCGCGTACTCCGTACCGGATAGACCGATCCACCGCAGCTAATATAAGGTAGGGTTGTTAATTACAATACCAGACCACACTGACCCGTGGCTCATCCAGGCCAATAATAGAAACCACAGGGGTAACGCACCCTCCGGGCCGTCATTAGGAGTCGGTTCTATTATTACCGACCAAGACAGAAATGATACACCCTCGAGTCACCGGAGTAACACTGTATACGATCTGCTGAGCGCATCAGTGAGATGCGATCCCTTACACCGTTGTGATGATCCAAAGCAGCACTGCAAAGAACTGAGATTGACCTTTATTATAAGTGTACTGTCCTCACTACTACTTTGAACCTACAGGTCTTGAATTTGCCGCCCAACAGCTCCGGCGCTAAGGAGGCGCCGCTAAGCCAGGGAGGTTCAAGCGGTCCCTGTGGACGGCGGAATCCAGATTTCCGGTTTCTTTGAGGACCCTTTCTTCCGATTCTTCTCTCGGGGTTGCCGTCCGATGGGACCCTCATGGATTGATTCGTTAACCATGGAGACGGGAGGTGGAAGATGAGGAGGGATGGTATCCTTGATATGGTGGATGGTAATTAGTATTCTACTGCAATCGTAGTAGGTAGGTAGTACCTAAGTATATTGGTGGTGGCTCTGTCTCCTGACCCCGTATTAATACTGCTAATAATATAACGATCAAATTAATACGGACCAGAAGGGCAATGTTCCCATAGTAATAATGAACGATGGTATACCAACATACCCACTTCCCCCAAACCCAATACCGAGTCGATACCACTCTTACCATACTTACCATACCTACCATATTTACCATACTTACCATACCGTTGAGGACGACCGTGATTTGAGTCTGGAATGGGATCAATGATCGTCTGGAGATTCGACGTTGATAGACCTCTCCAGTGGATGGAACTGGTCGAATGTCAAGTCAAAATGCCAGTCAAGATGTCCGGATAGAGATCAATCTCCATCTATCTATCCATTCATCCATCCAAACCTCAAAGTTACCATTGCGTACGGGAGAGACGGGAGTTCACATTCAACTGGAAGTCTACTACCACTCCTAGTTAGTAGAGGCAGGCTAAGCCAGTACCCTTTTTCCTTTCGGGAATCATCAATCATCCAATCTCTTCCTCTCCCTCTCTCCCTCTCCGTCTCCCTCTCTGTCTCTCTTGCAAACTCTTTCTTTTCCCCTTCCTTTTCCTCTCCGTTTCTTCTCCGTTTCCTCTCCGCCTCATTTTTCCCTTTTTTCTCACTCGTCCTTCAGGTCAAGGTCCTGGTCATTGGGGTGAATTCCTGGCTAGTCCTCCACCAAACCTGACTTACCCACTCCTCATCACCCCCATTTTTTCCCTTGTCCGCCCCAATTCTCTCTTTCTTTCTCTTTCCCCATCCCCCTCTCCCTCTCCCTCTCTCCCTTCTTGGTTCCCCCCCGTCTAAATCAACCACTGCTGCTCAGTGCGTTCCATCGTACTGCCACGCAGTTGGTTAGCACCTGGGACCAGGTTTTTCCTTTTTTTCCTTCTTCGCGCCCCCCTTTACCTTCTTCTCTTCTCTTTAATTCTCGAACACCTGATTTGATTACCTTTCCCGTCCTCACTGGATCTTGAAACCTCACCCTTCCGATCGGTCATCCTTCTCCTTTCCACCAGTGTTCCCCGAATCTGTCAGCCTGCAGCCCCCGACGGTCGGTACCCGGAAGAACTCGCTCTGTCGACGATTTCCAAACTTCCCCCCTCTCAAGGCTACTCGATATCTCAATCGGACCTGTGCGACTACACTAGTTGGCCGCCCGCAGGCTCCGTTCGGATCGCTCCTCTCGCTTTCTGACACCCTGGGAACATTGGTTTGGTGAATGAATGGTCTCCCCTGGTAATCCAGCAGCCTTCTGTGAGACTCTCCGATCTCGAATCCCGCCACACCCTCCCCCCACCCATCGTTCTCGTCGCTGACCGTGCCAACCGTCGCAGGCTAGCCTTGCACGCGCGAAGCCGTTGATCGAGTCGCCCGACCCATTGTCCCTTTCAAAAACCCGACGGATCAACCTCTGCCTCTCGTTTTGCGACCATGGCATCTTCTTCGTCGAATGTGGTGGGTGTCCACTACCGAGTGGGCAAGAAAATCGGTGAGGGATCGTTTGGTGTGATTTTCGAGGGAACGAACCTCTTGAACAATCAGCAGGTTGCTATTAAATTTGTGCGTTGGCCCGACTCGAACGATTGTGACCGTGGGCGATATTAACGGAACTAGGAACCGAGGAAGAGTGATGCCCCGCAACTTCGCGATGAATATCGGACCTATAAGATCTTGGTCGGGTGTCCTGGAATCCCCAACGTCTACTACTTTGGTCAGGAAGGTTTGCACAACATCCTGGTGATTGATCTCCTCGGCCCGAGTCTGGAAGATCTCTTTGACCACTGCAACCGGAGGTTCTCGGTCAAGACCGTCGTCATGGTCGCCAAGCAGATGGTGAGCTTACCCGATCGTATCTGGTCTTGATTCCCCGCGACCGAACACCTCTAACGTCCCCGTAGCTGTCCCGAGTCCAGACGATCCACGAGAAGAATCTCATCTACCGCGATATCAAGCCCGACAACTTCCTCATCGGCCGCCCCAACACCAAGTCCGCCAATGTAATCCACGTGGTCGATTTCGGCATGGCCAAGCAATACCGTGACCCCAAGACCAAGCAGCATATCCCCTATCGTGAGCGGAAGTCGCTGTCCGGTACAGCCCGCTACATGAGTATCAACACCCATCTGGGACGAGAACAGTCGCGACGGGACGACTTGGAGGCTCTGGGGCACGTGTTCCTCTATTTCCTACGGGGAGGCCTTCCCTGGCAAGGACTCAAAGCCGCCACCAACAAGCAAAAGTACGAGAAGATTGGGGAGAAGAAGCAAACGACTGCCATCAAGGATCTGTGCGAGGGATACCCAGGTACTTCACACCCCTTCCCCCTCCGAAACTGGTAGTTTCAGGCAGCACTAATCAACTAGGCATAGAAGAATTCACCAAATACCTGACTTACGTCCGCAACCTCGGTTTCGAAGACACGCCGGACTACGACTACCTGAAGGACCTACTCTCGCAGGCCCTCAAGAGTGCCGGGGAGGTCGAAGACGGCGAATACGACTGGATGAAACTGAACAACGGCCGCGGATGGGAATACAAGTCGTACTCATCACAGCAGCATGCTCACAACGCCCTTCCCAACTCCTCTGCCCGGGAGCTCCATGCGCAGCAACTCCGGATGAGTCAGAGGCCCGGTGTGACGGAGGCTCGTTTAAACGCCGCGCAGCCCCCGCCCCCTTCTCCGGCGAAACCCGGAGCGGGGAAGGCGCGCGAACGGCCAAACGTCTCAGGCGGGATGCCACAGAAGCGCCAGAGCGGGGGGATGGATGCGGGGACGCCGGCCGCGTCGACCCAGGCCCAGTTCCAGAACTCCAACGCGAACATCTCGGGTCACATGGGGAGTCCCGCCAACCAGAACAAGGCCAACCAGCAAGCCCAGGGCCCGCAGGGGAACAACGAGCCGCAGCCCACTCTCGTCCAGAAAGTGATGAAGGCCCTCTGCTGCGGTAGGTGACCCTTTCGATGACGCCCGAGTGCCTTGGCTCCTTTGCTCATCCTCGCGTCCAGGTTGACACCAGGCTGAGCATTGAGTCTTGTAATTCTACGTAATCTTCGGTCACGTTGGCTTCCAACTTCCTTTCTTTTTGTTCTCATCACCTTTGGGGAGTGTTGATCGGTGGCATGCCAACATCCTTGTCACCTGGGTCTCCCGTTTTGTTGGATTGGGCTTCTACTGGCTTTGCGGATGCCACAGGCCGATGTGGCGGTGGGACAGGGTCTTGCCCCTGGTTTGCTGTCTCTGATGGTCTGTGGTTTGGCGACGGTGTCACCGGCCACCGCTGTCACCTGGTTCAAACGCAAGCCCGGACACGGAATGGGATCGGTGGTTACTGAGAACGACCCCCACTTAATGTTCCCATACCTATACTTCTCATCCCATCACACTCGTCATCTCTCACTCTTTCATGGTGCTACGGTCGGAACGGCGAACTTGATTTATTTCTGTCTGTTTTTTTGCCCTTCTGCTTCTCACTTGAACCTGCATCCCGGCATGAGCCATTTAATACTAGATTTTCTTCTCGCCTCGTTTGATTGCATGGTCATTGTCATGATCTATCGGCTTGTTTTGTCCCTTTCCCTCCTTTCCGTTCTCTCGACAATGTTGGTCTTGTCCGTGGACCATTGGCGTTTGGAGATGCCGCATGTGTTTCTGGCGGTGACTGCAACGACGTCGACCTGTCAAAAGTCTTGTGACGGGTTTCATGGAACATGTCTGATTCAGCTGTTTGCACCGGATGGCGCATGACGTTGCATTGATTCCTCCCCCTACTGTCGGAGTGTCTTATCTGCTGTGGAACCGTGTCTCATGGGTTGGATCTGCATGTCTGGGTGGGGGATGTCGGAATCCACAGAAGGATGGTCTCATCCCCGATTCTCCTTCTCGCCGCTGTGTGTGTCATGGTTGGCACACGTGTGCTCTGGCTTGATTGTCGCGGACCGATGCAGGATGTCGACTGGCGCAGGGCCTCGACAGAGACAATGTTTCATATACGTTCCGTTTTGCCGGTTGAATCTAGTGTTTGCTGTTCTGTTTATATGTGTTTTAGCAGCGGGTTATGGGTTTAAGATAGCATTTTTGATGCCTTTATCTTTTTTCCCTTATTTTATTTCCTTATTTTTATTTCTTCATCTTTATTTCCCCTTACCGTTGTTTATTTGTTGCGTTTTGTTGCATTTGCATCTTGGATTGAATGTGCCGAGTGACCAGCCGGCCAACGCACTTTCAATGAATGGCGTAACTTATACAAGCATCCGGCGATGTTATATGTAATCAATAGACAGTCTTCCTGCGAAGTAACATCTGTAGATTACTTACTCGGTAGATGCTGTCATAGACGTTATGTTGCATAATTCAAGATACTATCCTACAATCTTCTACTTGGTATGTATACCTGTCCATTCGGGGTAGTCCTGCGCAGACTACAAGCAGACTAGACTGACACCTATCTCTCTTATATAGCTATGGCGATACCACCATCTCTATCATAGTTTAGAGGAAGTGACAGCCATGTCTGATATGATATGATTGACTACGCTTGTCTTGTCCTGATTTGATTTATTTTATTTCACTTCGGGACTCCATATTTGGCGGTGATATGATGTTAGGCTACGAGGTAGGTAGGTAGGTACTTACTTACTATCTTAGTACTTATGCCTTGGGGATTGGACTGGCTATGTCAGATAGATATCAAGCATGACACTGAGACACTAGACACTGCCATTCCATTCACCAGTGGGTGGCTGTTTTTGGTTGAATGATGGTCTGGATAAGTAAGAATAAGATATGTTAACTGGTTGTGGGTGGGTGAGTGGGTGAGTACTGGTCTCATGGTCTCGTATAGTACTACCTACTTACTACTCCGTACCTCTATCTACTACCTATCCAGGGATTGGGATCATAGTATCTTGGAGTAGGAGGTGTCAAGTCCAAGGTACTTAAGTACTACCTACCTGATAGTCACTGGTAGCAATTAAGCCTAAGCCTGCCTACATAGTTAGATAGGTAGCACGGAGTAGATAGATAGATAGCGATATGTGTACTATGCTACCTAAGTAACTAGGTAGGTAGGTAGTAGGTAGGTAGGTAGAGAAGTATTAACCCCCTTCCCCATCTCCTATGCCTTCTCCAAGATAGATATGGATGGATGGAATCCATAACCACCCACCTAGGTAATAAACACCCCCATGGATAGGTAGGTAGGTAGGTCTAGACTGAGCGCCCCAACCCCAACCCATTAGTTACATCGGCCCGGCCTCCACATACCCTCCACATACATATGTATACCCTCCGTATACACTCCATATAAAACCCATCCATATATATACCCCAGAAGAACCTGAAACGAAACGAAACAAAAAGAAAAGAAAAGCAACAGCCTGACAAATTCCCAAAGCTTATTTTGAAGAAACCTAGCTGCTAGCTAGCTAGCTGTCTAGCTAGCTAGTAGTTTGATAGATACCAGGATGGGATGGGTGTGTTGGCTTGTAGTGAGTGGTCTAAGCGACTCGTGTGGTGGTGAAAAGGGGCGCTAGATATGCAGGGGAAGGTTGGGCTGGGTTGGGGTTGGGGAGTTTATGCCTAGCTTGGTAGTAGCTGATGTATGCTGTAGCTAGGTAGGTAGCTATCTTATTTATTCTGTTGTTCTGCTTGGATGGTAGAATCGTGGGTATTATTTTCTTTTCTTTTTGTTCTTTGTTTTGTTTGCTTGATATCTTGGCGTATTGTAGCTACTTATAAAGTAACTATAAGTACAAATTATAATGCCATATCCGGTTAATCATACCTACCTCCTACCTATCTACCCTGCTATCTGCATATATGCCTCACCTTGTATATAATAACTGAACCGTCTAATGATATACCCCGCCTATCCTATCCGTACTCCGGAGATAACCCATCCATCCATCCGTCCGTCATGCCCTGCAGAGCCAAGGACAGGACAGCAGACTTGGTCAGCTTGGCGTTGGCTAGGTATGTAATATATATATAATATGTGCATAATTCTATCCTATCTCCTGTTGAATGTTACTCAGGAGCTGCACAATCAATGGATAAATGGTGGATGGATAAATGCAACAATAACGTCGTCACTTAAGATTGACTTAAGATAGATAGATAGACAGATAGATAGGCGGGGTTACTCGGTCTATCTTGTCCCGAGTTCTTCTACTAGGTTAAAGTAGTAGTAGTAGTCGTCACTACTGTGGGTTCCTTCTATGTATGGAATGAATAGTCTATAGCTCAGTTGTTAGAGACTGGGGCATGATTCAAGTTTGCATTGCCACTGTTGCTAGAGTGAAACTGTCGATCGGCTGATTTGCACTACTGTGAGTCTGGTAGTGTAGTGTTAGTAAGTAACATGTCTAACGAGATGGAGGCTTGTTTGCGAGTAAAGTGTTAGTTAACAGTTCGCTGTTTCGGACGAGGCTGGAGGAGGAAGGACAACTGTCTGCCCTCTGTCTGACAACAGACAGACAGTCCCACTGGGAGTGGATTGTGGGTTCAGTCTATCGTGTTGTTATCAGGAATCGAGAGTAAGATCACATGGTTGGTAGAGTTTTCATCATTTTTACCTACTGACTGCGGCGCCTGGACCTCTGGTATATCCCTCCCTAGTTATCAGTATATATGATATAGTAGTCTACAATGGATATGTATAATATAAATATAACAAGCAATAGATAATATTAACCAGCACCTCCGTCCAGACAACCCAACTCAGGCTCGAGCGGCTGAGTCTGAAGTCTTATCCCCCTGACTCTCCTGTGGAGGCGTCTGTGGAGCAGGGAAGAGAGATGATCTCCACAACCAAAGTCTAGAACAGAAGACGGGCGCCAACTTGGAAGGAAACAAAACAAAAACAACCAGGAGAAAAAGCGTCTGGTGGCTGCTAGTGCACGATAGTCCGATAATAGCCCGCTTATCGTCGGTGGGTGGGGATGATGTGATTGATTGATTGATTGATGATTTCTCGAATGGATCCACTCTGGTGGGAGAGTCGTACTACTATACACCTACCGAGCTACCTATGTATGGCTAGGTGGATGATGACTCCGGAGTACATAGGCGACGCCCCGATGGGTGGATCTCTCTTTAGTGTTAGTGGTTACTAGCTTGGGAGCCTGGTCGGTCGACAGACGAGACTAGACTAGATTAGACTAGACTAGTCAATAGAAGATGGATGAGATGAGGTGATGATGGCGAGCACGCCCTGGCCTCCCCACGCCACGGTTACGTTGCCAAGAGGATGGAATTGTGTTGGCGCTGGCGTTGGCGCTGGTTTCCTCCCCGAGGCAGCAGGCAGGCAGGAGCTGTGTGTATCTACCACGCTCATTCGTCGAAAGCAGTTGCACAGCGCCAAAGAAAGCCTCGCCAAGGACGGAGAAATTGTGGATCGTCGATGGTTTCTTTCTTTCTTCGCTTCTTTGTTGTTGGCGCTTTAGCCTGTGGATGGTGGGTGGATGGATGGATGCTGGGTGGATGGATGGATGCTGGTTGGGTTTCGGTTCGAACTGCTGGGTTACCGGGTGTGCGGCTATGTGTTATTGCATGGATATAGTATAGTATAGTATAGTATATGATAGTATATTCGGGTGCGGTATTCCGTGGCGATGGTAAGGTACCTCCCTACCTAGGTAGGAATCAGTTGGTGTTGGATAACGTGGCCGGGAGGCGGTTGGCTTGTTGTTTGGATGACACGTGGGTCTGGTTTTGTCGTTGACTGTTTTCTGTTTGTCTGGTCTATCTGGGTACGAGAGTGTCCACTCCTGTTTTCGTGTTAATCTGTTGGGCATCCATATTTGTACTGTGTAGTAAGGTACTCTGTATACTGTAGTATATACTATAGTATAGGATTAGAGACAGATCACGTTATCACGGTAGCATGACCATGACCGATCCCGGAGAAAGGACCCGCAAGACCACCCGACCGAAAGTTAGACAGAAGTGGATATGGACAGTGAGTCAGGGACACGGTTGCCGAATTTTCCTGGACGGAGACGTTATCATCGGCGGGGATAAGGGATTATGGCGAGATAGAGAGATAGAGCATGACGAATCGGGCCATCGGGCGAGGACGTGCCCGACGATCGATCGCTCAATCAATATCTCGGTGTGGATGTGGAGGACTTTTTGGAGTGGATTCGATCATGTTGTGTGACATTCAGATTTTTTCTGGATTATTATTTATTATAATGTGAAGGGGAGAGGTTTTATTTTATTTTATTTATATTTCTATTATTTTATGATTTATTTTATCGGTCAGTTCGTCGGCTCGGGAAGAACAGGGTGTAGTGGCAAGTGAGACTACCTATCTATCTATACTACTATACTACCTATCTATACTACTATACTACTATACTAGTCATCTTATCCCGGAATGATCTGATCATGTTCCGTTTCCAATGGTCTCCGAGTAATCCATGATCTTTGACCTTGCGTGGCGTCGGAGCAGAGAAGCTTCCATTCCGGTTCTAGAATATTACTGCTGGGATGTCTTCCTCGTACTCTTGCTGGCTCAGCCTGATCACCTCTTTTGGACACCGAATCTGTGGTGGAATTATTGTTGATATTGTATGGACTGTGTGATCATATATTATATCAGTTTATAGGAGAGGAGAGAGAGAGAGACAAGTGTTATTCTTCTGTTTTGTCATCGATAATGTCTTCCACTGTGACACCATCGGTTACTTCAAGACAAGATACTGGTTGATCTGCAAATATGATACGATCCAGGCACGGAACCAGACTCAAACCGACCCAAAACCAGACTCAAACTCAAACCCAAATTCCGAAGAGAAAAAAGAAAAAGCTCAGAGCTATGACGATGACGTTGATCATCCAACCAAGATCCCAGCAATCATCATGAAGAATCTATCAAAGGAGACAGGGGGAGTGAATTAGATCCACCTCCCTCGAGTGTTCTTCGCCTTCGTGTTCCGTGCTCCCCAGGATTTGCTGCGAGGAGGGAGGCGGACGGAGGAGTAAGGAGGACGCGATGCCAATATATCGCTCATTCCGGGCGGTTGGGTTGCACTGGGATCGGAGACATGGGACGGAGGAGCCGATTGTATGATCATTTTATTATCATTTTTGGTAGTATTATCATTCTTTATTTTATTTATTATTATCATTTTTATTTTATTTTATGATTTATTTGATTATGACTTACTAATCACATCACGACAGCAACCGAAGAATGCGAGAAAAAAAAGAGAAAAAACGGATCCATTCTTTGAAAAATTCTTCCCGCCTTCTGTGACCTTCTGGAAATCCCCACTTTCCCTTTTTTCCTGTGGATTGACAAATCATCCGGAAACAGGCGATGATGAATCTCTCTCGTCATGGTCATGATCCGAATCCCACTACTGCAGCCCTTGCAGATAGAATGGGGGATCGGATGGCAACAGTCCAGCAGGGATGAGACCACGCCATCGTCGGAATTGGTTACGTCGCTCGTATCCTGGGTATTATCCTGATTTTTTTGATTTGATTATTTCTTTGTTCTGCATACCAGAGGATGGTTCTCGTATTGGATTGGAATCTTCAAATTTATTAATAATATTATAGATAAAGAAGAAGAAGAAGAGAAGAAGAGAAGAAGATCACTCCTTACTCCCACTCTTCTGTCTGCTCCGTCCTCGGACATGCTGCACAGCCTTGACCTCTCTTGGCGTCCTTGCAGATCCAGCCTGGTCTCGCCTCGACCTGCCTATGAGATGGGTCGATTCTTGGTAGGATCCTTGGATTGGATCATTCTGATCCACTTGTCTGGATGAGGAGGGCGTCCCTCGTTGCCTAAAGAAAGAAAGGAAGAAAAAAAAAAAAGAAAAGCAAACAGTTTTGCTCAGTTCTGGGGAAATGCACGGTTCGGCACAGACAAAGAAAGAAATCTATCTCCTTCTTGATCATTGGTTTTCGTTTGTAGGGACTTGGTGATTGATCTGTCTAGGCAGTGGCACCAAGCTTGGACTCTTGCCACTCTGGCGGATCTTCTTATATTATCCTATTTCCTATTTTTTTGACAATGAGATCAGATGGATCTCATGATTGGACTCTGTATGCAAAGAGGGACAGAAATGAAATTAATTCCAGAAGAAATAATAAAATCAAGCAAGAGAAGATTGACGTCGGTATGGTTCAATTTCTACAGGACCTGCAGAAGAAGAAGTCTGATATGACACATATGATTCTGCTTCACTGCGGGATTTATCCTCCTTACATCTCTCTCTCTCTCTCTCTCTCTCTCTCTATTCATATTCCTTTGGTGTATAATTCTATACTATCCATCTCCACGTCCGGAAAGTATCGCAGCCGAGATCTGAGGCAACGTGTGTCTCGAGTCTTTCCCCTCTGGGTTGTTGTTCTCTTCGGTCTCCACTGGATCCACTCCTCTCTCCACCCATCCAATCCATCGATCCACTCCTGAATTCCTCCAGAGACGCTTCCGTGCAGGTTTTTTGAACCTTCCAGGGCCTGATCAACATCGCATCCCTCCTGCCCTCCTCCTCCCCACCCCCGTCCCTGTCGCCTCGTTGGTCGCGACCTGTCCTGGCGAAGCGCCCCGTTCTGCGCTTCATTTCCTGCTCCATTTCCTGCTCCATTTCCTGCTCCATTTCCTGGCGTCATCTTTTCTTCTTCTTCTTATTATTATTCTTTATTTTATTATTCTGATTATTCTTTTCGTCTTATTCTGATTCTTCTTATTAGTACTCCCATTCCCACTCCGCTCCATCCTTCTCTCCCTGACTCGTCCACCATTTGATCCTTTTTCCTTTTTTCGATTTATTTTATTTTTATCTCTTCTGTCTTTTTATTCTTTATTTTATTTTATTTTATTTTATTTTTATTTATTTTATTTTGATTTTCTATCGGGTCGACCTTTTCTTAAACCCTTCAGGCCACCACGCCATCTCGTTCCTCTTTGGGTTCCCACCAGATCTCTCTCTCTCTCTCTCTCTCCAAACTCGACCTCACCGACCATTTCCCTCGTTCTCTCCGCCCATTCCTCTCGCAACTTCTCTTGCCTCCAACCCGGTCGGAGCGGGTTCCAACGCTGTCCACTCCACGTCCCTCACCCACTACTATCTGTCGGATCTCCCATTCGAACCTCCGCTCTCTCCGGAGGTCTGCTCTCACCCCGGTCGCCGTGTCTCCGCGTCCGGTGTCCTCTGGGGTGCAACGGTGTCCCTCTCGCCGTCGAAACAACCGGCGCACCCTCTACGCGATGCTCCGGAAGAAGACCTTGCACCCGCCGTTACTCTTCTGGAATCACACCCCGACCTCCACCCCCGAACTGTCCCCCACCACCTCTTCGGATAGCGACTCGGACGGGGAGATGGACCCCGCCCATTCGCGCCCCCTGAGCCTCGCCGTCGCCCCGGGCGTCTTCGGGCCCATGCGACCGACCTTGGATGAGGTCCTCGCCAATGCCGCCCCCGCCCCCTACACCCTCAGTGCCTTCATGGCCTACCTCTCCCAGAACCACTGCCTCGAGACCCTCGAATTCACCCTCGAGGCCAAGCGCTACCGGGAAGCCTACGCCGACCTCCCCCCCTCCCCCGTCCCCGCCGATTCCCCCCAATGCCAGCGCGTCCGCATGCTCTGGCATCGCCTGCTGACCGCCTACATCGTCCCGGGCGCCCCCCGCGAGATCAACGTCTCCAGTGAGGTCCGCGAGCACATCCTCCGCCACGCCCACTGCCCGTTCCCGCCCGCCCCCGACGTCTTGGACGCCGCCACCCGACTCGTCCACGACCTGATGGAGGAGTCCATCTTCCTGCCCTTCCTCAACGCCCACGCCACCCCGACCCCGCTGCTCTCCCCGCGGGAGCCCTGTGGCGCCGCCGACGAGCGCGTCTCGGTCGTCTCGGGCCCCGGGCTCGACGAGCACGCCGTCCGCCGCGTCCGGTCCAAGTCCAAGGCCCGCCGCCTGTCCCCCCAGTCCTCCCGGGACCTGGGCGCCCACTTCGCCCACAGCTTCCCCGCCGGCAGCGGCAGCCGGTCCAACTTCTCGCTCAGCGCCATGACCTCCATGAGCAAGGCCGCGCACCGCACGTCCGGGCCCGTCTCCAGCGCCAGCGGCGACTCCGTCTCGGCCACGCTGACCGACGACTCGGGCAGTTTCGGGTCCCCCACCAGCGTGGGCGAGCCCATGACGCCGCCCACCACGCCGCCCTCCAGCGAGCCCAACATGCAGCTCATGCACAGCCCCAAGAACCGCCCCGACAACCCGTGGAAGAAGATGGGCATGAAGTTGGGCTTCAAGAAGCGGTCGGGCACGGGCAGTTCGGGCAGTGTGAAAATGGCCGGTCTGGAGGAATGACCCGCGTGTCGACTGGATGCGTTCCGGATCTGCCCTGACCTACTCGACTATGCATTACGAACTTCCACTTTCCAAGTGGATGGACTTCTCGATTATCTGTTTTTTTTTTCTTTGGGATGCATTTTGGGCGTTCTTGCAAAATGATTGAATGAGCGAGCCAGCAAGCGAGCATTTGATTCCCTTGTCCCTATATACCCAGATAGAGTTGGGGTTGACGGGCCTGGTTGCATTGGCGTTTCTTTTTCTATGTGTTTGTTTTGGTTATTATCATGGACGATGGACGATGGACTATTGATTGATACGACCGGTAGACCCCACCCGCCTTTGGTCTACTTTGCTTTTTGCGTTCCTTGCACGGACACTTTCCGCTCATGAGTGATGTGATGGATAGATGGTTTTTTTTTTTCTTTTTTTGGTTTGATTGATATGATTGATTGCATCTTGGTCGCTTCGCTTGGGTACTTCCCATGACTGTTTACCGCCGTTTTGGGTTTAGCATACTTTACTTATACCACCAATAGATACCCTGATATGGTTACTTACTTATCTACATTACATGATTATTTCTTTGTTGGTTTATTTTAGAGTAGTTATTTATATCCAATTGATAC
The DNA here is from genome assembly GCA_023619815.1 of Aspergillus neotritici. Taxonomy (NCBI): domain Eukaryota; kingdom Fungi; phylum Ascomycota; class Eurotiomycetes; order Eurotiales; family Aspergillaceae; genus Aspergillus; species Aspergillus neotritici. Next base: position 139,949 of record JALZYL010000053.1, on the reverse strand, counting down.
TGGTATAAATATATCTTTACTTGATGTGTTTACTCGGTGCTGATATGGATGGACAGAACAGCTTTTCTTTTCATATATATGCTTAGCATATCTAGGTGTTTATTTGATATCGAACAAATATCATATAGGGTACTTATTGTATTGACCCAACCAAGTAAGTATGTAGATATAGTAAACATACATCTATCTATTATCTATCTATTTATCTACCTATGATGTATTCCTTGGTCGTGCTTGGTACTTACACTTACTGATATGAACGTCTATCTATCTATCTATTTATATACAACGCTTTTTTCTGTTGATATGTATGGGTATGGCTTAGTTTAGTATATATATTGTATATTCGTTAATTATTGATTGATATGGAATATCTATATCTATACTGGAAATACTGTCAAGTGCTTGTTTAGTGCAATGATATATATAACATCTATCTATACGTAGCCCAACTGTTCTGTATTTATTGTACAATTAAATACCTAGCTAGCTAGCTAGATAGCCAGCTACTACCTATCCTGTACGTCAATGTCAATCTCAACCAGGTCAACCAAGAAGTAGAGAACCCAAGAACCCGAAGTAAAACACTAAGTAGAAGCTGAAGAAACAAGAGAAGAAGATAAAGGAAAAGACACCCTCCTTCCAGACCTCGTCTCCAACGCCGCAACGTCTAGATCCCATCCTGCCTCTTTTAGCGCAGACAGATATTTCGCGAAGCGGGCTCCCTCGTTTAGGATGTGGAGGGCGTGGGTGATGGTTTTTAGGATTTGGGTTTGGGTTTGGGTTTGGGTTTCGGGGTCTGTTTCGGGGTCTGGCTCCTTGTTGGTTGTGGTGGTGGGAAGAAGGGAAGGGTGGGATGGGGAAGAGAAGGTGGAAAGGGAGAGCAATCGTGCAGAGAGAAGAGCGTGGGTCCACGCTTTGAGTTGGTCTTGGGCGGTGCTTGTGGGTTTGAGGAGGATGGTGGCGTGCCAGGTTGTTTGTTTGCTATTGCCATTGCCATTGGTATTGCGGCTCAAGAAGAGGAGGTAGGGCTCGTGCGTGAAGAGGGTTGTGAGCTGGGGGAGGGGGAAGGGTGTTTTGAGTGAGTTTGCTGTTGTTACGGTATGGTTGGTATTGTGGGAGGTGATGAATTGCTTCAAAGAGAGACCGATTTGACACGTCCCGAGCAATGACGATGACGATGACGATGACGACGGTTTGACTGCATTGGTCCATTTCAAGATACCGCCGCGTTCGAAGATCCGTTCTTGCTTGGCGGCTTGGGCGGGTGTGCAGATGCGCCAATGCGCGGGGTAGTTTGCTTCTGGGGTTGGAGTTGTAGTTGTGGCTGCAGTTGTCTCTGGGGCTGCAGTGCCTGGAGCTGCAGTGTCTGTGGCTGCAGAAGGGAGGTCAGAATCCAGCAGTGTGGAGAAGACAATGTTTGCTCGCTGTCGGTTGAGGCTTGTCATTTGGACCGCGCGTACGGCGGCGTAATTCATGCCCAGGTGCACCGTTAGGAGCGTGACCAGGGCGATCCATGTTGCGGTGTAGCTGGCGATATGCGATACCACAAGGGAGCCGACCTGCATTATCGTGTCAGCTTTGATTGGACGGATGATGGGAGGGGAGGTTAAGTTAGGGACATCTCACGAGCATTCCAATCAGCGAGATGACAGTTTCCTGCGACGAGTCTTTCTAGATGTGCGTTAGTCGGGATTGGTAGCCCAAGGAAGGCAAGCCCAGGAAGCAACATACAGCGTTAACTTCCGCGAGATTCCCCCATTTTGCAAAATGCGCACTCAGACTGGCTTTCGAGCTCCCCCCGGATACTCCGCAGAGCGCTCGCAGCACTCCCGCCGTACTGAGCACACCCACGCGACAACTACCGGCCGGGATCATCGGCGAAAGACAGTCCAGGATCATGGCGAGGTCGTTGAACACGTCCGCCGCAAGCCGGTACATTTTGCATTCTGGCTCCAGCGCGGTGCCTACGCGGTGCGCGAAGAGGATCGTGGCGATCCGGCCGGAGGTGTCTTGTAGGATGTGGAGCAGTAGGGCCGAGGTGGGCGATGCGCTGGCATTACCGACTCCGACGCCTGTTGCAGTCAGCACAATTCATTAGATGGGATGGTCGTCGCTGGTATGCTACCTTGTAGTACTGCTCTCGAAGACAGCAGGCCAGCGATTGAGCTGCAGAATGCTTGGAGAGAGTCCTGGATAGCTATTAGCTACGCGACCAAGCGCAGGTGACTACCCTATGGGACAGAACTAACAAAGATTTGATATCTACACACCCATTAGCTTCAACTGACAATCCAAGATGCGGCCAACTCACGGAACATAGTCCTCACTAACACTATGCGGATATCCAGCAGGCAGAAAGACCTCAACGAGGACATTTCGGAGTGCAGCGATCGACCATGACGAAGAGGCGAGAGAAGGGTGCTATCACAGTGTTAATATTCACCTCGTCTAATTGATGTACAAGCGACAGCACTATTGTATAGGGAAGAACGAGACTAAGAGTCACGACGGGCGACCAGAAAGCTCACGCCCTAGTAAACCAGAGAATGAATCGATCCACTTACCAAGACCTCAATTCGTCCTGTTGATCGTCCATCGGTGCTGGATCTGGAATAGATGTATGTGGCTGTTGGATGGCCGACCTCGTCGACTTCGGTGAAGGTGAGGGGATCATCTTGCTTGGGAGCCATGCTTCTCCGTTGGATCGTCCAATTGACTGACTGATTGATCGTATCGAGCCAAGTGGATTGGGTGGGGAGAGAGAGGTGGACTGGGGTGGACTGCGCTGGGGTCTGCGTGGCCGACTCGACTGGCGAACTTGATAGGATGCAGAGCACGTGTCGTGATCGACATCTGTTCCAAGCTGTCCCTACGAACTAACTCAACCCCCCGGTTGACATCACATTCCCCAACTAGGGCCACGATTGGCCGATTCTGGTCTCCAGCCCAGAAACACTTATTTATAGTAGATATTATTCATTCGATGACTCTGCCCGTCGGGTCCTGTCTGATAGTAATACACCTGCAACAGACCGAACTTTTCCAAGCACCGCCGTTCAGTATGCTCTCCCAGAAGGAATGACCATCAATACACGTGTTTGGATCACCGCAACCCAGTGTCAACCATCTAATAACAAAACCCTCCCAAAAAAAAGCGCGCCCCAAAAATCATGTAGAGAACCGCTTAACAAATCCAAGAACCACCAGCGCCAGAACTAAAGAAACGGCGAGAAAAGAAAGGAAGGAGAGGTGGGGACGATCAGGCCGCGCCAGTTGGAGCAATCCCAAACAAACGACTCATCGCCAGATGAGACGCAGTGCGCCTGACCTACGCCTCGTAGGGGTGGCATTTCCATAGTATCATGCCCGTGAAGACCATCGTCGTTGCGTCATCGCTCGTACGGCTCTCTGCTGAGACAGCATTCACGCGTAGAGGCTGGCGCCACCGGTCTCGACGGCCTCGATCTCGGCCTCGGTGAAGGGCAGACGGTGGAAGCGCGAGGGGAGCTCGTCGCGGTCAAAGAATTCGCCTTGCTTGGGCTGGACGGGGCCGAGGGCGGCGCCGGGGTTGCGACCGATGGCGCCGGACACGAAGGAGGCACGGCCCAGAGGACCATGCTGCTGGGCCTTGACGCGGTAGGCGGCGAAGGAGTCGGGAAGGGTGCCCGAGGGAGAGGCGGGATGAGGACGGGGGGTGTGATCGACCGACTCTGTAGAGAACGTTAGTCCATCACCCAACCACGCCAAAAAAAAAAGGTCTATGGGAAGAACTCACTAGGGATGGAACGGCGACCGAGGAAGCGGATGAGAGGGGTGCGGGCAGCATTTCCGAGGGCCATGGTCGCACGCATTTTGATGAGGATTAGGAAGATAAAATTTTTTACAATTTCAGTGTCTCAATGCAATGAACGGTCGGGTTGAGGGGGTCGATTGCTCGATTGATGGCAGGTGAGATCCGCTCGGGTCCGACGCGACCGAGGAAGAGTCGAGGTGAGAAGAAGAAAAGCTCGAAGTATATACAGTAGGAAGAACCTCAGGAAAGGTGGAAAGAGTTGGAAGAGGAGAGACGAGGTCGAGGCGAGGGAGAGAGAGGGTTGTTAAAGGACGGAGGGAGAGAAGAGAAAAATTGCAATGGAGGGAGGAGGGAGGAGGGAGGAGAGGAGGAGGAGAGGGAAATAGACTAAGGTTAGTGTCGACGGTAGAGGAGCGGAAGCGAGCCGGGTGGGAAGACCGGAGTGCATTTTTGTGCATTATCGGACCCAGATGTTAGGTAAAGTGGTTCGGCCGATTTAGTCAGAGCAATCGATAAGACTCTCTACTAGTATAGTCTATAGACTCTCCTTTAGGTATACTCAGTCTATAGTCCCTTAAAGAGACTGCAGTGGGCTGATCAGATGCCACATGCATCTTCTTCCCCGGACCATTCATCTCGTTCCCTTCCTCCTCTTCCCCAACTTCCCCCTGCGATCCTTGCCTGACCGGCCCTCTCGGTGAAGGCGTTGTGGAATCCCCGTGCCTGACAGGTGTGATTTTTAAGCTTACTGTCCATCTATCTTGGAGGCGCCATTCCCCGCACTCTACTTGCTGGGAGACACCAGTTCGCGATCCTGGACGCTTAGTTTCTTCTTCTTCTTCTTCTTCTTCTTCTTCTTCTTCTTCTTCTTTTCTTTATTCATTCATACAGTCTATAAATTTTATTTTAAGATGATGATTTTTTAAAAACCTTTATTCTTCTCAAGGATCCGTTCCAGGTTGATTGCTCTCTGCATCTGTTCCCCCTCCTTCGGGAAAACGTGGGAAGCTTGGGCCATTTCTCGCTTTCCGACTTCACCCGCACACAACTTAACTCGCCTCCCACATCACACCATCTTCTCCCATTCAAATCACCCAATTCAACCGGTTTCTTTTATTGGGTCTTATTTTCTTATTTTCTTATTTTATTTTATTTTATTTTATTTTCCCCCCCTCTTTTTTTTTTACCCTTTCGGTCCATTATTAATCTTGATTTGTAGCGGCCCGCAACCATCCCCACTCGTCCAACCAAGTCAACAGTTTCGCCGGACCTCCCCCAATCGGCCGTCATTGATCTTCGTCCAGAATCCGGGTGGTTTCGCGCGTTCAGGCATCTTCATATTCATCTTCCATCCGTCTTTCTCTCGTCGGCTCTTTCCCTCCGCCCTGATCATGCATGAGCTCTTGCTCTTCGCCTCGGTCCCCGCCCACCAACATCATGAGCTTCTGCAACAGTTGGCCGGTCTGACCGCCATGCAACCCCGTCATCGCTTAGAACGACGTCTGATCTTCAAAGCCTATCGGAAACCCGGCCTGATCACCTCCCGTGTGGGCGCCAGCCAGGATTTACAGGGGAACGAGATGCAGCGTCTCAATAAGATGCTCAACGGTGGCATGTTTTACACCCAGGCGGTGGGCCCACTGGAAGAGTCCGATTTTGGCTTCACCCGGCCGCCCGCGGGGGATCCTGACGCCGCCATGTCCGGCACTGAGGAAACTCCCACCCGTGGCCCCCCCGCCTATAGCTACGAAAACCAACCGTGGAAGTTGGAGTTTCGGGACATTCCCGAGGCCGGCACTCGATCGGCCGTCACGGCGCGTCTGATGGCGAGCGCCAACCTGCCCAAAGGGGATATTTCCGCCCCCATGACGGCCTGGGGGTATAGGTGAGTTCCCCCCCATCCTTTTTTGCCCGAGCGATGACGTACCAACGATAGCATGATCGATTGCGTTGGCTGATCGGACGTAGTTTTGTCTCCGAGTACGTGGTGGAGGGGGACATCTTCGTCCTAAATGACATTGTCATCTTTCTGCATCGGGTCCTGAACTATCCCACCGATCCCCAGGGGTCACATGAGCCGCGGCGACAGCTCCCCCCGCTCTCGGACATGACCCTGCTCGAACGCTCGGGTAGCTATGTCCTGCAGGCGTCCATCACCGTCCAGGACGGGGGAAACCAGGAGATGATGAAGACGGCGTCGCAGCACCTGTTTGGACTGCGCGAACAGTTGAAGTCGGCGGTTCGGCTCGAACAGGCCGATCGACTGTCGCTGGATACACGGGCGAAGTAGGATGCTTCTCTTCTAGCGTTCCTTGTTCTGGCTTTCCTTGATTTTACCGTATATACCCCGGGGCCGATGCCTCTCAGTAGACTAAAATCCTTGGTAATGATCCCCAAGATAGAAAATAACTTGAACCATTTACCCATAGATCTTATCTCTCAATCTATATTCAGCCAGTACAATCTACAGTCAACGTCGCAATAAAAACAAAAAGTTGTTCAATAAACAGTCCTCATGATGGTTGTGGACAAGAATGCCAATGCCAGTGTAATAAGAACATGTGACCTCGCGCAACCTCCCCGCGCGTACCAGCGCGTCAACCGCTACCGACCCAACCGCACATAGCATACAACCAAAGATCGAACCCACCTCCCCAGTCTAGCGCCTATCCCACCCTAGCCCTTTGCAAAGGGCCCATCAAGATATTCTCCCGCGTCAGCATCCTCAGAATGGCCGGTGCCGGGGCCACCAAGCGGCCGGGGTCACCCGACCGAGCCATCTCACCACCGCCGCTGAAGCGGAAGGTTGGATCTACGATAACGAGTATGATATGCATTCCCCCCCAATAGATTCCGGTCGTTTAGGTTCACTGTCTAACGACCTGTTTAGAGAAAGCTGCCGCGTCGTTCTTTACCCCCGCGTCACAGAAGAAGCCGGAGAAGCTTGTCTGGCGGGTTGTGAATCATAGTCTCGTTGTGGGGAGATACTCGGCGGATCGGGAGCGGAAGGAGAAGGGGAGTGGTAAGCCTAGGGTTGCTGCGTTTGATTTGGTGAGATCTGTTTCCTGCCTTATTATAAGCTTGTGCTGTTTCGTCGACAAGTTCCTGCGGGACAAACTCGTCAATCAAGTGCTGGGCTAATGCGACGGCTATATATAGGATTCCACATTGGTATCTACTGCCTCCGGGAATACGTTCCCCAGGAATTCATCCGACTGGAAATGGTGGCATGATGTAGTCCCGTCTAAACTCCAGCAGCTCGACAAAGATGGGTGCGTTCTATATCACGGTGCTGGGCTAGAGAGTATCGCTAATGACTGCAGCTACCACATCGTTATCATCTCAAACCAAAAGAAAGTCAGCATACAGAAGGAGATCAAAGCAGGACGAAGCGATTCCAAGAGTCTCACCAATTTTAAAGAACGAGTGGCTGCTGTCATGGAGAATCTGGATATGCCGATCAGTGTATACGCCGCGACTGAAGATGATAACTACCGGAAGCCGAGGACCGGCATGTGGAAGGAGTATTTAGATGACCAGGACTTTGACGTTGAGGGAGTTGATCTTCCTGGCTCGATTTACGTCGGGGACGCCGCAGGCCGGCCGAGGGACCACTCCCAGGTGGATCGGTATGGCCTTTCCTCCTTTCTCGAGCCAAGATACAGACTTACCAGTACTAGTGGTTTTGCTGTCAACGTTGGCGTCCCTTTCCAAACCCCGGAAGAGTTTTTCCTCGACGCAGCGCCAGAACCGCTCGTGGAACCCTTCGACCCCACGATTTATCTTCAATCCGACCCGACGGACAATGGTACGTGCTAAGTGGTGCGAGCAGGTGGTCTATGCGCAGCGTGATCTGGCCCGGTCCGTTTGTCCCTGGCGTCGACGACCGGGGCTAGACCAGACCCTGCAGCCCCAGCCAATGCTAACTCGGACCGTTCTGCAGTCCCCGCCCCTTTCTCCCGGAACAGTCCCGTGGAGCTGGTGATCTTCTGCGGGAGTCCCGGCGCGGGCAAATCGACGTTCTACTGGGATTATCTAGAGCCGCTGGGTTACGAACGGGCGAACCAGGATCTTCTCAAGACGGTGCGTTCCTCATTTCGTAATGGCTGGCTACATGCTAACCAAGCGTCTGACCTAGCGCCCCAAGTGTATAAAAGTGGCGAAGGAATACCTTACGGCTGGGAAGTCTGTCGTCGTCGGTATGTAACCCTTGCATGATATAAAAGTGGCTGGCCTGTTCTTCACCGTCATCGGGCCGGTATCCCAGCCCGTCCGACAAGCTCCCCCCTCCTTCTCCCTCTCCCACGCCCCTGTCGAACAAGTCAAACGAAGAGTGTCCGTGCTGATACTACGACAGACAACACAAACGCCGACCCCGAAACAAGAGCCCACTGGGTAGCCGTTGCCAAAGAATGTGCCGTTCCCATTCGCTGTGTATATTTCCCAGCCTCGCAGGATCTCTGCCGACATAACAATGCTGTACGAGCAGCGAATCAAGACCTGGTGAGTCGTCATTCCGCTCCATCCCGGCGTTGTACAGACAATCTGCGCGGGCCGCTGCACGAGTCCACATCCACATCTACGTCCACGTCCACGTCCACTGCCCACAACGTTGGCATTCCCTACCCCTCTCTGCCTCTCCCCGCCTACGTACACCACCCACATAAGCATAGACCGTCCGCTCACCGTACCTATCCATACCATACCATCCCCCTCCTCCTCACATCCTCTGACCCCATAATTCGTCATATACACCCCACTCGCATACACATACAAACAAACATGCATATACCTCCACCAAGGCCGCGCATCCCCCTCCCTCCCCTCTCTTCAAACCACCCACCCCACCACCAGCCTGAAAGAAAATAAACTAACCACACACGACCGGAAATGCAACCCAGAACCCCGAATCCCGCACCTTACTCCCCGGAATCGCCTTTGGCGACTTCGGCCGCAGATTCAAGGAACCCTCCCTGTCGGAGGGCTTCCAGGACATCGTCCGCGTGGATTTCCGGTTCCGCGGGAGTGAGGAGAAGAAGAGGGTTTGGGGGAGGTATTGGATTTGATTATTTTCGTTCTAGATTTTAGATAGATCATAAGATACCTTGGGATGGTTCTTTAATATAGGGTAGGCGAAGATACATCCATAGGTAATGTAATATCTATACACACCTCACTCACTCACTAGGTAGGTAGGTAGCTCGCGCACTCGCACGGCGTAGCATTATAGCATCACAGCATAATATCATAGATTAGGATAATAGTAACTACGTAGTAAGTAGAAGTAAGTGCAAAAGTAACAAAAAAAATACTCACCCACACATCAAACCCAGCTAGCTAGGTAGATAGATACCCCCATATCTATCCATCCATCTATCAGCATAACATAGTGACGCGAATAGATGGATGGATCGGATTCAATCCGATTGATTGATTAATTGATTGACTAACTAACTAACCAAACTAACCCCTTAGCAGGATGCACTGATACTGACTACTGACTACTCGACTCGACTCGACTCAGTCACTGCTACCTACCTACCTACCTAGGTACATGCAGGTCTGTCCCTTGGCTTATGTGAAGTTTGTGTGTGTATGTGTGTATGTGTGTGAGTGGGTTTAGTATGTATGTATATGTATACGTATCTATAAAGGTACTCATGTATATGTAGTGTAGGTATTTAATGTACGTCCATTACTCAAGTTCTTCAGTTGTCGTTACTGTATCCTAGAATCATACTGACCCATACCACACGTATACTATGGAATCTTGTAAATGGAAATTTTTATTCGTGCCACACATCTATGAAAATACAGTGGCATAATCAAATCAACAAATACCCTGGGTATATAGTAAGGATTGAAACGGCCCAAGCACCAGCGCCCATGAAAATAGTAGGTAGACCTTCCATCCATCGCCCCTCCACCACATCTTTCTCTCTTTTTTCTTCTTTTCTTTCTTCGCACATCCACATTCAAACTTGATGACGCCAAGCATATATGCAAGGCGATTGGAGACAAAACATTAAAGATTCAGGTGGCACACAAGGCCACATTATTACATGTGGGTGTAACAGACCATCCACGGTGGTACAGGAGGGGCACAAGAACAGAACAAAGGAAGGGCTCGAGCGTAAAAGGAATGGATTGCACCGTGCGAGTCAGTAGTCGCAGGCACAGAGTTCATCAGTCATCAAGTATCAGTCACAGATCAGATACACATGCATAAGTGTCCAGGGTAAAACGAAAGCGTCGCAAATAAAAGAGAAAACGAAGGCATTAGTCGTCACATGCGGTTGTATCGTTCATCCGAGAGGCGTAGGAATCGTGAGATGTTGTACATCATTAAACCTCGCAGTAATTCTATGGTCGTAAAATATGCAAAATATAAAGGACGAGAGGGCAAAAAAGATCCGCTAAGGTCGCGAGACGAGGTCTTGGAAAAACCGGACGAGATTCCACTTCAGCGATCGGGTCCGACAAAGGCCCGCGCCGTTCGATGCGGGGGCGACGATCTTCATGGGACCGACAATCTCGCCATCACCCAGATCGGGGAATTTCTCGTCGTGGAGGCGCGGGATCTTGACCGGTTCGCAGAGCTCAGAATGAGACTCGGGGAGGCTCAGAAAAGCGCCCCCCATCTCCTCGAGTTGAGACAGCAACACTTCGTGGCAGTGCTTCCACTCCCCGTTGATGCACTCCCACTTCTCCTCGGTCAGCTTGTAGATGTTGGACGTGACGCCGTAGTGCTCGCCGGTTCGGACCAAATGTTTGGTGAAGTTGCAGTGAGCGAGATCCCAGTGGGCGCGCAACTCCTCGAGAGACTTGACGTCGTAAGATTCCGGGACGTAGGGTTCGGGGGAGATGGTGAAATTGGCATGGCCGAGCTTCTTGGCCCACTCGTCCTTGGGGTCGGTCAGGAGGAAGGGGGGCGCGTCGGTGGACACCGTGCGCGTCGTGCTCGCTCGGGGGCGGTTGAATGACGCGATGGATGGTTTGTTGGATAGCGGGGGGGACGGCAGGGCGGCGGTGCGCTGGTCTTGGACCGCACCGCCGTCGAGAAGCTCATCGGAGACGTCCGCCACGGACGGAGACTGCAGCGGGGAATGCACGCGGGACACGACGGGGTACACGGGCTCGTCACCCATGAAGGGCGGCAGCAACGGGGTGGTGGCGTGCGGCACGCAATCTTCGGAGTCGGGATTATTGGCCCGTGCGATGTCGATGGGGCGCACGCCCGACTCGCTGATCCGTTCCTCGAAGATCGTGCGGGCGGGCGAGGGAGGGACGGTGGCGGCATCCAAACGAACGGCGCCACCCACCGCCGGGGTGCCTCGTGCCGACGATGCGGAGTTGGTGCGGGATCGGAAGCTGCCCACGAAGCCATCCGCGCCGTTGGGGTCATCGGACACGCGCTTGGACTTCCAGCGCGTGGAGATGGTGGAGATGCGAGAGCCGATGCGGGACAGACCTTTGGCCGACACGCTGTCGGAGCGTCTCTTTTTAGGCGAATGGGAGACATCCATGGGGGAATCACTCAGGTCGTAGCTGTTGGAGTAGTCGATGGACGAAAGATAGGAATCTTCTAGGACGGACAAGCCCTGATCAAAATGTTCTGCGAACCCCATGCATGGGTTAGTCGGGTGCATGAACAAAACCATCGTGTCGGGGAAAACAAAAAAGGTAAAACATGATGAGGAACGAGGGAAAGGAACGAGGCTGGGAGCAAGGGCAACGTACGGAAATACTCCTCCTCGAGATCCCTCGCGCGGGCCCCACAGGGTTCTTCCTTGACTCCTGTCAAGGGATTCCGCGACGCGCTCTCCATGGAATTTCCGTGACCGGGAGAGGAGACCAATGAGGAGACGGAGCTGGAAAACTGCGTATGGCCCTTTGCAGAAAAGAGAGAGACCGCGGGTGAGACGGGGGTGGAGGGCGCGGTGGTTAAGGGCGAGGTTGGGGTGGGGTCGACGCCATCACGCCGTCTGGCGTCGAGGAGTTGCGCGAGTTTCACCATGAGGAATATATGCCACGGCACGGGGGGACGGGGCAGTAGAGTTAATTTTTAGGTTGACGATCCTGATGGTGTGTAGATCAAAGGCAAAAAGATGAGGCTGTCCTTCACCGACGGAGATCAGTGGGAAGCAAGCGCGACACGTTGAAATCGGAGTTAGTTGAGAGGCGGCAGCAACATGATCCACACGTTATGGTATATGGAGGGGAAGGGATCAAATTAGTTTTTCTTTCTTTGTTTGCGTGGTCTGACGTCGGAGAAATCAAAGACGGTGAAGCAGAAGTAGAAGAAGAAAGGAAGAAAGAAAAGAAAAGAACCGGGGCGATTTCTCGGACGTAATAAGGCGATGGGCACTGGGATGACTCTTTTTATGACGGAGAATCGAGGGCAGACGTGGCCGTGGCGGTGAAAAAGGCGACCCGACGTGAGGAAGGAAGCGAAGGCCAAGGGACCACGGTTGGGGAAGTAAGTATTGTATGTACCAGACCGAACCGACAGGAACAGCAGGAGGCAGTCGGTAGGAATGCAGACGGTTGGACTGTTGGACTGTTGGACCGTTCGAACCTGCGCAAAGGCCGCGAGGAGAGTCGCAGGCGGTAGGGCAGGTGAGCGCGAAGACGTGGAGCCCGTCAGTGGATGCCGAGCGAACAGCTGGAGATTGACAGCTCAGTCGCTGCAGTCAATCGGTGCCGTTGGTTGGACGGATTGAGAGGGTGATTGAGAGGCTGATTGGAGATGGGTAGATGGAGAGAAAGAGAAGAGAAAAGAAGATAGGAAGGGAGAAGAGAAAAGAAGATACGGAAGAGAGAAGAGAAAGAGAAGAAAAGAAAGTCACGATAAAAGAAAGAAAAAATAGAAAACGATCAAAAAAGACGAGTGGATGGAGAGGATGAACGAGTGGAGTTGGGAAGCACGGACAAGGAACCAAACCTTTGTTCTGACCCTGTCGGACCGGTTTCGAAGGGACAGAAGAATCAAATCAAATCAAATGGGAGAGCAGTTTCCAACCCATCCATCTACTGGTTGACTCTATCGACGAATCTATCCAATACGTGGTTGATCCATCCTCGTCGCAGAGTCAGACTCTGTGGAGGCAGAGACCCTGTCTGAATGTGATACCCGACACGGTCTTGGTCTTACTTTCTATATTTTCTTTCTTTTTCGTATTTTTCTTATTTTCTCCTTTTGTCTTCCCCTTTCGTCTCTTTCTCTATGATTCGAGAAAAAGACAGTTCCGTGGCTAAGGCAAAGTCAGCCTCCCTGTTTGCCACCGCGTGTTCAACCATTCCTCGCAGCTCTCTGGTTCCGACAGCCAACGGAGTTGATACGCGATTAATTGGCTCTGGGGAGAGAATTGGGTTCTGGCACTGATGCATGTATATTGTTATGCTTGATGGAGGAGACTATGGCTGAAACACATCCTGTGTGGGAATCCTCCGGCGTACAGAGGACAGAAGACAGAGTACAGGACATGCGAACCATCCAAAGCGCGGTCGGAATGCAGTCGGACGGTGGTCCCCGAAAAAAGCTATCTATCTATATCATACAGGGAAAAAGAAGGGAAAATCGATGGGTCTGTTGAACAGCAGCCTCCCGTCCATCCATCGATTTCGTTCTCCTTCTGTAACGGCGCAACGTCCTGTTGACCCGCCCCAGCTATATAGGTACTAGTCGTGGACCGAAAAGAGGGGCGGATCAACAAGAAAACCAGACCAGACTGGAGTCCCGACACCATCTAGGCTCTGACCGACTCGACTGATCGAACACAGGCATCTCCATCAGGGTTGACGGAGCTCCAGTGGCGGGTAGATTCCGGGACCGTAGTGCGACATCATCGTCATCGTCATTCCTGACCAGCCTGGAAAACAAAACCCTAGCGAGAAAAATTAGAAAAAGTACCGTGATCTATCATTAGTTTCATCCCAATCATCAATCAGATTTCTCTCTCTTTCCTGCGAGTGATGCTCAGAAATCGGTCAGGTTGCGACCCGTTTCGTCCAATCGTGAGACATTTTGAGGCCACGATGGAGGGTTGCGGTGTCAGCTGGTGAGGATGAAGATGCTGAATCCATACAAATCCCGGTTCTTTTTTCTTCCTTTTTTTCGCCCAAACTTATTGATGGGGTTGTGGGATCTGCTCGCTTTTTACCCAGGTCGACTATGGCGGGCACCACAAATATTTTCCAATTGGAGATGGGTTTAGGCCAACCGTTCCAGCCAAACATTTGGTGCCGATGACAAAGTCCCACATGGTAACAAACCAGCCGGGTTTTGTGGTTCAGCTCCATGGGCTATAACCTGTGTGGCTGAACCAGAGACAGACAAGGAATGGGAAGAGAACGCGGCCTACCCACTGTGAGTGGATGGATGTGGTTTTGGCGTGGTCGGGTTCCGTGGATCAACTGGCAACTTGGCATCCAAACGTCACCCTCTGTAGACTTTCGGATATGTATCGGAGGAGACGGAGCAGTGACTTGACGGTATACCTCAGTCTCTGAGTCGATTCAAGTATCTACTTGCACTGCGTCAGTCAGGGACGTGCGAGATCAGATAGGAGTTGGTCCACCATGACAATCGTTCCCCCAAACCCACTTGCATCATGATCAGCGAACTCCTCCAAATCAAGGGAAATCAATCAACTGCATAATGAGTCAGACCTAAAAGCAAACTGGCAGTGAGGTGGTGTGTGTTACTATTCCCAAAGCAGTCAAGAAACCCGATGTTTGCGTTGTTTGTCCCCCATTCGGGTATCTCGATGCTTCAACCAGCAGAGTGGAGATAGCTCAGCACTGGACAACACTCCCTGCTCCGTGTTCGCATCACTCACACCGTACCTACCTACAGTTGGGAATACCCCGGCCAATGAATTGAATCCAGCGAGTCCAATCAAGGGATTAATGCATTGACCATGAAACTCTCGACGACTCTCCTCCTGGGCGCCACGGGTTTGTCCGCGGCTTCTCCGCACCCCGCACCTCCACTGCAACTCGCGGTCCAAGACGACGCACCACTGCTGGAGTCTCTATCGTCGTCCGCGAAAGATTCCCTCGACGACGTCATCAACGCCTCACCGTTCCTGTCCTTCCACCGGGACCTCGTTCAGACGTCGTCCGTCTCAGACGATGAACACAACGCGGGATCCTTCGTCGCGGAGTTCCTCGAGTCGTACAACTTCACCGTCATCAAGCAGCCCGTTGGCAACGATGACGACACCCAAGGCCGCTTCAACATCTTCGCCTACCCTCCCACGTCGCCATCACCCCAGATCCTCCTCACCAGCCACATCGACACCGTCCCGCCCTTCATCCCGTACTCTCTCGACCAGCCCGACTCCGACTCCGACCCCTCAACCATCCGCATCTCCGGCCGCGGCTCCGTCGACGCCAAAGGCAGCGTCGCCGCCCAAGTCTTCGCCGCGCTGTCCATCCTCGAAGAGAACCCCAACGCACCCCTAGGCCTCCTCTTCGTCGTAGGCGAGGAAGTCGGCGGCGACGGCATGCGCGCCTTCTCCGACTCCCCCACCCTCAACCCCACCCCCTCCCCCTACCACACCGTCATCTTCGGCGAACCCACCGACCTGGCCCTCGTCTCCGGCCACAAAGGCATGCTCGGCTTCAAGGTCGTCGCCCACGGCCACGCCGCCCACTCAGGCTACCCCTGGCTCGGCCGCAGCGCCGTCTCCGCCATCCTCCCCGCCCTATCGGTAGTCGACAAGCTCGGCGCCCTCCCCGACGGCCTCCCCCCAAGCCCCAAGTACGGCCCCACAACAGTCAACATCGGCCGCGTCGACGCCGGCGTCGCTACCAACGTCGTCCCCGCCGCAGCCGTCGCTGACGTCGCCGTCCGCCTCGCGGCAGGCACCCCCGACGAAGCGAGATCCATCATCCGCCGCGCCGTCCGCGACGCCACCGCCGGCGACGAGCACGTCCTCGTCGACTTCACCTCCCACAAGGAGGCCTACCCCCCGCAGGACCTCGACACGGACGTCCCCGGCTTCGACGTCATCACCGTTAACTACGGCACGGACGTGCCGAACTTGCGTATTCCTCAGCGTGCGGACGGTGCGCCCGTTCGTCGCTACTTGTATGGCCCGGGTAGTATCCACGTTGCCCATGGGGATCATGAGGCCCTTACCGTTGGGGATTTGCACAATGCTCTCCGCGGGTATCGTCGCTTGGTGGAGGCTGCGTTGGAGAGGTGATTGTTGATCGCCTGTGGTTGAACTATGTGGTGTAATGACGGTGTTTGAAGTTTGAAGTATGGGTGGAACCGCGGTTGGATAAACCTTGGTTTTATTGAGTGATGGAAGAGCCTGGATGTAGTATATACCTAGTAATGTAGCTTATGATACTTGGCTATTAGATGTGAGTGAGTCTTGATCATACATATATATCAATCAATATATATCATATATCAATATATATCGTAGTAAGAAAGAAAAATAAATAAACCAACCAACCACACTCTCACTCAGTAACTATACTGAGGTCGCTAACCCAACACAAATAAATCTATCTAACATGACATACACGACACGACTTACACGATATCAAACAGTATATCAAGCCCCATCCAATGCCATGCCATACATATCAAAGCAGAAGATTTTTAAAATCCAAATAAAAATCATAAAATAGAGAGCCAAAAAAAAAAAAAAAAAAAAAAAAAAAAAAAAAAAAAAAAAAAAAAAAAAAAAAAAGAAAAAGAAATTATNAAAAAAAAAAAAAAAAAAAAAAAAAAAAAAAAAAAAAAAAAAAAAAAAAAAAAAAAAAAAAAAAAAAAAAAAAAGAAAGACATATATATAATCACATCAATCAAGACCCCCCATTACCACCCCCCGACTGCTGCTTCTGCACCTTCACCACCCTCCTCGCCCTCTCCCACCCAGTCTTCAAATCCCCACTCGGCGTAAACCGCGGCAACGGATGCGCCTCCGTATTGAAGATATTCTCCTCCAGCGGGAGGAAATCCCTCTCCGAGAACAGCAGATACATGTACTTGAGCGTCTCTGCCATCCAGAAACTTTCCATGTTGTCCCGTTTCGCGGTGGGGATGGTGTCTGCGTTGTCGAGGGACGTGAAGCCTACCACCCTGGGTTGCTTTTTGTTGCCTGTTGCAGAACTGGATTGGGAGGGGGAGGAAGAGTCGTCTTCGACGACGGCTGTGTGGCGCACGAACGACTTGAACATTTCCCACCCCCATTGGCGGTAGGTGTCGTCGCCGGTGATGCGGTACATGTAGAAGAGGGATTCGATGGTCTCGGGCCGTTGCAGGTTGTGGCGGTCTTGTTGGTGGATGTTGAGGTCGTTTTTCCAGGCTGGGTCTTCTCCTCCCTTTCCGCTGCCTTTGCCTTGTGGGTGCAGAGGCTTGGATTTCAAGGGCAGGTCCTTTCCGTCGGACTTGCGGTTTTGACCTGTCGCCAGGGTGGAATCCGGATACATGTCGCGCTCCATTACGGGCGGCTGGTCGAGCTTGAAGTAGGTGATTTCGGGAGCGAGCCCGCTCTTCGTCGCGAGGTAGGTCGCCCAGCAGGTTTTCATGAGTTCTTTCGCGAGCAGGATCTCCTCGTCTTGGCGCTGGGTCCAGTTGGGGGACTTTTTGGCTTCCGGTAGGGGCTGCCCGCCTGTTGCGCCCAGGGCGATGCTCCCTGGGAGGAAACAGGCTAGGTGGTCCATTTTGGGGTATAGGGGCCCGCTGATGCCGGATGGGAGCTCCGCTAGGACGGTTAGTTGGGCGTCTTTTGAGTACGTGATGAGGTTTTTGCGGATGCCGAGGAGGGACTCGTCCCACATATCTTTGTAGATATCCTCGCCTGTTTGGAGGTACTGCTTGATGAGGTATTCTAACGGACAAAGCCGTGTTAGCACTTTAGAAGGACGAGGAGGGAGGAATCAGGACATGCCGTAGTAGGAGTCGCCACGACTTCCAAGGCGAATCTGCTCCCCCTTGAAATCCCCAGTTTCTGGATAGAGAAAAATGGGCAGTAGGCCATCTTCCGCGTTTTGCGCATCCACCACTTGCATCACCTTTTCAGCAGCGCGCCAGTACTCCGCCTCGCCCGTCAGCTTGGCTAGATACTTGAACTCCAGCTGCAAACTCGTAGCCTCGGCTGTAGACGACGCGCCATTATCCGCGTGTGACGGGATCCCCTTGGAGTCCTGGAGGTTGACGCTCGCATAGGGCACCCCGGACGCGCTCTCAAACCCACCCATCAGTCGGTCCGCCAGGTCGGTGGCCTTCTCAATGTACAGATCCTCGCCTGGAGCGCCCGCGTCGTCGTCCGAGATCGGAGCGAGATCCGGGTAGGTGGTGGAGAGGTAGTGCGCGGAAAGAAGGCCGCCCAGCATGCGAATCGTCGTCTCGAACATGCTCACGTCGTGATCCTGGTTGTATTGCAGGGAGTTGTGGATCCAACTCCGCGCGTGTTGAACTCGCGATGTGAGGTTCATGATCATGAGGGTGTCGAGCGCGTCGACGATCGTCCACCCCATGCCGCCGTGGATCATGTCTCGACCTGTTTTAGCTACGGGGTAATATTCATCTCGTCCTATGCAGGGTAAGGTCAGCGGAGTCTCTTCGAACGGTGACCCAGGGGGAGGGGTAAACACATACCCCACGCATGATTCTCGTAGCCATCCCAGCTGACCATGAGGACCTCCCTCACCTTCTCCCTTCTCGCATCCCAATCGACGTCTTTCTGCTCCGCCCCCGAATCAGCATCCAAGCTCTCAATCCACTTCCACAACTCCGCTCCCGGGTCGCTAGTCGGGACTTTCGATTTGGACCCAACATCCAACCCATACCCAACAAAGTAACACCATAGAAACACGACAAAAACCAGACAGATCCCAGCGTACAGAATCCTCCTCCGCCTCAACCGCGGCCCCGTGCGCCGCGGCGCAAAATACGGCTTGTCTTTGTACATCGGGAGGGTGCGCTCGCCTCCGAAGAATCCACCCACGTTGCTGGTTACCCCTGGTGATTGGGACAGCCCATACCCCGGTAGTCTGGTCGGTCCGGGCCCTGGACTGCGACTCGCGCGCCAGTAGTTGCTTTCGATGGGGCGGTGCGGGGAGAGCGACGGCTTGCGTTGTGGCGGTTGGAAAGACATATTTCTTCTCCGGTTGTCGGTCTGCAATCCCCGGGTCTGAATGCCCAGGGGCTTAAGGGTCCGGTTTCGCTAGGCGAAGTATCGCAAAAAATCAGGGAGCGAAAAGCGGTGGTGGTCCTTGTCGCAACTGTTCGCGAGGGAGCGATTGCTCTCCCAGCATTGGCTGCTAACAATCGCTCGAAATCGTACAAGCCAGGAAAGTCCTAGACCAAGGCGATCATACATTAGCAATGAATTCTAGACCGTTGCGGAGGTATCTCCTGGAGGGACCTGGGGTTAACTAGAATGGCAAACTTACCCCAGCATCCAGCGATTGCGCAACGTTGCCAGTGTTATCCGGCACAGGCACAATTCACGACTGTGAAACCCCACGTGCGGTCAGTCGATATCCAAAATATCAAAAAATCCCACCCTGTGTAGGCGTAGCGGTGGCCATTGCCATGGGAATAAATAGAAACAATGCAGTCTGGCGGAGGTGTGGCCACCTTGGAGTTGTTTTGGCCACGGCTGTAGATCCCCCGAAGAGTTGTTGGCGGACCCGCTCCTTGGCGTCCAACAATCAACTTGTCCGTGCCAGGGTGCCGGGTATAAAGGTGAGGTGGTGAGTACACTACACTGCTGCTATGGGTTATATCAATATGGAGTGTGGGATGTGGATCTGGGCGATTCAATTTATAACGTGCGAATTATATAAAGTAAGAGAAGTAGTAAAACAGCCCTCCGGCCTTGGTCTACCATGGACATCGACAAAAACTACTACCCATGGACTGATATTTGAAACGTCGCCCTCGAACAAGGCAGAGGGGTTGAAATTGCTAAATCTAAATGATTATCCACCAAACAACATTGCACTCATCTACAGTTTCTGGTATTCGAGTTTGCCCTCCAACTTCTTCGCCTCCGCCACCTTGCGCACCGCCCGGTTGAAGTCGTCCTGGTTGATCGAATCTCGGTAATCCTTAATCGCAAAGAGGCCACTATACTCGGTGTCAGACACTGTTCAAGTCAATGCAGGGATAAAAAAGAAACTCACGCCTCAGTCACAACGTTGCGTAGATCAGCTCCGTTGAGGCCGTCACTCATCTTGACCACGCTCTCGAAGTCGATCTCCCCGTCTAATACGACCGTGCTGGTATGGATCTTCAGGATCTCAAGACGGCCGACCTCATTAGGCAGAGGGATCTCAATCTTGCGGTCCAGACGTCCGGCACGCAGCAGGGCCGGGTCCAGGGTATCAGGCCGATTCGTGGCCATGATGATCTTCGTTTTTCCAAGGTAATCGAAACCGTCCAGTTGGTTGAGAAGCTCCATCAGTGTACGTTGAATTTCTCGATCAGCAGAGGTTCCTTCCGAGAATCGTCGCCCACCGATAGCGTCGATTTCATCCATGAAGATAATGCAGGGCTCATGCTCCTTGGCGTAGCCGAACATCTCTCTTATTAACCGAGCCGACTCGCCAATGTACTTGTCGACAATCGCAGACGAGACCACTGTAGTTGGTCAGCAAGGATGCCCGTCTGTCCATTTTCCAGTGTATTATCGCCTACCCTTCAAGAAGTTGGTTTCGATGGAGCTTGCTACCGCTCGTGCCAGCAACGTCTTTCCGGTACCGGGAGGTCCGTACAGCAACACACCCTTGGGCGGCTTGATACCGACCCGATGGAAAAGCTCCGGGTTCTTCAGCGGCAACTCAATCACTTCTCGTAGCTCTCGGATCTGCTCGTTCAGACCACCGATTCCTGCGAAGCTAACCTGCCCAGGATCCTCCAAAGACATATTATATACCAGCGGGTCGACTTCACGGGGGAGCATGCGCATGATCGTCAAGGTCGTCATATCGAGGGCAACGCGAGTTCCCTGCTTCATCTTCGCTTTGTCGACCTTGGAGCGGCAGCCGACGACGTATCGAGGTCCGGATGATGCCTTGACGATGACTGGTTGACGTTAGCTTCTGCCCGAGATAACTCTGCCATCCATCGCCATCTTGGAGATGAAATTGATCCAGAACAGAAAGACAAAGAACATTAATAACAAGGGATAGCCATACATCTCTCTTCGTCCAACTGCTTCAACACCTCGCCGATGATCTGCCCGACACTTTGCAGGGCCTTGATGTTCTCTTCCGAAACATCAAATTCTCTCTGCAAATCCTTGATACCCATGCGGAGGGACTTGAGCTTTGCCTCCCATTCTCTCAGCTCCAGAAGGCTTCTCTTGTAATCATCGAGCGCCTGGTCACGCTCCGGATCACTGGCGCCGTTCATCGTGGATGGAGACGGCGAACCGAGGGATATATCGAGTTGTCGGGACCGATCGATCAATTTCTAATAAAAAAAGGAGACGGGATCGATCACCACGTTGCAGATGGCCGGAGTTGATTCAAGGATCGATGATGTGGAGAGTATATCTGGATTGACTTGCGGCCAGCTCGGCGAGCTGTCTAGGGAAGCTAACGGGGACCCAAGGCCGCCCAGGTCACATGACCATAATACATCACCCATGTGTCATGTGACCCATTTTCTGCCTGATGCTGATGCCTTACATCAACCCGGTGATGCCGTCCGTGTTATTGTTTCTCCGAGACCGTCAGGCAGCCAGGTGTCGAGGTCTCATTACGCAATCCCAACTCTGGCAATGGAAGTTTCCAGAGACGATGATGTATTCTCTCCAGGTCAATTGACGATAATCCAATGAAGCCGAGGGAATTACCGGACAGAGATACCTATCTATGATGGATATCTGGACCATTCCTGCCGTATTGAATCTGCAATTGAGCAACGACGTTCTACTGGTTCTATGGGAATGATTCTACTCCTTTGACCAATTTAGAACACCTTGTATACGCGCTACTTTATAAGAGAACTATCTGGGCACTTCGTATCTATACGGGAGTCTATTCACGCCTTGCACCCTAGGTCAACAGTCTTGATGAGAGGATAAGAGTTGGAAGGGGACAAGTATATCCCATTAAGATAGTACCTAAGGAACTAACGGAGGACATAGGAGTGTCTCGTCGTACAGACTTCCCAGTATACCCTAGTAGACTCTAACACCGAGGGATTTATCAAACAGTATCATCATCATCACCAACAAAGGAGAGTCTCCCGCCTTACCCCGAGGGAATCCGGAAGATCTCGCTGGGACGGCGTCACAGCAACCAGTGGCCTCGGCCAGCGGGAGACTCAGGACGAAATGGTGCCCCACCATCGCGTTGGAAAGAATCGGAGGGACAGGCCGTGAGCTTTCCCGGGGGGAAGTCAATTGACCCTCATACAAGAACCAGCCATTTCCTCGTCTCCAACCAGAGAATTCTTTTTTTTACTACTTGCTCTACCTTAACCTAACCTAACGTCCGGACTCCTGAAGTTACTGTAAGTGATTGGACCCCCTGGTGGTGTTTGCTACCCATACACCCCTCTGCTCTACCTTAATCCGGTTGACCCCGCCATCCCACCTTACCCTACCACTCTCCCTACCACCACCACTATTACTACTACGACCACTCCCTAGCTACTAGCTAGCTGTCCCTCCGTCATTCCCCCCCCCACCACCCTCACTTATTCTTCCCGACTCGACTCTTCCATACTCACCTCTCTTGTTTCCCACTCCACTACATTCAGTGGATTTCTTCTGCCTCATACTCTTGTCCTCTTCCTACCATTATATCGCTGTCCCTGTCCCGGTTCAATCATAAAGCAAGTACGATCCAATCAATTGACCCTTCCCCCATCTCTCCCACCATCTCCCCTCTTCTTGTCATCCAATCACCGACCCATCTTTTGGGTCATCGGTGAACAATCCCCCCCGCTGTTAGCCTGTCCCAACCAACAATCCTGAGCTCTTGACTGCGGTCTTATTTATTTCCCTGTTTCTCACTTTACCGCTCATTGCCCTTTTTCTTCCCCGTTTCTTCCTGTCTCTGCTCCTGATTTACCAAACTGATTATCATTTCAGTCCTATCAAAATGCCTATCACCAAGATCCACGCCCGCTCCGTCTACGACTCCCGTGGCAACCCCACTGTGGAGGTTGACCTGGTCACCGAGACCGGTCTGCACCGTGCTATTGTCCCCTCCGGAGCTTCCACTGGTCCGTATATCCTAGGATTGATCCCGTTCTTTCGACCAATGAGGCTGACTTCATTCTAGGCCAGCACGAGGCCATCGAGCTCCGTGACGGTGACAAGACCCGCTGGGGTGGCAAGGGTATGTCCTTTTTCTGTCCTCTCTGCTCGAGAATACACATGGCTGACCCAATGTGCACGATGAACAGGTGTTCTCAAGGCCGTCAAGAACGTGAACGAGACCATTGGCCCTGCCCTCATCAAGGAGAACGTCGATGTGAAGGACCAGTCCAAGGTTGACGAGTTCCTCAACAAGCTCGATGGCACCCCCAACAAGGCCAACCTCGGTGCCAACGCCATCCTGGGTGTCAGCTTGGCCGTTGCCAAGGCCGGTGCCGCTGAGAAGGGCGTTCCCCTCTACGCTCACATCTCCGACCTCGCCGGAACCAAGAAGCCCTACGTCCTCCCCGTCCCCTTCCAGAACGTCCTGAACGGTGGTTCCCACGCCGGTGGCCGCCTGGCCTTCCAGGAGTTCATGATCGTTCCCGAGTAAGTGGAAGTCCGGACCATTCACCGTCCCCAAGCGGTACTGACGGATTCAATAGTGCTGCTTCCTCTTTCTCCGAGGGTCTGCGTCAGGGTGCCGAGGTCTACCAGAAGCTGAAGGCCCTCGCCAAGAAGAAGTACGGCCAGTCCGCTGGCAACGTTGGTGACGAGGGTGGTGTTGCCCCCGATATCCAGACCCCCGAGGAGGCCCTCGACCTGATCACCGAGTCCATCGAGCAGGCCGGCTACACCGGCAAGATCCACATTGCCCTGGATGTCGCCTCGTCCGAGTTCTACAAGGACGGCAAGTACGACCTGGACTTCAAGAACCCCGAGAGCGACCCCTCCAAGTGGCTCACCTACGAGCAGCTGGCCGACCTCTACAAGTCGCTGGCCAGCAAGTACCCCATCGTCTCCATCGAGGACCCCTTCGCTGAGGACGACTGGGAGGCCTGGAGCTACTTCTACAAGACCTCCGACTTCCAGATCGTCGGTGACGACCTGACGGTCACCAACCCTCTCCGCATCAAGAAGGCCATCGAGCTCAAGTCTTGCAACGCCCTCCTCCTCAAGGTCAACCAGATCGGCTCCCTGACCGAGTCCATCCAGGCCGCCAAGGACTCCTACGCTGACAAGTGGGGCGTCATGGTGTCCCACCGTTCCGGTGAGACTGAGGATGTCACCATCGCCGACATCGCCGTCGGTCTCCGCTCCGGCCAGATCAAGACCGGTGCCCCCGCCCGCTCTGAGCGTCTGGCCAAGCTGAACCAGATCCTCCGTATCGAGGAGGAGCTCGGCGAGAACGCCGTCTACGCCGGCACCAACTTCCGGAACGCCGTGAACCTGTAAATGTCGTCCGGGACGTGAGCATTGCCCGCAAGGTCTCCCGCAAATCATGCTTGATACCCCGCGTATGATGGGAACCGGAGGCCTACCTGGCTCGACCAGGATTCCGCCTCAAGCAGTTACGAAATTGCTTCCGTGACTGAGTTATGATGAATGATAAGATTTTCAGTGGCTACATAATGAAAAGTGAATTTTAATTAAGTTAGCTATACCGATTTGTAGTTCCGTACTTACCGTACTCTGCTGCATGTCTTGTGTGAACGCGTAAGATGGTAGGGTCGGTGATCGTTGTGGGTGATAAACCCCCTCCACTCCCCTCCAGCCCTTGGGGTTCGGGCACCAACGGCACCTATAGAGTCACGTGATCTCACAAAGAGCCCCACCAAACGGAATCGATCCATGGTGACAAGGCAAGCCGTGGCTCATAAAGTTGAGATAGATCCCTTCTCTTGCCAACAGCAACTTCCCCTGGGAATACTCCCCTGTCCGGTGCATTCACTATCTTTGGGCACATCGACCTGCCAGACGCTACGATATCAACACGTTCTTGACCATTTTTAACGACTCGAGCAATTATGGCGCCTTCGAAGTGGGGTAAGTTCTCACCCCTCTAGGATTTTCGTCCCTTTGATTGTGGACCGCGATCTATCCCTCCATTGTCTATTTCATAATGGTATAAGTGGCTAATGGAGACTACTTGGTATAGACGAAGAGGAGGAGAGCACCTCTCCCCCGCCTGTGGTGGGCAGACGGAGATTCGACGATGAGGAGGAGGATGAGGTGTGTACAATTTTTTTCCCTTCTTTTTTTTTCCTTTTTACACTTTGCACTTTGCATGTGGCTGTTTTCGTGGCCCTCATATCTCCCTCGCATATCATTAAAGCCTACTCTATTCATTCCCCAGCAGAATAAAAAACAAATGACTAACATAAAATGAAACCCCCCACAGGTCCTCGACTCCTGGGACGCAGCCGAAGACTCCGAAGTCGAGCGCGAAAAGGCCAAAAAAGCCGAAGAAGCGAAAGCGAAAGCCGCCGCCGAAGCCGCCGCCAAAAAGAAGAGCAAAGCGCAGCGGATAGAAGAGCACAAGAAGACCCGCCAGCAGCAGGCAGCCGACGCCTCTGACTCGGACAGCGACGAGGACGAGGCCGACCGCCGCGCCCGTCTGCGCGCCACCGAGCAAGACGCCGACCTCAAGCACGCGCAGGACCTCTTCGGCGACATCGACCTCAACCGCATGCGCGGCCGCGGCGCCCCCAAGGCGGTTGTCGTTAGCGACTCCGCGGATCCGACCAACTCTGTCGATCTGTCCGCCATGCCGCTGTTTAAGCCGACTACGAAGGATCAGTTTGCGAAACTGACGAGCACGCTTATTCCCCTGTTTACGGCGCAGTCCAAGAAGCCGCAGTATGCGCTTTGGGCGCAGGACTTTGCGAAGCAGCTTGTGAAGGAGTTGCCGAGTGGTGAGGTGAAGAAGATCGCGAGTGCGCTGTCGACTATGAGTAATGAGAAGATGAGGGAGGAGAGGGCTGCTGATAAGGGGAATAAGAAGACGAAGGCGGCGAAGACTAAGGTTACGCTCAATGCGAACCGCGACTCGCACATGGATACTGCTAACTATGACGATGATGATGGGTTGGGGGATGATGATTTCATGTGATTTTCTTTCTTCTTCGTCTTCTTTTGTCTTTTTTCTTTAATATAGTTTCTTCCCTTTTTTTTGTTCTATCTTTTTTTTCCCCATTTGGCTTTACATTTTACACCATTTGCTGCGCTCATGCTCATTAGATAGTATCACACCCTCCTTCCTGTTGGTCAGTCCGTCCAACTGGCCGGACCACGAGGGTTGATCAATGCCTTGCCTTTTCCCTTTCCCCCTTCCCACTCATGTATACTCTCATACTCCCTGTTTCTTCTCCTCCCCGTTCGCCCCAGCCAAGATATACAGTCCATCTAGCCAGTAGACCATTGTTCATAAAATGCACTCCTAAACACTGTTGATGTTGAAGCGCCCATTGGATTGATGTATTGATTTCTGGCGTAACATAGACTGGCGTAACATAGATAAATAGGTAGATAGATAAATAGGTGGTATTCGCTAGTCTTCGTCATCCCATGGAGTACTCTTTCGTCTACATCGGGAACGATATTATATGTACCCATACCTGCTACTTAGTCAGTTCGCTGATGGTGCAATGCAGGTGGTCAGATGAGCCAAGGTTGCACATGGGGGTTTGCTCGTCATCGATGTGTTCACGTGATTACACTGGGGGGTCAGCTTTGGGTTCTGATTTGGGGTTCACCGGATGGGGTTCTGTCAGTCATGCCCGTTGATGACTGTGTTCTTCATGCCCAAGTTGTGGTCTACTGTGGGATTGAACTACTCAGATTGAACTAGGTGATGCTAAGGAGCAAGAGCAGGAAATGGCAGAAATAGCAAAATAAGCTGAAATAACACAATGTATCTTGCTGGGGTGGGAATAGAGACAGTAAAAGAGAGATAGATTCCACTCAGCCCCTTTCCCGGCGCTCTCCAAACTTCAAACTCCGCTAGCCGCCCACACGAATCCCGAGCAAGTGGAAGTCATGAAGCAGTCCAAACCCGTCAACGCAGCTAGAAAGCTAGAAACAGACCTTCACAATACTTCCAGGAGAAATCGAACGTCCAAATAAAGGCACGCCGAGCAAGAACGCGGTTTTTGATACAACAAAGGAAAACGCCCCATCCCTCAAACAGCCTCTTACGACTCAGGCGCGGCGGCGGGCTTGGTCTCCTCGCCCTTGTCCTCGGGGGCGGCCGCGGATTCCTCCTCGGGCTTGTCCTCCTTGGAGGCGGAGCCCTCGCCCTCGTTGCCGTCCGAAGACGTCCACAGGGTGAGGTTGTCACGCAGCAGCTGCATGATCAGGGTGCTGTCGCGGTAGCTCTCCTCCGACAGGGAGTCCAGCTCCGCGATCGCGTCATCAAACGCCTGCTTGGCCAGGTGGCACGCACGGTCGGGGGAGTTCAAAATCTCGTAGTAGAAGACGGAGAAGTTCAGGGCGAGACCCAGACGGATGGGGTGGGTGGGGGTGAGGTCAGTCTGGGCGACGTCGGTAGCGTTCTATGGCCGCCTATTAGTTACGGATCTCTGAGGGTCGACGACGACGGACGAACCTTGTAGGCCTCGTGGGCGGCGGTAGCAGCAACCTTGCGCTTGTTGCCGGACGCAAACTCGGCGAGGTAGCGGTGGTAGTCACCCTTCCTGTTCATCAAAAGGTCGTTAACCACCCGGATGGCCGACGCATGGTTGGGTCACCAGACGCGCTTACATCTTGTAGTAGAACACCTTGGACTCGCCAGTCTCGGCCTTGGGGATCAGAGACTGGTCCAGCACATCCAGGACATCCTGGCAGACGCGCTCCAGCTCGTTCTCGATCTTCTGACGGTAATCGCGGATGATGGTGACGTGCTGCTCCGAGCCCTTGGACTCCTCCTTCTGCTCGATGGAGGAGATGATACGCCAGGAAGCACGGCGGGTGCCGACGACGTTCTTATAGGCGACGGAGAGAAGGTTACGCTCGTCGACGGTAAGCTCGCCTCCGATCTGACGAAGCGAGGGGGGTTAGTAACGTAGACGAGACGAGGATATCGGGACAGGGAGGCGACGGCATACGTTGGCAACTTCCTATGAGGTCGTTAGCAATCTAATCTCAAGAGAGTGGGGAGACTGTGGTGACTGCTCGCTCACCTTCATGTAGGTGACCATCTCTGTAGACGCCAGGGATCAGCATGACAAGACACCCAAATTACCCATAACACGTGTAGAGCTCACCATCATAACGCTCGGCCTGCTCACACAGACGTGCGAGGAACGTCTTGCTAAACGAGGGGAAGGGGTCAGTGTCGCTTCATTTATTATTATTATTATTTTTTTTTTTCTCTTTCCCTTTTTCCCCTCAAGTGTCGATCGAGACCGTCCGGATCCTTACCTATCGCGCTATCCATGGAGGTGGATAATTAGCATTTAAACCAAATAAACCAATTAAGCACAAGAAGAATACAACGAGACTAAGAAAAATAGAAGAAAGGAGGAAAGAAGAGAGGTAGTTGTCGCAACAGACGTGGTCATCACCACGACGTGGGATTCGGAGGTAACGGTGTGGATGGAGACGGTATGATAAACAACATCATGGACAAGAAGCCGAGAGGGGTTAGGCTGGAACAACATACCTCAGAAGTCATGGTGGCAGATGGAGGGGCGGGAAGACGAATGGAAAGAGGAAGAGAAAAGAAGGACTAAAGGAAGAGAGAGATGGAGTAGAGGAGTTGAGTTGGTGATGAAACAGAGGATGAGATAAATTATGGTAACGACGTTGGATAGTGTATGGGGGGGGGAAGTGGGAAGAGGGAGAGGTGAGGGAGGGAGGGAGAGGGAGAGAGGGCGGGCGGTGGGGGAGACACACTCTCTGGGAAGAGTGGATAAGGCAAGGTAAAGTACCTCCAGATGGAGAGAAAATCACTGGAGATATGGCACAGGAGGTTCCAGCTTAGCGAGAGACTCTCTTTTTCTCTTTCTATTTTATTGGATTTTATTAGTTCTCTCTTTCATCTCCTCTTTTCTTTTCTCTCCGCTCTCTCAGCTCTCAGCTCTCAGCTCTTCCCTCTACTTTCTAGAGCTGAACTTGGTCGACCGGGTGTATGCCTCAGGCAGAAATGAGGCTGTCTGCCGTTCTGAGGCACCAAGGCAGACCGTCCCAGGCAGTTCTTTTGCCTTCTATGCTTCTCCGCCAGTTGCCAATTGTGACCGACAGTCCAAGGTCGCATCAACCTCACCTATCACCGCGTCGGTTCTCATCATGGTGATTCGCGTGGACCATTAGTCTGCCCCACCCCATCCCAGTGGTTTCTGAATGTTTTTCTGATGACCCTAATGGACATTGTGAGTGGACAATGTAGGCGCCCGCCATCCTCCCAACCCGAGTTGATCTCTCATACTGGCAGTGCCGCATCAGCCTCGTCTTTCATCGACAGTCAAGAGCCGGTTTACCTATTAATTTTAATATGTATATAGATATATATCTATCAGCACGGGAATATACACGGGAATATACACGGAAAGAGGTGAGAGTATAGATGACAACCGCAACCCACTGGTACCGACCGAACTGTACAATACCTCGCACGAGAACCGCCCATACAGCGCTCCAGGAAACCATACGGATATAGGACTCAAACGACCATACTAGCGAACGTGTTGGTCAACCGTAGTATGATGGATTCGCCACTACTCCATACTCGGTGTCCTTTGATTTATGCGATAATTAAGTTACAATCTCGAGTCACGTTCCTGCAGACTATGCCGACGATGGGGCTGGAGCCGATCTGAGATGGTAAAAATCATATCTAGGCTACTCCGTTTCAAATTCCTAGGTCGATCGGTGGAACGGACTTCTTCTCCTGGATCTTGGAAAGGACTAGGCAAGACATTATCATCGCCGTCGCCGGTGGAGACTTTGGACTCGGCGTGACATACCCATACCTGATTCTGTATCTATCTTACAATACCCCCGACGAACCGCCCCGAGCCCGAGACTCCCGCCAGATGTTCTGGGGAGGGTTCGAAGCAACAGGGATGTTTCACGCAATCGCCTTCCTTAAAATACCAGGATCTATAAGATTTATATATCGAATTTCTCACAAACAACTCCGTATACACTCAATGAACGACACAGCTGGGTTATCGGCGAGACTGTGGGGTCGTTCTCCAGGTGGGTAATGTTACCGTTCAGCCCTGCCAGTGTTCTGACCGGCAGTTTTTACGCCGCGACGGGGCCGACCACCGACCGGACCCAGACATCGCAAAAGAACACGTTGAGCAGTGCCTGGCAGAAGGACGGCTTGGTAAGATTTCCCGGGTTTCTACTTTGCCTTCGCTCTCGTCCACCTTCTCCGGTCGTTGATTTGAGGCCCAAGTCGCAGATCAAATTTAAGATTGTGCGGACTGAGGTTTCGCTGACCGATCTCCCCCTTCCTTGGGTCTTTTCCTTTTCCTTCTTTTCCATTCCCTTCTGCGCACCCTCGTTCCCCGGCGGTCTGTCTCGCTCGCTCGCTCGGATACTACTATATTTATAGTGGCCCTTCTTCCTCCCTCTGTCCCCATCGACGTCCTTTCCCGACAGGGTGACTCAAACAAGATCTTTTCTAAATTAGAATCGTCTAGCCACCTGGCGTTGATGTCTCGATCGGCGTAAATTTCGGTTTTCTTTTTTGCCACGCCCCCTTCACCCCTTCCCTCTTGTCTTGATTGAACTGCGTGTTTACTCCGTCGTTCTATGATGGAGCAAGCTTATCTCGCCTCTCCCGACAAGGCACTGGGTCATTTTGGCGTTGCGGAGCATTCTGGACTGTCGCAAGCCCAGGTCGCGTCGTCGAGAGAGACCTATGGTCCAAATGGTTCGTGATAGCCCCATCGCAAACCCTCAATAGTCGTCCCCGCTAACGTTCCCGTCTCCCTTTAGCCCTTGCGGAAGAACCCCCCACCCCTCTGTGGGAGCTTGTCCTGGAACAATTCAAAGACCAACTCGTTCTGATTCTGCTGGGCTCGGCTGCGGTGTCCTTTGCCTTGGCCCTGTTCGAGGAAGGTGATGACTGGACCGCTTTTGTTGACCCTGCCGTGGTATGTGACTCTGGAACAGACGGTGCATGACGGATCGTTGCTGACTGGTTGGGCGACCAAATACAGATTTTGACCATTTTGATTCTCAATGCCGTCGTCGGTGTGACCCAAGAGAGTAGCGCGGAAAAGGCAATTGCGGCTCTCCAGGAATACTCCGCCAATGAAGCTACCGTGGTTCGCGACGGGACAGTCCAGCGCGTGAAAGCGGAGGATCTGGTGCCGGGTGATGTCGTCCATGTCGCCGTGGGTGACCGGATCCCGGCCGATTGCCGCTTGTTGTCCATCCATAGCAACAGTTTCCGCGTGGATCAAGCCATCTTGACGGGCGAGAGTGAGAGTGTCCCCAAGGACACTCGCGCCGTCTCCGATAAGCAGGCAGTGAAGCAAGATCAGATCAACATGCTCTTCTCGGGTACAACGGTCGTCAACGGACATGCGACGGCCCTGGTTGTCTTGACCGGTGGGTCCACGGCCATCGGTGATATCCACGAGAGTATCACCTCGCAGATCTCGGAGCCGACCCCGCTGAAGCAGAAGCTCAATGACTTTGGCGACATGCTGGCCAAGGTGATCACGGTCATCTGTATCCTGGTGTGGGTGATCAACATCGAACACTTTAACGACCCGTCGCATGGTGGCTGGACCAAAGGTGCCATCTACTATCTCAAGATTGCCGTTTCGCTTGGTGTGGCCGCCATCCCGGAAGGTCTGGCCGTCGTGATCACCACGTGCCTGGCTCTGGGAACGCGGAAGATGGCCCAGAAGAACGCCGTCGTTCGGTCCCTTCCTTCCGTGGAGACCTTGGGCAGCTGCAGCGTGATTTGCTCCGACAAGACGGGCACCCTGACCACCAACCAGATGAGCGTTGAGAAGGTGGTCTATCTGAACCAGTCCGGTAGCGATGTGGAAGAGCTTGATGTCGAGGGTACTACTTTCGCGCCGGAGGGTAAGATCTCCCGCGCTGGTCAGATTCTGTCCAATGTCGCCGTCTCCTCGTCGACCGTCCGCCAGATGACCGAGGTCATGGCCCTCTGTAACAGTGCGACTCTGGCGCATGATGGAAAGAGCGGTGTTTTCTCTTGTATTGGTGAACCCACTGAAGGCGCTCTTCGCGTCCTTGTCGAAAAGATTGGAACCGATAATGCCGCCACCAATGCTGATCTTCTCCGCTTACCCGCCGCCCAGAGGCTCCATGCCTCGAGCGCATACTACGAGTCCCGCTTGCCATTGCACGCCACCTACGAGTTCTCGCGCGACCGAAAGAGCATGTCCGTCCTGGTCGGCTCCGGAAAGGAGCAGAAGATCCTCGTCAAGGGCGCCCCCGAATCGATCCTGGAGCGCTGCTCCCACGTCCTCTTGGGGGCCAATGGTACCCGCGTCCCTCTCACGAAAGACTACCTTAACCTGCTTTCCTCCGAGTCCGTGGAATACGGGAACCGGGGCCTTCGTGTCATGGCTCTGGCGCGTGTCGACGACGTGGGGGCCAACCCTCTCCTGCACAGTGCCTCGACTTCTGAAGAATATGCCCAGCTGGAACAAAACATGACTTTCATCGGCCTTGTTGGTATGCTGGACCCGCCCCGGGTTGAAGTCGCCGATTCAATCAAGAAGTGCCAGGCGGCGGGCGTCCGGGTCATCGTTATTACTGGCGACAGCCGCAACACCGCCGAATCCGTCTGCCGTCAAATCGGAGTCTTCAAGAACGATGAGGATCTTAAGGGCAAGAGTTTCACCGGCAGAGAGTTTGACGATCTGTCGCACAGTGAGAAGATCGAGGCTGTCAAGACGGCCAGCTTGTTCTCACGGACAGAGCCTGCGCACAAGTTCAAATTGGTTGAGATCCTGCAGTCGCTGGGCCACGTGGTTGCCATGACCGGAGACGGTGTCAACGATGCGCCAGCCCTGAAGAAGTCCGACATTGGCGTGGCAATGGGTACCGGTACCGACGTGGCGAAGCTGGCTGCTGACATGGTTCTGGCCGATGACAACTTTGCGACCATTACCGTGGCCGTGGAAGAAGGGCGATCGATTTACAGCAACACTCAGCAGTTTATTCGGTATCTCATCTCGTCCAATATCGGCGAGGTCGTGTCGATCTTCTTGACCGCCGCCTTGGGTATGCCCGAGGCTTTGATTCCCGTGCAGCTCCTCTGGGTTAACCTGGTCACCGATGGGCTCCCTGCCACCGCTCTGTCCTTCAACCCTGCTGATCATGATGTGATGAGACGTCCTCCTCGCAAGCGCGATGAGCCGCTCGTTGGCGGTTGGCTTCTGTTCCGATACATGGTCATTGGCACGTATGTTGGTGTCGCTACTGTTTTTGGTTATGTCTGGTGGTTTGTCTACAACCCCGAGGGCCCTCATATCTCTCTCTGGCAGCTCGTAAGTCCGACCAACTCTCTCGATACCTACCTAGATATACCCGATGTATCATGCACTTTGCTAACTCCTGCACAGTCTCACTTCCACAAGTGCTCGACGCAATTCCCGGAGATCGGCTGTGAAATGTTCGCGAACGACATGTCCCGATCCGCGTCCACCATGTCTCTGTCCATTCTGGTCGTGATTGAGATGTTCAATGCCATGAATGCGCTTTCGTCGAGCGAGTCCCTGATGACCTTCCCTCTGTGGAACAACATGAAGCTGGTCTACGCTATCATCTTGTCGATGGCCCTGCACTTTGCTATTCTCTACATTCCGTTCTTGCAAGGGCTTTTCTCTATTGTGCCTCTGAACTGGACGGAGTGGAAGGGCGTCCTGGCAATCAGTGCGCCTGTTATGTATGTCATCTCTGCCTTCTTTACTTTGCCAGGTTATATTGCTAACAAGATGATAGTATCATCGACGAGGCCCTCAAGTTTGTTGAGCGTCGCCTGTACAACATTCCCGCGCAGGCGGTTGAATACCAGAACGGAACCCCTGGAAAGCCCAAGAAAGCATAGACTGGGTGATGACATGATGATCGAATAACAACGGGCGTGTCACGGTAGAGCTTGACGTTGGCTGTTTGTTTTTTGCTTTTTAACTCTATTTTCTTGCTCAGATACCTGTTGGCATGTGTGTACGTATGATACATTATACAAGACATCTCACGCATAGAGGACGAATTTCCAGCCGATTAGGTATAGACATGGGCGTTGTAGCTGTGACGTATCCCAATGTCGCCTTCACTAAAATATAATAAATAATAGTAACAAAAATGAAACAGGCTAATGAAAGAATCGTCAAAATAATTCATACATTCCATTGGTAACGAGGCAAATGATAGCCTAGGTCACGTTGGACATCTCGTGACCGAGGGCTCCCTTCGCACTCAATCAACCCGAAATCCGACCTGGGTCATTTCACCATCTCCACCCCTACCTCTCGACGATCTTGCATCGTCTCTTCTCCCTTACCCCAGATGACTGGTCCCAGACTCTATTGGCCCATAACGCTTACCCCCGATCCACCGTGGGATTCTCCAACCCAATCGATGGCCCAAGAAAAATATAGCGCAGCATGGGAGCAGTCATCGACTCGAGAAGACTACTTACTAGCAACGCTACCTTAGGCGTTAGGTAGCGTTACTAACTACCACCTTCGTGTTTTGCAACCACACCAACGGCACCAATCAGACGTGTGGAAGCTTCCACTATTTTTCCAAAGTTTCAACCCATGCGGGGAAGTGCAGTCAGCGTCTTCGAGAAAGAATGCGAGGCGACGGTGCAGCTGCTGGCAGCAACGCAAGGTTCCAGCCACCACCTGCTCGGGCACCACAAGGAATGTCACACCGAACTAGACCGTTTGGGCGGTAGACTCGAACCGGTTTAATCTACAGCTCTCGTGGTACATACACACACAACCCCCCCGGCTCGGTTACCCTCGTGCAGTATTAGTGGTGGAGATTCTTCTCGACGATCTTTCCCCCGGATTGGATGATCTTGCGGGGAGAAAAGTCCGGGGTCAGCGGCCCAAGACACCCTAACTACCCCCAAGGGATGGATTAGAATTAACTTGCCGTGGACGCATTTCTCGGTCCCCACCTCCCCTCCCCATGATGCATACGAAACGAGGAGATGGTGCCATCGAGTGCGGCCTGTACCTGGAACCCGCGAATAATAGTCCGCGGGGGGTAAAGAATGCAGGCGATTTTTCAACGCGCTATCACTGTCCTCACTTAGTACATAAAGGAGCTAAGGTGTCCCGATTCTCGGTTTACCTTTTTCTCTTTCGTTTCCTTGATGTGTAGAATTCCTTGGAGTCTTGTTCTATCGCTTTCTTCTGCCCCTCGTCTTCGAGAATGGGCTTCTTAACATTCGTGAAGACCCGCTCAGGGTTCAAGGTCGACAATACTAGGACAACGTCTGCGGCAACTCTGACTCTGCGTCAGAGTATCTGGCCGTTGTGTCTTGTCACGATTTTGTTTTTTTTATGGGTAAGTCGGCCGATGTCTCTTGAGATTGTCAATGCTGAGTTCGTCCATAGGGTTTTGCCTACGGTTTGCTGGATACTCTCAACAAGCACTTCCAAGAAACACTACACATCGACCGAACACGTTCAGCGGGTCTTCAGGGAGCGTACTTTGGGTGCGCACTTCTTAACTCAGAACCCACGAATTTTGAAGTCGAAATAGCTCACTGATGAACCTTAGCGCCTATCCTCTGGCATCGGTTGGTTATGCAAACTATATGCTCCGCCACTTTGGATACAAGAGCGTCTTCATCTTCGGCTTGATCCTGTACGGAATCGGAGCTCTCTGCATGTGGCCCGCGGGGTTGAATCAATCATTCGGAGGCTTCTGCGCAGCGACATTCGTTATCGGCTCGGGACTAGGATCGCTGGAAACGGCCGCCAACCCTTATCTAGCAGGTAGGCAGCAATTGCAATAGCAGATCCATTTTGAGATGAGCCCCCAGCTGAGAGCACCGCAGTCTGCGGTCCCCCCAAGTACGCCGAAATCCGAGTCAACCTCGCCCAGGCGTTCAACGGCATCGGCACCTGCGTTGCCCCCGTTCTGGCATCGTACGTCTTTTTCACAGATACCCAGGACGACGTCAATGCCCTCAAGAGCGTCCAGTGGGTTTATCTGGCCATCGGCATCTTCGTCTTCCTCCTGGCGGGGGTGTTCTTCATGTCCAACATCCCTGAAGTGACCGACGAGGATATGGCGTTCCAAGTCGCGGAGACACACGTCGGTGACCAAGAGCAGCCATTCTGGAAACAGTTTAAACTGTTCCATGCGACATTGGCGCAGTTCACATATACAGGAGCTCAGGGTACGTCTCTCTTTTCCCTTTTCCCCATTCCCAGTTTATCCTTCCCCACCTACCAAGTCTCCTCCCTCGAAGGCAATCAACCAGCCTAACATACCCTTCGCAGTCGCCATAGCGGGCTACTTCATCAACTACGTAACCGAGACCTGGCCCGGGACCTCCAGCTCAGCAGGCTCCAAATATCTAGCCGGCGCCCAAGGAGCCTTCACCGTGGGCCGATTCATCGGCGCATTCTTCATGAAATTCTTCAAAGGCCGCTGGGTTTTCCTGATCTATCTCTCCTGCACGGTAGCCTTCATAGCAGCCTCCACAACACAGGGGTATCAATCTGGCGTTGGTATTTCTCCCATTCAACCTCTCCATCTCCCATTTCTATTCTATCCTTTCGAGGAAACATTCACACACCCACGAGCTAACACAATATGAATGAATAAAGCAATGCTCTTCCTAACCCTCTTCTTCGAATCCGTCTGCTTCCCCACAATCGTCGCCCTCGGCATCCGCGGCCTAGGAAGACACTACAAGCGCGGCTCGGGCTTCATCGTCGGCGGCGTCAGCGGCGGCGCCGTCGTGCCCCCCATCCTGGGCCACGTGGCTGATATGCGCAACGACACTGGCCTCGCCATGATCGTGCCGACTATGTTTATGGTCGTTGCGTGGACTTATGCCGTCGCTGTGAATTTTGTTCCGGCTTATCGGGATACCGTTGATAAGGTGGGGGCTAGTGAGGTCGGTTTGGGCACTGGGGATGCTGAGGGTGGTGGTTATGAGAGGAAGGATGTGGAGAGTGGGGTGGAGTTTGTGGAGGATGCTTCTTCTGCTTTGGATGGTCTTCATCATCATCATCATTATCAGGGTCATCAGCATGATCGGGTTGGGCAATGATGTTGAGGGGTTTGCTTTGCTTTTCTTACTTTGAAGTTAATTAATTAACTCTGGCGGTTTGCTCTTGGTGGGTTGGTTTGAATTATCTTGATCTTCGATATGCTATGACTAGATGCTTTTCATGAGACAATGATAACGGATGGATGGATGGATGGATGGACGCAAGACATATCAACCACAAAGTAAGGGGAAATAAAAAACAAAGTCTATCTATATCCAAAGGCAGCACAGCATGTATATGAATCCGCGGATCATTAAAAGAACCAGTCCAAAAACGCACAACTTGTCAGGAATTATTTAACATATGAAAGACACGGTATGTTATGTCGCGGGGATATCTCCAAGTAACTTAGTATCAAGTATAGTAGAAGGGAAAGCAAGATATAAGGAAGCGACTGACTGAATGGATGGACGGAAAGGAATGAAAGAAGGAAAGGAAAGGAAAAGGAAAGAAAAGAAGGTGAAGAATGAAAGCAATCAAGGCAGGTGGTGAAAACTGTACACAGAAAGGAAATAAATAGTAAATGACGGACGGGGTCAGATGAGAAGATAAGCAAGCATATGTCGATAGATAAAAAGAAGAAGGGTAACAAGGGGAAAAAAGCACGGCAATTACTCGCTCCATTTCAGAGTGCCACCGAAAGAAACCAGCGCCACAGCCGCAAAGGGGGTATAGAATATAGCACAAAAACATATCAAAAATACCAACCGACGTATCTGAACAAGTCATCTTCTATCTTTTTCTCTTCAACCTGTTCAATTGTCAATCACGGATGAATGACAGGCGCACTCGTGTCTTCACTATTACGTGGGCTCGACTGCATTTTCATCTCGGACTGCGACTGTTTCAACGAGGATGATCGAGGGGGACAGGGCGTGGTCGCTCCGAGGTCAATCGCGGGACCGAGGGTTCGTTTCTCGCCGGACTCTGGTAGGTCATGCACATGATCTGCGGTTTTGTGGCCGTCAGGCTTAGCATCAAGCGGTGATCCAGGCTCCTCTTCCGTGCAGGTGAAGGTGTCCACCTCTTCGATATCTTCGTCGTCTTCCGCGTCTTCCTCTTCTTCGATGATTTGGCTCTTCCGTGTCCGGGGCCGCGCAGCAGCTGCCGCAGAGGACTCTTCCATACCGGCCGCGCCGTTGGGAAACTCGGATTCGGCCATACCGCCAGATGCCATGAGATTGGCAGTATGGGCCATGGGACCCTTGAACGCAGAGCGCTTGCGGCGGGCAAACACCAGACTCGTGGAGGGAGAGTAAAGGAACGGACCCGGCGCGGCTTCGTTGAAGAATGTGTTCATCCTGTTACCGGATTCTTCAACATCGCGGGACGCACTGTTCGTACCGCGTACTAACCGGATGTTGTTTGGGAAGCGGGACGAGGCACTAGGAGTGGTAGGCAGGACTTTGAGCGACGGATGGGGCGACCTTGCCGATCGGGCCGTCGGCGTGGATGCGGAGCCGATGCTGTTGGATGACACGGAAGACGCTTTCGAGTGGGTGTGCGTATGATGAATGCTCCGAATTGAAGAAACGGATGAAGATGTGGACTTGCGACCACGCAGGCCAGCCGAGGACAGTCGATAAGAGCCTCTCGGCGTAATCGGGGAAGGGGATAGCGAGTTTCGGTGACTTCTGTGACTGGTGCTCAGAGGACGTGGTTGGCGAGGGAACGAGTGACGATGATTAGGATAGGAAGCACTACTCGGGGCTAGGCTGCTAGCATTGGATGCACGCTTGACCTGAGTTGGAGTAGCCAGCTCCCCTGGGTGTGAGGTGCTCGAGGCAGGCACGGGCTTCTTCAGATTGTTATCCTGCGCTTTGGCAGGGCTGAACTTCTCCGCGAGGAACTTGCGGTGCGTTCCGGGCCCACCAGCGGCTTTGTTGTGAGGAGACTTCGCCCGCTTCGCAGATTCCACAAACCAATGTTTGAGGGATGCTAGCTGACTGATGATCGGGTACTGACGGCGGTTGGTACGGCGCCGGGAGATTCCATCGCGCTGTGACAATTCGGGCTGCGAGGCACTAACATGCAATGTGCTTGGCCGCGAGCGTCTTCTATCTTTCGGAGGGGGTATCGGGCGACGCCTGCTGGAGCTGGCCGAACGGACCGAGTCTTTTTCTACCGGCGGGGGCGGATTGGTGGAATCCGGGGTCTGTGATGACGTTGGTTCAGGGAGCATGGGAAGCTCCGGCACTGCAAGCTGTGAAGGCAAGCTCCGTCGGTCCCGTCGCCCACGCTCCTGGATGGGGGCATCTGACGAGGTATGACCTTCTTCGTCCACCTCCACGAGGGCTGCGGAGATTCTCTCCAGTCGGCTACTCGCAGCACTCAATCGACGAAGGTTCTTCGCTTCGGCTTCCCGCTCTTTTCGCTTCCGCTCCCGTTTTTGCTCCTTCCGCTGCTCCTTTTCGATCAACAGTGCCCACCAACCCGCGAGCGGGTCACATCGCTGGGACAGGACACTGGAGACCACTTCGTCAATATTGACCCCTGCGCTTTTCATTCGTTGCAATGTAGTCTTTTCCAGGGGCATCGAGAAGGGTGGCAGACGGGGAATCTTCAAGATCGCAAGCTGTTCGGAGGCGTTTTCCGCGAGAAACGGATGCGCCAGAATGTCTTCCAGGCTAGGCCGGATCAGGGGGCGCTTCGACAACAGCAAGCTAATGAGCGCTTTGGCGTCATCTGGGAAGTTCTCCTTGTACACGGGCTCTTCACTGAGGATCCTGGCCTTGGTGACTTGATCGTCGTCTTCGTCAAACGGCAGCTCGCCCGCGAGCAAGGCATAAAGAATGATGCCCAGACTCCACACGTCCACTTTCTCTCCGGCGTATTTCTCCCCCTTCAGCATTTCCGGAGCGCTGTAGCAGATCGTCCCGCAGAAAGTCTGCAGGTAGCTCGCTTTGCCTTCGTACTCTCGCGTGAATCCGAAGTCGCACAGCTTGACGTTCTCATTCTTGTCGAGCAGAATATTTTCCAACTTGAGATCTCGGTGGACGCAGGATTTGCTGTGGACATAGGCGACGGCCCCGACGAGCTGGGTGAAGATCTTTTTGACTTTATCGACCGACAGCGGACCATGGCGAAGAAGGTAGTTGTACAGTTCATCTCCCGGGCAGTATTCGAGCACTAGCCAAACCAGCTTCTCCGTCACGATGACTTCGTACAGGCGAGCGATATGCGGGTGAAGGAATTGGCGGTGGTGGTGGATTTCGCGGGGGAGGTTCGTGTCTTCCCTACTCGAAGACTTGAGGACGACCTAGGCGGAAGATGATTAGACGGGTCGTCCGTAATCCATATGTTCAAATCCCCGTACCTTTGATCCATTGGTGAGTTTGTGGGTCGCGAGGTACACCTTGCCAAAAGAACCCTTTCCGATCAGTCTCCCCAGCGTATAGTTCCCGACGGTCCGGAGATCTTTGGACGAGAATTCCCTGGTGGAACGGAAGAAGACGGTGTTAGACGGATGGTCTGGTCTAGGAATAAGGTTGGAAATCGAAGGGTATATACTCTAGTAATTCATGGTAGGATTGGGCAAGCTGCGCAAAGCATCCGATTAGCAAGGGTCCATGAACGATAAGGGTGAGCCGACTGTTCACGGGGGATTTGCCCGCGCCGCCTCGGACTGAACCTCGTGGGCGCAATTGAAATTATCACGAGCAATATCGCACCGTGACCATCAAAATAAAGAATGAATGCGAACCTTTTCCTTTTGCTTTTGGGCTTGGACCTCCGTTCGCGTCCTGGGAGGCGGCATGTGTCAAGATGGTCCCCGCTTTCTTCAAGGATTTCGTCAAACTATGCGCGGTTCGAGTTGCGATAACAGGTTACTGGGCAGTAGCTGGTTCCGTGGGAGGTCCATCCACCGAAACAAGCCAAACGAGAGTTTGTAGGTCGAGGGGGGTGGGGGGAGGAGACGGGGGGCGAGGAATGTAGTCGGGGGGAGGGGGAATCAAGGAGTTCCGCTGGATAATCCGACAAACGTGGCAAGTGGTAGAAGGCGTTATTAAAATCGATACTGGAAAAGAGAAGACGATAGAAAGTACAGTCAATTAAAAAAGATATTGTCGAGCATAGTCGATCCGTTGGTGGTCGGAAACCCGAGGACGGAGTGAAATCAGGACGGGGGTGTGGAGGAGAGAGAGACGGACGGGACCGCAGTAGTTAGTTAGTGGTCTCCGAAAGGGACGGCCGCACAGGACGTTGTTCTGTGTAGGGGGGAGGGGGAAATCTACTCCAAAATTGAATATTAACACTTGACCTCGGCATGAATTCTCCCTTCAAGAGTTCTATTGTTATTGTTATTGTTAC
Source organism: Aspergillus neotritici (assembly GCA_023619815.1). Lineage (NCBI taxonomy): Eukaryota > Fungi > Ascomycota > Eurotiomycetes > Eurotiales > Aspergillaceae > Aspergillus > Aspergillus neotritici. The sequence goes on along the minus strand of JALZYL010000053.1, from coordinate 98,466 downwards.
TGTCGTTGTTATTGTTATTGTCATTGGCATTGCCATTGTTACAATTTTGACAGGGGATAAGAATCCACAGAGTTGAAGATCATCTGTGTTGATCAATGATTATGACAATAATCAGTACATTGATGGAAGCTGTTGATTGAATGACGTCCAACCCTGCCTTCAAATATAGAGAAAGTCTATACCAACACCTGGTTTGATCTGCATACCTACAGAATATCCTGACTTTTCATCAGTGACTCGATCAAGTCAATGGCATCACAGTGGCAGTTCAGGAACACGAGCCTTGAAAAAGTGGTAACTATTAATAGCAAATAATAACGAGTATTATTATTTTTCTCGCGGGGATACCAAGTCTAATGACAATCACAGCACCAGTAATGAATAGCGCACACACACCACCTCTTGCAACGTGATTGTTTAACCACTGTCAAGTCACGATGGCAGTGACGTCGAGCCTCCTCAAATGGATAAAAATGCCCTGACATCATCCCCAACAGCCATACAAGCGAGGGGTCAGACCATCCTCCTCCTTTCCTTAACCCCCCCTCATTATTATCCCGTCTTTGCTTTCTCTGGCACCCTGCAGATAAATTAAGTTGTGTATTGGACATGGTCTGACAACAGAAGGAATAATGATATAATTTACCCCTGAACAATATATGTGGAAGGGGCTATAAGATTATGACATACCTCAACTAGCCACTAGACGTCTTAGTTCGCCCGCCGTCAAGGTATTTATCAGCAGCCGGGTCTCCACTTGTGAAGAAAGACCATGGCTAGGCAATGAACTAATGAGTAGTACTTTCGCATCTATATTAGGCTGTGCGGATAAAGTAACCGCATCGGTATTTTGGTAGGGCGGATTAGCTCCTCTGTTGGATATCTGCCTTCATGACATCTTGTTCATGCGCATGTTAGGCTGTTGATGCCATCCAGAGCATGAGAAGTCAAAACACAGGGACCTCAAAGACAATCATAATGACCAAAGCGAAACCATCTACACAGTTACTTAGCAGTGGAAGGTACTTCATTCCGCCATACGAGACCAAGAACTTGCCCGCAAGATAATACTAGCTTTGGCTAGAGAATGGAAATAACAGACACTCAGTATGGTGCAAAACAATATACAAATTAAGTATTTTCGATAAAGATCAAGGACCATAAGAATTCGTGGAGCCATCTCGCAAGCCACATACCCGTTACCACCCGCTGACAATCCGTGAGCTCACTCAATAAGGTATGCAGCCGTCTCAATAAAGCGTACGACCAGTGTCATGGCCTGTGCACTCATGCGAGGAATGCGAAGAGAGCGACACCAGCAGCCGCAAAGAGACCCATACCCTGGCTCTGTATAACAGTGGCAGCATCGGCACTCGAAGTAGGAGACGACGCTGAACGACCGCTATCGGCAGATTTGGACGCGGTTGGCAATGTACCAGTGCTAGAGCCTTCGGCATCCGTTGCTGACGGGCTCGAACTCCCAGTCACGCTGGTGGAAGTGGCCGACTGGGTGGTGGATTCGGAGGACGTCTTGGTGGAAGTGGAGCTTTCACTGGCGCAGCTTGCACTCTGGGGGAGGTCGTTCACCCCGGCACCGCTGCAGATCTTGTGGGCGAATTCAATGGTGTCTGAGAGGGAGGAAGGGAGAGAGGTCAGTGAGGTTGAAGCTGGCGGCCTGGACGGCAGACATCACTTACCTTTCTGCTTGTCCGCCGAGCATTTGGTCGCAACGCAGCACGAGATGTCGGTTAGGAATGACTTGGTGGAGCAGATGCACTTGATATCCATCATGGAACAGGTGTCGGGGATGGACCCCGTGGCACATTCTTTCTGTTGTGGACATCAGTCACTCGGATCGATCTGCCGTCGTAAAAATATCGTCACAACGGGGTCCATGAGGTACATACCGCACAATCAGGAAGACCATTCATCCCCTGGGCAGCCGCCGTGCCCAGGAACCCGACGAGGGCGAGCGGGATATAGTGAAGCTTCATTGCCAAAGGCGAGTACTTTGATGGGTTTGATGGTGGGATTGGACGAAATGAGTTGAGTTTAGGTCGAATAGAAACGCAGAGAAGACTTTTCAGCGGAGAAAGTACACGAGAGGAAGAATCCGACGATTAAATTTTGAGGGGGATTTGGAATACACCGGCAGGTCAGTTGCATACCTAAAACCTCATCCTCTGGAGATGCCACAATGATACGCGGGTGACGAGTACAGATACATGAACCTTACCGTTCTTTTTCGAAGTGACACAGTTCTACCACCTGAAAAGGAAAATAAAAATAAAAATAGAGAAACGACAAATGCAAATGAAAACTAAGAGTTAAAGATTGTTGGATGGGTACCGCTGGATATGGAACAGCACTCACTGGCTTGACTTCATACAGGGTAAATACTAAATATTAAGGTATTTCCCTTGTTTTCCCACTATATGATCTCGACCCTTTCACTTCTCACTGTAATCGATCCCTGGGAGTAACGAAAACCCTTGCATCCGCTCGAAAGTTTGCGAGAGTGAACTCAATGCATCAAGAACGAAAGCAAAACAAACAAAGACCCCATGAGGAGACAGAGAAAGCGGGGCTTGGGACGGGGCAAGGGATATCGATGGAAATGACTGGAGATATGGATACATAGACACAAGACGACGCAAGGGTCCAGGTCGCCGGATCATGAGACGGTTCATGAATTCCGACATGGACTCGGTCTCTCTCGACATTATGAATAGTGGGATCCTGGAATGTGATTCGGTCATATCCCATACCACCACGAGCTGCAAAGGATGTACTTGTCGATGGATGGTGGAGGGAGTGCTTGATTGATCCCCAGATGATAAACTGTGGATCGACTAGTAGTCAATAGTAGGTACCATTTGTTTGTGGCTTGAAACCTGCCAATTTCGATCTTCTATTTAATATAACTCCTCCAATAGGTCTCAATGTTTCCCTACATGTTTGGTATTAGCAAACCGGTATGATAGCTGATAATATAGCCACGTCGTATCTGGCTATGAATCGACTCAGAATGTGCATGTGGATGTAAACTATATATACTATTGGAGCGTACGATATGGTATTGTACCACTACGTTGTCGGTAACATCTTCCTTCCAGTACACACGACGTATCATACAATCCATTCATATTCGCCAGTCCATCATCCAATACACAAAATGCAAGGGCGGCACTCGGTATGTATCATCGACATGCCACACTGATTTCAACAATGAAACACAAAGCGGGACCTGCAGGTTCCTATTTGGGTGGAGCGTACGACTTCGGTTGAGAGCATCAGGGTACAGAGTACCACGACCGCAGAATTCTGCCAGGAGCTTCTGGATGTGCTTGAACCCAAAGTGTTCAAGACATAGACTCAAAGTTTATCCAGAAAACTCTGAATGACAGGAAGTTGGTGGAATTGTCTTCCATTTGAGTTGGCTCTTCCATGCGGGTGGAAGGGATGTATTTCCATCCCATCCGACAAGAATGTGACTGAACCAATAGCACCCAGCTATCGGTCAATTATCACGGCTGGATGCACTTTACCTTCTGTCAACACTGGAATGAAGTGCTAAGTCGATGTGAGTAAACATCAAATCACGCGCACAGCGTTTTACGGCCCTTTTCTCTCACCTAGGGCCCGACCTGGACTGTTCAAACCTGTCTGAGCTGAGCCTGGCTCCATCTGCATCGGAAGCAGTCCATTCCGTCTCCGTAAACAAGATGGGACTCGGAGTGCTGGAGGATACCGTGCTGACTGATGTCCCTGGTAAGTGAAGTAGCTCCGCATCAGTTGATGACCCTTTTCAAGATTATCATACTCATCGAATTGGCGTACAGGTACCTCGGACATCCTAGAGAAAGAACAACCAATAGACCAGACGACCAGTTCGACCCTCAACCCAAACCTAAAATATGATCGGTCCGGCGCAATTCCTATACTCCTTATACCTCAACCGAGCGATGACCCCAACGATCCATTGGTACGCTTGAACTTCTATGGCACATAGCATCCCGGGTTGTAGCTGATGATCGGGAATGGAACTAGAATTGGCCCCTATGGAGGCGCGACCTAATAATATCAGTTCTGTCGATTGTCGCAGTACTCTGCGCAACGACCAGTTCTCTGATGGCTGCCAACACAGTGACCATATCCCTATTCTACGGGAAGAGCTTCACGTCTACTGCACTCCTCACGGGGTATCACCTCTGCGGGGTGGGAGTCGCGGGGATTCTAAGCGTGCCGACTGCACGAGTCTGGGGAAAGCGTCACTTATTCATCATTGGAAATATCTTGATGGTAGTCAGTGCTGCGTGGGCCGGAGGAAGCGGGAATAACTACAACAGTCTTCTGTGGTCTCGCATCTTCCAGGGTGTCGCGTTGGCTCCTTTCGAAGCGTTGGTCAACGCATGCGTTGGTGATCTCTTTTTTGTCCATGTATGTCCTCACTGTCCCCGTTTGGCCACGCCCTGCTCACTCTCCTTAGGAACGCGGAAAGAGAATGGCGCTGTCAAACGTTGCTGTTTTTGGCGCTGCTTTCCTCACTCCAGTCCTCGCGGGCAAGATCACTCACACTCTTGGGTGGGAGTGGACGTTTTACCTGGTAGCTATTTTCTGCGCGGCGTGCCTGCCCCTTACCGTACTCCTAGTCCCAGAAACGGCATTCCGGCGGCCGGACTGCTTGAATATCGATCATAACCGTGCTCAGCGGGAGCAGGATGAGACGGAAATAAGCACGCAGCCCAAGAATGCTGAAGACGGGCCAAATCAGGCGAGCCACCTAGAAACTGAAGTCGAAAAGACTTCCACAGTCCGCGAGGGAGCGCAAGAGCAGCCATCGATCAAGTCAGACGGGGACGCGTCCGTCGCAAATAACGAGCGCAATCAGACAACCAGAGTCCCAGAAAAGGTTTCCTATCTGGAAACCTTGAAACCTTTCAACGGCCGCAAGACAGATGAAAGCTTCTTTAAACTCCTTCTGAGGCCGTTTCCCCTATTCTTCCATCCTGCAGTGCTCTGGGTAAGTCGCTAAATAAAGCATCAGTAACTGAAGTTCCGTTTTTGCCTGACTGTCCACAGGCATGCTTGATCCAAGGAGTTATTATCGGATGGACTGTATTCATAGGAGTCGTCTTGGCTGCCATCTTTCTCGGCCCCCCTCTCTGGTTCGACGAGGTCAACACTGGGTATTTATACACCGGCGCCTTCATCGGTTCCATCATAGGCTTGGTCCTTTCGGGGCTGCTTTCTGATTCACTGAACCGCGTCATGATCAAACTCAACAAGGGGAGATATGAGCCTGAATTCCGAATTCTGCTCGTGATATTCCAACTTATCTTCTGCGGCGCTGGGTTGTATGGGTTCGGTATTGTATCAGAAGATGTCGCCAGATATGGCTGGCTTGTAGCGGATGTCTTCTTCGCCTTTGTTGTCATCGGTATGGTCCTGGGTGCTGTAGCAAGTGCGCTGTACATCGTCGATGCCCACCGTGAGTTCTACCGCAAAAGAAACCCGAGACTTCATCTGCTAATATGGAACCTTATCTGCAGGTGAAATTACCATCGAGTCGTTCACTTGCATGCTGATCTTCAAGAACATGTTCAGCTTTGTTCTGACTTTCTTCGCATACGACTGGCTGGTTTCCAACGGCGTTCGACCGGCCTTCTTGGCTATTTCTAGTATCCAGATGGGCATCTGTTTACTGAGTATCCCTATGTGTATGTGCTTCGATTGCCCTATATATATATATGGGTTGAGAGTGAGCTAACAGGCTTTAGATGTGTTTGGCAAGCGAAACCGATCATTCTTTGCCCGGCATGATATTTTGAAGTTTCTACATCTGTGGTGAATTACTCTAATTTAATCTATCCGGTGGATTTACGTCTCTTGACTCAGTATTCAACTGTCTGCTACTGTACTATTAAGAATTACAATACAGTGAACACTGTTCTTCTTTTGTTTCCGTCGCAGCTGGTTCCCAAGAACATGCTGTTTATAGCAGTAGACAACTCATCCCTTGAGTGCTAGACTGCTAAGTATAACACCAACTTATTCTATTCTTGTAGAATCAGACAATATGAACGATCCTTGAAACCGGCGCTTCAAAACATTCATCCATACCACAAGTCCCTGGAATGCCGAGTCAGCTGACCCAACGACGCGACCAAAAAAGCAACACCGATCGAAAACGGAAACCCCAGCAGGAAATGGTAGAATCACGACTCGATCCAGCCCTGAGGACTGTTTGAAAATAAAAGAGGAACCCGACCGACCGACTGTAACCTTCTTTATCTCTTCCGCTCCTCCCTGCCCCTCTCCGATCAGGTTACCCGACGACATCGTGACATCAGCGACTTCCTGACGATACCATCCCACCCAATCTTCACTTCAGCCGTAACGCTTGTCCGTCGATCTCGTGGACCCGATCTGATCATTCAGCAGGTAGCATCCGTGGATCCTGGACCCTGTAACCAACTACGTCAGAGACAATTTGGCTCGGATCCAAACTTCTGGATCGTCCTTACCAGAGTTTCCTCCCCCTACACTACCCTTCTTCGCCGGTTCCTTTTCATGTCATCATCCCGCCGCCCTCTCGCTCTTTTCCCTCTTTCTCTGCATCTCCGGGATATGACTGTCGCCGATGAGAGTCCTCACCTTCTACTCCCCGGCGTTATCTTATCATGGCAACCGTCGAACAACCTCCTGTTCAGCGCATCCCGCGTTCCCGGTCAGCCCGGTTAGCGGACCAAGGTGAGTTTGCGGAGAGTGTGCTATTGGTGGACGTCGTGCCCTTCTTTGGCTGACGGCGTACCTTGAATAGCTGCGACGGCTGCGCTTTATGTGACGCACCCGGAGCGCAGGCTATCCATCCGTGAACCGGCTGCGACAGCCGATACCGATCAACTCAGTAAGCTCTGTCTTCCTCCAATGTTCCCGACCAGGAAATCTAATGCACCGTCTGCACCATAGACCTGAAAGAGACAGGGTCCCGTCCCAGCTTCAGTCATGCCTCGGCGATCGCTGCTCTGGCCCATGCCAAGAACAGACAACTTGAGAAGCAGGCGGCGATTTCTGATGTTCAGGACCATCGACGTTCGTTTGACGCAACCAGCGAAGATGGCTATAGGGCTGCAGTGCATGCCGTTCGAGACGGCCGCGCCTCTGGATCAGTCGACTTGGGCAGAGGTCTGTCGGTGACAGACCAAAGGGCCGAAGGCTACCGGGGCCCAGGCCAGAAGGGAAGGAGCATCAATGCTGCCTCAGGGGCCTTCAAGAGTAGGATCAGGGCCGACTCTGCACCATCCGACGCGGCGCCCCACAGAGTTTCATTCGTTGAATCCAGCGAGGCTCCTAGTGACATCGGTCATTCGATAGAAGTCGGTAAGCTCGATCAAGTGGCGAGTAATAACGCCCGGTTATATACCGCTTCTCCGCCCGTCGCGCCAGAGGTAGAAGAGCAGCGCAAGAAGAGCGTTGTACAGGCCGCTGCGATATCCATGGCGCAGGAAATGTACCAGATGACGGGACCAACGGGTGAGGGCGCGCCTGGAACAACCCGGAAACTTTCCGGGCCGTTGCAGCAGGCGATGACTCTGCAGGAAACGGCGCAGAAACTGGCTGCACAGAAACTGGCCGCCATGCAAGATGAGAATGCACTCTACCGAGAGTACTATGCTATTGAACCGGAGGAAGCTCGTGCCACCGTTCCAACGCGGAGGCGGAGGCTCTCCAATGATTCGGATAGCACTTCGGGGTTCGACGTGGATCGGTCCAGGGAGATTAGAAACCAGATGTCCAGCCTGCGGTCGAAACTCGACGCAGTGGACGAAAAACGAGAGAATGACCGTGCTATGTTATTGGAAGCTGCGAGGAGAAACGTCGATGCAACCATGAAGGACATGGAAATGCGTGTCTACGCTGAAACCGGCCGTGCACCGCCTTCCCTGCAGAAGGAATGGGAAGAAGCGGCCCTGAGCCGTGCTCGAAAGGATGTCCTGGGCCAGGAGGCGGAGTCGACCCACGCAGAGAAGGTCAACCTTGGGGCCAAGAAGTATATGGATATGGCTGATGTCGAGGCCGTTGCCCGCTCGAGGCTGCAGCCGACTCTGAACGAAATCACCGACCGTGCAGAGGTACAAAGGGCCAAGGAGTTGGAGAAACGCCTGGATGAAGAAGAAAGGATGCGATATGATGCTATTTACCGCGAGCGTGAGGCCGAGCTGAGAGCCGAAGAAAAAGAACAGAAAGGTATGACCCGCTTTGTGTTGACGGTAGGAGGAAGTACTAACCGAACAACGCAGCCTATATGAAACGCGAATCGAAGAACATCGAGGAGAAATCTTGGCTGTGGAGGAGAAAGTCTAAAGGTATGCCTCCCTTAACCCTTTTGAGTGCAAATTGAAGCTCAGAGCTCTGGGCCGCAATTGCGGCTCTGTATGCAAGACAGAGCTAACCCCCAGACAGCGGAAGACGAGCAAGCAGCCGTCGCTTCCGGCGCAGTCCCAGGGTATGGTGGCGCGGAGACTACTCCGAAGTCCGAGTCCAAGTTCAAATCCTGGTTCAGAGGCAAGCGTGGCTCCCGTCCTAGCGTGACCGCGCCTGAACCTGCGAGGGAGACTGGGACGGCACAGGAGCCCGTCTCGAGCGCCGTCGGCGGAGAGAACCCCGTTCAACAGACCACTGAAGAGCCCGCCGCCCCAGCCCAGAAGCCTTCTGAAGATGCCGAGGGCGCCAAGAATGCGTCTTCACGACAAGTCGCTGCCGTGACTGGAGGTCCTTCTGGCACCGAAGAGACGACCGAAGGAGCTAAGAAACCCACGGAGGCCTCCAAGGCGCCAGCCAAGGGCTCTGTAGACGAGAGTCGGGGCGCGGCGCTTCGATCGCATCCTGTGACCGCCGATGAACTGACTGACATGCAGACCCGGAGGATGTCGTCAGTGGACGAGGGTCAAGCGCAAGCCATGGCCAAGCAAGCACAGCAGAACACGGGGGACCAGGCCAGCGACAAGCCATCGTCCCGACTGAAGTCCCGGCTCTCCCGGATGCTCTCGGGGGGTTCCTCAACGTCGAGATTGGACGATTCCACCAAAGATTACAGCGAGGAGGCCCAGACCGATGGCCAGAAAGGTACTCCCAGGTATGCTCATGCCATGCCCGATGAGAGAGAACTTCTCCGCGAGAGTGCCACCGACCAGGGATTGCCTGCCCCTCCGGCGGTTGGGAAGAACATGAGCAATGGGACTGGACGGGAGTCGCGATTCTCCGAGGATTTGTAGGCATCCTCCTTTTCATGGAGATTGTGGGGGGGTTATTATTTTCTGCATTTCACTTTGTTTGACTCTCTGAATGGCAATCCTGGACCGAGAGCTGTATTCTTGCAACCTTCTCATTTCTGTTGTCATCGTTCTTGTCATCGTTCTTGTCTTCTTCATTCCTGTCTTATTATTGTACATTAGTACCTAGTAATACTTGTCTGAATATGGATGCATGTTTGTCCATAAAACCAACCAGTGGAGAATAATAATATAATATAGTCAACCCATAAACCAATAGACCAAGAACGATTAATCCCCCCACAATTGAACCCAGCTATACTCAGTAAAAAATGGGGTAAAAACCCAAAGCGTTGAGATACTATCCACCACTAGTAACCGTTAGTCAAAGGGAAAAAAAAGGATCTCCAGTTTCCATTTCCCCACCGCCATTTGCCATTTGCCATTTGACGCGCGCGCGTCTGCCGCTCCAGCGAATGGACTCTGCCTGACAAAACCAACGAACCGACGGGTTGGCTGCGGAGAGTTGGGCTGGAACGCGAGACTGAAAGACGTTACATTCCTTCCTATCTACCTATCTACTTATTACAGTGAGGTTGTTGGAAGGAACTTGACCTCGCTGCGTTGGTGGATGGAGTAGTATCAGTACTGCTACTACTACTACTACCCCACGAGTTTCTACTGTATACTCTACTCCTTACTGCAATTCGATCTGGAGATCTAGCTACCCCGGACTCGGAGTGGTAGACGGATTCTTAAGAAGAAAGAAAGAAAGAAAGATGAGACCCTCCCATCCGCGCCAGTCAAGCATCGATCTCGACTCCCCCGACCGGCCGTTCGACAATATTATCAATTTCCGGGATGTGGGCCGCTCTGTGAATCAGTGGTTGGGGAGATGGTTTGTCCTCCTGATGTTTCTCTTATATCAGAATGGCCTGGCTGATTTTGAGTGTTTGTTTAGTGTTCTGAAAGAGGGGGTGCTCTTTCGCAGTGCGAGGGTATGGCTTCTTTTCTTTTCTTTTCTGCTTGCTTTATTCTATTTATGATATTGTTAACAAATGGCCAATACTAACCGATGAATTGCAGCCCGACGATGCCTCCGAAAGAGACAAGCGACGTCTGTCTGAGGAATTGCGCATCGCTACGGTCATTGATCTCAGATCGAGGTATGTACATCCTACCTACCTACCTACCTACCTCCATACATACCTTGCTCAACCCAATAGGGTTATCAAGATACTCACGCTAAAACGAAACCAGCACCGAACACCAAATGGCAACCGACAAGCGACGAGCCGAGAACGACGCCCAGCTCGAGAAGGAGGCGGTGGACCCATCGCTGTCCACTGACGCTGGAGCTGGCGCAACCCCAGATAAGCACCTGGTGCAGCTCCCAGGCGCGCAATTGCACCTGATTAGTCTGACAGGGAAGGCGTTTGAACGGACGTTGTTGTGGAAGTTGGATTGGTGGCATTTTTTGTATGTCTCCTCTTCCTCTTCCTCTTCCTCTTTCTCCGTTTCTCAAGTGAAGCAAAATGAAAGAAAAAGACAAGAAAAAGAGTGTGTGAGATACTAACAGAAGATCAATACAGCAAAGTCCTAGCCCTAGCAGCATCAGGCTACCGCCCCGACGCAATCACCATAGTCGGAGAACAGGTCATGTCACCTAGGGGATTAATCGGGCTGGGCCAGGACACGCTGGATAGCAGCACGGCTGAGATGCGGACGCTGTTTCAGATTCTGGCCACACCGTCGACATCATCACCTTCATCTTCATCTTCAACGCCGACGTCATCGTCATCGTCATCGCCTTCTGCAACACCGTCTCCGACAGCGTCGTCGTCTCCCGACGAAGACAACAACAGCCCCAGCCCCAGCCTGACCCAAACCGGCATCCTCCCCGGGGTTTACCCCATCCTCATCCACTGCACACAAGGCAAAGACCGCACAGGCCTGATCATCCTGCTGTGTCTGCTTCTCGTCGCGGATGTCGTCCCCGAAGACGCCATGGCAGCGGACTATGTCCGCTCGGAGCCCGAGCTCGTCGCTGAGGTCGAGGAGCGCATGAAGGAGATTCGTAAGTTGGGTCTGTCCGAGGAGTATACCAAGTGTCCGGAGGGGTTTATCCGCGAGATTAAGCGCCATTTGCAGGACAGGTATGGGGGTGTCGAGGGGTATTTGCGGTGGGTTGGGTTGGGGGTCGAGGAGATCCAGAGGGTGAGGGGCGTTTTGCTTGCTTGACCTACTACCTACCCTTGGTTATGTTACTCTTCTGGGTTTGAGGGGCTGGGGTTGAGGTTGAGGGGCTACTTACTGGTGGTTGTGGTGGTTAGACTTGCGTTGGGTACGATAGATACTGGCTAGACTGACGTTGTAACGCTATACATAGTTAATGTTAATGATATGAATCTATATTGACGGTAATATCCAAGTAGCTCTCGTATTCACAGGGTAACCCAAAAGACCAAAACATAAACCAAAGAGACGGCGAAAATAGGATTAGACAATTAAATAGACAGGAATGATAGACTCCACGATCACGGTGACCACCCGCCGGGTATCTTTATTCAACAATTCAAAAATGTAAATGCGCCAGGATGCGAAGTGACTGCTCGCTGCGGGAGGATCGGTTTAGACGCGAGCGCCACGATAGTAATTGGCGTTCGGCCCCGCGCTATCCGTCGTGAGCGGTTCCTCATATTCAATACTGGGTTGGGCGACCGGTGGGGCGTTGGCCATGCCCATCTCCGTCCGCTTCTCGCCCTGGGGGACGCGGCGTCGAGTGCGCACCGACGGCAGCAGGTCGACGACAAACGAGAGGACATAACCGGTGAAGATGAACGCAATGACTGGGTCCGATTAGCGTGATGGAACGATGGAACGCTTGGGGGTGGAGGATATCACATACCCCATTCAAGAACGGCGGCGGTGTTCCTCTTGCCGCCACCTTTCCGGCCGCAAATCCCAAACGCAATCGCGAGGGCGACCTCGACAATAACGAACGTAAGCTTGATCACGAAGCTGGCGAACAGGATGCGGTGCTGCGAGCGGTAGAAGATGCCCAGACGGAGGTATTCGGCACAGATGAAGATCGCGCTGATCAGATATCCGACGCTAAATCGCCATTAGAGAGGCCCTGGTGGAGGAGAAGGGTGGGTGAACGCACAGGAACATGACCAGGAAGCCCTCGTGCATCCGCGAATGGCGCCATGTGTCAAAGATGGACAGCAGAATCAGACCCAGGGCGCCGGCAATCGCGAAGAAGATGGACAGACACGCGCAGGCCTTATCGAAGACGCCCTTGTTCGGCACCAGCTGGCCCGCATGGCGTAACCAACGTTCGGCGATGAAGGAGAGATCCAAGAACACCACGGTGACCACACTGCCGGCGACAAACAGGGGTTTCAGTTCTCGTGCACCGATGTCGGAAATATATCTAGTATGGCGGCGTCAGCGTTGGGCGCTCGAGTTGGGCGCGAAGGTGTCACCGGGAGAAACCCACGCGATGGTTTGTCCTTCTTCCATTGTACTATAATCCGGGGTCCCGACCACGGCCCAATGGCCCAGCATGGCCAACAACATCGCTAAGTCTGGTCAATTCCCGGATTGATGGTTTGGTGGCATACGGGAACAACCTACCTAACCACATGCATGCCGATATGACGGGGAAGATCCAAAAAGAAATTATCCACATTCTGCCGGACCAGGTCTAAGGATATAATGACGGGAATAATGCTGATGATAATAGAGAATACGTATGGAGGGACGCTGGACCATATAATACAACGAAAAATGGTGAACCTAGGACACGCGAGCAATTAGTTTCACCGTCCAAGCACGAAGTATAGCGTGGGTGTTTCGGCTATAAAGGGCAAAGCGCCGGGAACCGCGGAAGTGGCTTAGACCAGGCTCACCTCAGACCGAGCTTAACGAAGGCGAGGATCGGGCGAGATTAGTGTGATTAATGGCGTATATTAGGTTGGAATATTCCATGGGGTGGGGGGAGGAAAGGAAAATGAAAATATGAAAACGAACGAAAGGGAATAAACGAAAGACTGCAGCACTAAAGACCAAGACAAGAAACAAGGAAAATGCAAGCCGTGATCAGGCTGTGGAGAAGAGGAAGCAGGAGAGGAAGAGAGGAGAGGAGAGGAGAGGAGGAGAAGAGAAGAGAAGAGAGGAGGAGGCTGGAGTGGGCGGAGTTTTACGGTGTTCCCGTTTGGGATTTGACTCCGGAGGGACAACGACAATCAGGAATCCGACATTGAATTCCCAGCAAGGGAGAAAAGACAGATGAGGCTGTCGGTACTCGGCAGAAATAATCTACTATATCAAAGGTAATAAAATATAAAAAATTAGAAAAAAAAAAAAGATGAAAAAAAGAGAGAGAAAATGAAGAAAAAAATCAATACTACAATCATCATATACTCATATAATTAAATAGATATTAAATATTAAATAAGAGGGGCAGGGTTGGATCCTAACGATTCAGGGTAACATGTTGACGGGGAGTACATGATATCGACCATGGATGGGCTAAAATCAATGTGGGTCTCTCGTCTCTGGTCGACGTCATCCACCTGGCTCCTGGAGACCTTCTGTGAGTGGAGAGACTGAGACCACACGCGGTTGATCGGTAGATTGGAGATGCACTGTGGTCGTGGGAGGTACAGATCCCCCCTGCGTCTCTCAATGCTTATCGATCTGCCCCTCCGATCGTCGAGGGTGAGTCTCTCGTGGGGAATGAATACCGTTGCCTACTAAACTGTTGCCTATTGCTATTTACTGGTCTCGATATAAAAAGTAACATCAAGAGAAAAGGTAACGTAAAAATCAGTATAAGATCTAAAACGGAAAGTCAAATAAAAAGTCAAATATCAAGTGAAAACTCAAACCAAGATCAAGGGAAAAGAAGGAAAGATGAATCATTATTGAAGGTAAAATAGAATCAATACAAATTACAAATCATAGTCTATACTAAACTCCCCCATTTTTTATGGCTCGTTAAAGCTCCCATGGCTCCATGCCCCGCCAAGAATACTGCAGAGAAAGACACGACTTCAGAAACAAACCATCAAACCATGTGGGAGCCGTCACCCGAAAACCCTGAGATATCAATGTAAGGAGGAACACGAACGAAGACACTGCAAAGGACGACGGCTGCGCTAGCGGTCCCCGCGAGTCGTCGCACGCGGCGAAGACGGGCTCGTGGGCACCTTCCGCTCCGTCACATCCACCATTTGCACCTCATCCCCGCTGTCGTCGGAATCGCTGTCCGCCTCGCTAGAATCTTCGTCGGGGGAACCTTCGGTGGCAGTTCCGGGGGCCACACTCGGAGGAGCAAACGGCCCGCGCATGCCGTTAGGGGCCCAATCCCCATATCCGGTCGAATGGTGCGACATGTACGATCTCGGGCGGCCCGGTGGCCTCGCGCGAGCATCGCGCGGGGCCGGCATTGGATACGGAACCGGATCTCCCATGTACGGTACCTGATACGGGGGCACCCAATGAGGGTGGTCGGGCAGAGGGCGTGGATAGGCCGCACTCGGGAATGGCATCATGGGATGGGCATATTGACTGTCCAAGTGGTGTTCGGTGGGGTACGGCGGTGGGCGCGGGGACCGAGGGGACGCGTTGGCCGACTGCGTTCGCGAGGCGGGAGGCCGCTTGGACGGTGGGGTGACAGGTGAATTGCCCCCGGACCAAGGACCGAACATATCGCTGCCATCGGCCGGACCGGGATGTCTTGAAGGCTTGCCCTGCGATGCACTCGATCCACGGGGTCGTAGCCCATTCTTTCCTGGTACCCCATTGCGCAGACCGTCCGTCGGTTTCATCCCGCGATCGACGGGGGGCGCCCTCGGCATATCCGTTCTCAGGCTGGGATCGACCATGCCGTTGGTTTGCAGGCGCTTGCGTTCCAGCGCCTCGACTTCCCGTTTCGATAGCCGCACATTCTTCTGTCCCATATTTTGTGCCCGTCGAATCCGCTCCAGAGCATTGTCGACCATGCGCTCCTCTTTGTCCTTCATGGCCAGTTGAACGGCATACGCCACCGTGCTATCGACATCATCATACAAGGCATAGTCCACCACATCCACAGGCCCAGGGTCCCCCCGATATTTGTCGTATCCCACATTCCGCCTCCGCCACGTGGCTCCTCCATCCATGTCCCCGTTATTCCCCAGCTGCCTCACCGACGACATGCAGTCGTCGTACGGAAGCCAGCCATCGTCCTCATGATCGATCTCCTGGATTCGTGAGTCCCCATCCACCCACGGAGCCCCCCATCCCCTGGTTTGTCTCCCCTGTCGTGCCCCCGGTGGTCTTCCCCATCGGGGCATACCGTAAGGAGCTCGCGGCCGACCACCTAGACCGCCTCCTCTGAAAAAGCATTCTCGATTGGTTTATCCATCAGGGCCGCGTGACCGCAGACCGTCACGCCCGTCGCACCGATGAGCCACAGCACCGTAGAGATGGGCGAGGCCCAGAATCCCAGCGGCACGGCGACACACAGGAGTCCGGTGTAGAGCTGCGAGGTGTTCAACTGGGCGAACCCCAGGTTCAGATCGCGGCCTTCCAGCTTTCCGATCCCGTAGAGACCGCCGGTGACCAGGATGATGACAAACAGCAGAACGGGGTTGGTCAGCAAACTGTAGATGCTGAGCATCACAAAGACCACGGCATAGTTGCTGGAAAAGTAGCCCAAGTTGTAGTTGACTCGACTCTGGGCCTCGCCGAAGTTGGCGGGTTTCGACAGACGCTTGAAATCGAGGAACTCGGAGACGGGCCGGAGGTTGGCAAAGCGCGATCCGAGGGATTGAGAACGGACGCTATTGAAACGGTCGCCGAATCGCGAGGCGAGCGCGTCGAAGGGGATCTGGATCGGACTCATTGTAGTGATGAGAGAGGATAGGTCACAATAATGCGATCTGTAAAATTGGTAACTGGGTAGTGTAGAGAGGGAGAAAGAGTCGAATGAGATGGATCAATCAAGGTGAACGTTGTTGGTGGAAGGAATCAAAAGGTAAGTGGAATAAGAATAATTTGGGGGGAAAATCCACGAAAATAAAGGGGGACCGGGTGTTGTCAGCCAGGAACGGGCTTAGTTGGCCCCAAGCAATGAAGGCAGGAAAGAGGCGATGCTCCCCGTCTCGGCTTGGTTCGTTCGTATTTTATTTTGGTTCTTCCAACGGGCCCCGTCAGCACCAGCACACCAACGTTCAATTCGCCCCTCGCTCCGTCAAGGAGCTCGTACGTTGAAGTTGGCACCAGAAGTACTGATTCTTGAGAGAAGCCTTTAAAATCGCAAATAATATCTCCAAACCATCAAAGTCGAAGTGAGACTGCTGGACCAGTTTCATGGAAGACCTGTGGATGAATGGGCTAAGAATAGAAAGGTGGATATGGGTAAGTCCGCCGGTTCTGGACCTGGGTTGCTGAGCGCGGAATGGTCTGGCTGGAGATGTACCAGCTCCAACAACGCTCAACTCCTCTTGCTTCAAGAAGGACCACCACAGGAAAAAAGAAGAAGAGGAAGAAAGGAAAAAGAAGAAGAAAACAGAACGAGGAAGGCAATTTATTCTAAATCACCGACTTCGCATCAAGGGTCCAGGAATTCCTCCCATTCTGCCCATACATTTATACGTGCCGGAGGGGGAAATGTCTGGTCGTCCTGGATGCATGCATACAGAATTGAGGGCAGGTCGAGGGAAAATGGCCGAATTTAAGCCATAACGGCTGCTCCCAATGCTGTTCGAGTTTGCTTTCGTTTATTATTAACCGGGCGCTTCTAATTGTTAGGCATTATTCCCGTCGACTCAATGCAGAGGTATAATCTATTCTTCCCCTCATCAGCCCTGCTCCAGTCGCCTCGCCTGGGCGTGAGTGGCCCTGTTCACCGTCATTGGTCCACGTTGGTCGTCTGGACTCTGCAGCGTCAAAGTAGATCGGACTGGGTCCATGATGTATGAATGAGTTTGGTGTACCTCGAATAGATACGAATATATACCTCAATATCCCATACCTGGATAGAGTTTCTGGGAATACTTGGAATACTTGGAAGACTTCGAATACATTCTCTGGAGAGAATCGACTTCGTTATTCGCCGGTAATTACCGAGTATTCTGGAGTCCCTCTTGGTGGTGCATTCTTGACCGCCTTTGTATCCATGACAGATCACATTGTTGTACATTGTGGTGGCCTAAGACTGCCTGAGAGAAACCCAATCGAAACACACTTTACCCCTTCAGGCCTTAGGCCAGGAATTAAATACGCGTCTGGGGTATTATCAGCGATAGGCTCGTACGCTGGACTATTTTCATTGTGAACACCTCAGCGTCATTGCCTGCATCCAATCGACTGGCTCATCGTTCAATCCTCTCCCCCCCTTTCTTTCTCCCCCTCATTCATCTTTCATTGGGTCTTGCGGTCTTGACCGCTCTCCCATTGAATCCCGGACTGCTAGACCTTTCAAGATGAAGATACCGGCGCTTCATCTGTTCGTGGTCGCGACCCTGGTCGTTCTTGCAGCGGCATGGACCAAAGAAGGTTGGTAACTCTATTTGTCCTGTATGGATGGTGGCGATGCAATTGACCTTGGTCCTCTAATTCGTTCCCATGTAGATCATGAAATCTTTCGTCTGCAGGATGAAGTGTCGACTGCAGAGGGCGTCAATGTCACCTTTTACGGTATGTTTGGAGCAACACTCCCGTGGCCAAAGGGTCGGTTCTCACACACCCGGTATAGACTTCCTAGGGGTCAAGCCCAATGCCAACCAGGACGAGCTGAACAAGGCCTACCGCAAGAAATCCCGACTCCTCCACCCGGACAAAGTCAAACGGTCCTTCATCGCCAACAGCTCCAAGGACAAGAAGAAGTCCCGGTCCAAGACCCCCGGCGTCCACGTCAACCAAGGCCCGTCCAAGAAGGAGATCGCAGCCGCTGTCAAGGAGGCCCACGAGCGCTCCGCTCGTCTGAACACCGTCGCCAACATCCTCCGTGGCCCGTCCCGCGATCGCTACGACCACTTCCTGAAGAATGGCTTCCCCAAGTGGAAAGGCACCGGATACTACTATTCGCGATACCGCCCGGGTTTGGGCTCCGTGCTCACGGGCCTGTTCCTGGTTTTCGGCGGCGCTGCCCATTACGGCGCCCTGGTCCTCAGCTGGAAGCGCCA
Source organism: Aspergillus neotritici (assembly GCA_023619815.1). Taxonomy (NCBI): domain Eukaryota; kingdom Fungi; phylum Ascomycota; class Eurotiomycetes; order Eurotiales; family Aspergillaceae; genus Aspergillus; species Aspergillus neotritici. The sequence continues at coordinate 80,012 of JALZYL010000053.1, read as the reverse complement.
GAGGGAGTTCGTCGATCGGTATATCCGCCAGGCCAGGAGAGCCGCCTGGGGAGATGAAACGGGCATCCGGGGCATCCCGGGCATTGACTCCACGAGTCAGCCTGCCCCCGCCCCCGCCCCCGAAGCGGGCGATGCCGCAAGCGCCATGCCGATCAACCGTCGGCAGAAGCGCATGATGGATCGCGAGAATCGCAAGGAGAACAAGAAAGGGGCCCGCGCAACCCCCCGCAACTCAGGCACCGCGACGCCCACTTCTGAGACCGTGGAACCCACCGGAGAGAGGAAGCGGGTGGTTGCTGAGAATGGCAAGGTTTTGATCGTCGACTCTGTCGGTAACGTGTTCCTGGAAGAGGAATCGGAGGACGGCGAGCGCCAGGAGTTCCTCCTCGACATCGAGGAGATTCAGCGTCCCACCCTGAGGGACACAATGGTTTTCCGCGTCCCTATCTGGTTCTACTCGAAGTCTGTGGGCAGGCTGTTTGGATCTTCGGGCGCGGAAGAGAACGCTGCTGATGCTAGCGACGAGTCGGCTGAGAATGCCGAATCGCCCGTCGAGGAATCCAGCAGCTCCGCCATCGAACCCAAGGGCAAATCATCGAAAAAGAGGGGAAAGCGTTCGCAAAAGTCATGATTGCATACAGCCTGGATGGATGATCATGCCTCTATCCTTGGTGTGGTCCTTTCTGGGTTATTCCTTTTCTTGTCCCAGTGTATCCATAACGAGGGTTCTTTTCCATGCAGTTTCTTGTATAAAAATATATTAGACATCTTAAAATGGAACAGTTGGCCATTACGGACCGAAGCATATTGGCAGTTCCGTGCCGCTTTTCATAAGACTAGGTAATCATCTACGAAGTGTAGGACGACAATTATATAAATAAATCAAAAGAAAACTTTAATCTAAAATCACAAAAAGGAATCGCCCTCTTGAACGATTCCGGAAATCGAAAGTAAGCCGGTAATGAGTGCAACCGGGGATATGATATGTCATGTCGTCATCATAATCATCGTGATCATACACATGATCGTTCTCATCGCATAATTTCAGCCCTGGAATATGCTCCGCTAGTGACTTCCGGGAGCTTTTCCTCCTTTCGTCCCTTCCCCACCTCTATTCCTGCGTCTTTCTTGTATAGATTTGACGTTCAATGGCTATAGGTACAGCCAGAGACCAGCGAGCTCCTGGGTCGGCTACATAAACATTTTCGCAACGCTCATCAGCCCCTTGAGGTTGTCTGCCATGGCATTCTCGCCGCCCCGGGAGCCATGCCCTCCATACCCCCCAGAGCCTCCTAGGCCTCCCAAGCTCTTGGGTATGCGAATACCGATCATGCCCAGCAGCCTCTGCAACACACCGCTGGTAAGCAGTGGGATGACGACCATGATTAGGACCTTGAATGGATGGCGACGAGCATAGTCGTAGATGTCGCGAAGCAAGCGCTTGATGTAGCGCACCACGCGGTGCACGAAGCCAGATCGGGGTCGCGCACGTCGCGATGAAGACGAATACGATGAGAAGACTGACGGGCTGGAGCGCCCACCGCGCGTGCTACCACCGCCTAGGCTGAAAATGGACGGTGCCGAATGCCGCGAGTGATGGGTGGAATAAGTCGACCGACGGGAGGGAGAGCGTCGGCGGACGTAGTGGCCCGACGATGAAGACTTTCCGTCGAACCAACCCATCTTCAATGTGTTGAATGACGCCTTTTATGAAGTTGGTATATGGGCGAATATAGTCAAAATTCGGGGTCTTCTTGCTGGGAGGGGGTAATCGACGGTGGATGTGTTCGACCCCAGTGACAGAAAATGCTAGAACAGACCGCAGGAAAGTCCTTGCGTTTCAGATCCGCCGTACGAAGTCGGTCAATCAAAAAGGAGCGCTGGAGCCACTTGACGCAAATGCAGTATGCACAAAAGAGCTGCAGTTCTAGTCTCTTTGTTGCATTGGCGGTCCCCGCAGCCGAAATCCAACAACAGCGGCACCGGACGCTCGGTGGCTTCTCCGTAAGATGCTGTACAATTGGCGCGAAAGGGGGAGGATTCTAATTAAGTCGAAAATGACAGATGCTGTAATCGGATTGTCAATGGACTCAGGTAGTGTCAGTACCTAATGTACCGTTTCCCAAAGTAAAGAATTGAGAGCTTCCAGGGGACAATGGGGTGCCCAGTCCTAGGGGAGGAAGAGTGTGGGAGCTGAAAGCCTCCATCTGTGCAGTAGTTAGTCCCAATAAGAATAGGCGAAGCTGAGTGAGTACACTGAGTAGGAAAGGTGTGTCTCGAGTGTATGCAGGAAAGTGGGTGGCTGGCAATCCGACATCATTTCATTGGTGGTGTTGCCCAGGGGCGTTCCCAGCCGCTCTCGCCGTACTTTCTGCCTCTCCCGGCTCGAGCGTCGGTCGAGGCTTTGCTCGTGTTTATGCCTCAGGCAGCAAGAGTGGGGTTGACGTCATTCGTTCTGCGATCTGTTGTCACCTTTTGATGTCGTGGCTGCAGGATGAGTCTTCATTCTCTCAAGGTTTCGATCTAGATATTAAAGGATCCTATTTTTCTCGTGATATTTATCTCAGTACAGAATAATAAATCTGTGCTTTCAACCGTTCACTCGTGTCATTAGAGGCATACTACTACAGATCCCTGGTGTTGGTGCACTATGACGAGTAAGCACAAAGCTGATCTTCAAATAAGACTATGATTCACATGCTTACATCTTGATAAACAGAACAGCCAGACTACTGTAAGGACTGACAATATCAAATTCTCCAGTCTGATAAGGAGAGACATCCAGAAGTTTTCTAACTCCATTTCTAGACAAGGTCTTGGGCGTGGCCCCCAACGCAACCCAGCAGGAAATCCGCACTGCATACAAGAGGTAACTTTAATCTCGGTCTTGATTTTTATATTGGTACATTTGTGCTGACGATGATTTGCATAGGGAATCACTCAAATCACACCCGGACCGGGTCCCAGTCGATTCGCCCGAACGACCTGCTCGGACGCGCAAATTCCAACAAATCAGCGATGCCTATTATACCCTATCAAATGAGTCCCGCCGTCGAGAGTACGATGCCATGAGACAGTTTGGGGGATATGAGGAGGAAACCGAAGAGAAGGAAGCACCTCGGCCTGGAGGGGGGGGTTTCCCATGGTCTGCTTTCGGCTTCGGCACGGCAGACCGTGAGCAACGAGCCTCTGATCAGTTCGGCTCTATTTTCGAAGAAATGCTACGCGAGGAAGGCCTCGCCAGCGATAGCGAGGATGCAGATGGCCAAAGGCGTGTCCGGCCTACGTCCCGTTTCTGGTCTATCATAGGTGGCATCAGTGGTGGCGCACTCGGGTTTATCATGGCAAACACTGCAGGTGCCTTTGCGGGGGCAGTAGCTGGAAATCGACTTGGTGCTGTCCGGGACGCCAAAGGCAAAAGTGTCTACGATGTCTTTTTGGATCTTCCCCAGGACGGTCGGGCACGTCTGTTGAGTGAACTAGCGGCCAAAGTCTTCCAAACTACCATGGGTCGATAGACACAGCAGATCGAGCACTTTCGCGCTGGTCTCGGCTGTATTTAAGCATGTGTGTCACGGGGAGCGATGACCATACTTGCTCGAAGGACTTTTCTTTGCTTGTTTCTCTTTTTGGTTATTTTAAGACCATGCGGTATTTTGATTATACACTTATTGTGCTGAATTGGAAGGACGTATATTATTGATATTGGCATACTCAATGGACATAACTCATAACTAGATCGAATCTAGATACAGCCTACTCTTTAGATTTATGGACCTGTCGAAGAAGCCTCAGTCAAGTAGTGACGCAGTTCCAAGTGGGTCGGAGTACAGACGACTCCCGTAATACCAACAACCCGCAGACGTGGGCCCAGACCCGATAGCCCGGATTTAGAATATCCCGACGGTGAGCGGACTGCGTTATCACCACGTGATTCAATGCGATAAGTCCATTGATGATGATCCCAAATCATTGTTCCTTCACACGTTTCCATGATAGCTAAGCTCAGACATCTCTACATCTAGGAGTGGGTTTGGTGAGAGGATGTCTATTACTGTATGATGGCTGTGGCGAATGCACATATTGCACATTTAGGTGAGATCGCCTTTCAACATTGCGAAAGAAGTCGGACTCAAGAATCACTAATTATCTCTTGCAGGCGTTGATGTCCTGAATAACCTGGTGGCTGCCTTCGGACGAAATGAGGAAATCAATGATAGTCAACCACCTGCGAAGCGTCGCAAGACAGCAGCAGCTCCCCGGAGCTTGAGAGACTTAACACATACGCCACTTGCTTCTGTTCCTTCTGGGTATATACCTCTGGCACGCTTCTCCTTGTATCTGGTAAATAACCTAGTCAATTGCTCGCGTTGCTTGGAATACTGTTGGGGATAGCAGCTAATGAAGGCCCTCATTCACATAGGACTTCGCACACACTGTTTCGTGGCCATATGGCTCTGAAAACCCCATCCCTGTTTCCATCGAAGTTGCAGAGAACTTTCACGAGGCCCCTCCGAACTCCCACTGCGTTGGGTCTGAGCAGACCTTGGGTGACTGTTTCAAGCTACGGCTTGCGACTGTCTCGGATAAAGAGGTATTTCTCGATATCACGTCTAGTGATTCGGAACTGGTCAAGTTTGGAGAGAACCTGGAACTTGCCAGTGGTCTTCCTTGCGGTGATCGATATGGCACTAAAGTACCGACTGCGTGTTACGTTTCTACGCTTTTCTATCTGCCCGAAAGCAGTTGTTTTCGCCTCGAGACAACATTGCTTTGGAGAGATTCCCTTGACGTTTTAGAACAACGCCGTCTAACGCAGGCACAATATCGTGTGTTTTGCAAGTATGCTTTGCAGGGCGATGATATTACGCCAATAGGAGGGTCCCAGTCGCGCAACCGAAAACCGTCAGAGACTTCTTGGTCGCCACATGATTTCTATCAGAACGTTTATGTCCCACCAATAACCCCACAATCTTCGGAAGAGATAAAATGCCATATGATCGAATGTCAACTTTTCCCATTCCAAAGGAGAGCAGTTAGATGGCTTTTGCAAAGGGAGGGCATGACGCTCCAGCCGGATGGCCGTGTACTTCCTTCCAGACATCCATTGAATGGCTCGCTGCCTACTTCATTTCAGAAGTTCACCGATGCAGACGGGCGTGTTTGCTTTTCCAGCCATCTGTTTTTGGTTGCCACCACTGACCTTCATAACTGGTATGATGCGGGAGAGCATATGACGGGGGGGATTCTAGCCGAAGAGATGGGGTTGGGAAAGACTGTTGAGATGATCAGCTTGATCTGTCTTAACAAGCGTCCATCAAGTTCTACATTGGTTTTAAACGGTCCGAATCACGGCCTGAAGCCATCGGGGGCGACTTTGATTATAACCCCCCCTGCAATTCTCGAACAATGGGAGCAAGAGATCCGGTCGCACGCACCAGGCCTTCGGGTATCCCATTATGAAGGTATCCAGCGACACAAGACGATGTCTGATCAAGAGTTAGTCAACTTTCTTGCGGATCACGATGTCGTGCTTACTACCTACAATGTCCTTGCTCGAGAGGTCCATTATTCTGGGGATGCCCCAAAACGAGATCTACGCCATGAGAAAAGGTTTCAACCAAGGAAATCACCACTGGTTCAGATCTCTTGGTGGAGGGTTTGCCTTGACGAGGCTCAGATGATCGAAACTGGAGTCAGTAACGCAGCAAAAGTTGCTCGTTTAATTCCTCGCCAAAATGCGTGGGCAGTAACCGGAACTCCTCTTCGCAGAGATATTACTGACCTGCTTGGACTTTTGCTTTTCCTCCACTATGAGCCATTCTGTGGAGTTTGGAACAGATTATGTTATTTTTTTAAACCAACACTAGCGCAAATAGTTCACAGCACTGCAATCAGGCACAATAAAGACAACGTCCGGGATGAGCTTCGACTACCGCCCCAAAAAAGGATCGTTCTCACAGTTCCTTTTACTGCAGTTGAAGAGCAGCGATACGGGCAATTGTTCGAGCAAATGTGCGAGGAATGTGGTCTTGATTACACAGGCGCTCCCGTTACTGATGATTGGGACCCTGATGACTCTTCGGTCGTCGAAAAGATGAGAAGTTGGCTTGCTAGACTTCGCCAAATATGCCTTCATCCTGGGGGCAGTCACCGCAGAGGCCTTGGCACGGGAGGCCCTTTACGGTCCGTGACTGAAGTTCTCGAGGTCATGATTGATCAAACTGATTCGCTAGCTCAGGCGGAGGAGCGTACTCTCTTGATGTCCCAAGCTCGCCGCGGGCAATTACTAGAGAATGCTTTGCGCCGACAAGAAGCTCTTGATCTGTGGACCAAGTCATTGGAGAGGGCAAGTGTCATGGTCCAGGAATGTCGGGAACGGCTGACCTCGGAATGTGCAAAAAATGGAATTACCACCCCGAAGATTGATGACGACAGCGCTTCTCCTGAGGTGGCGAGCGACAACGAGGGCAATGAGATGGAGAAGAATACTCGCGTAGGCACATACCGCCAAAGACTGCGCTTTGCTCTCGACGTTCAGCATACTTGCGTGTTTTTTACTGCAAATGCCTACTATCAAATCAAGACGGATACCAACCTTACCACGCCTGATAGCGAAAAGTTCAAATCTTTGGAAAAGTCCGAAACGGAAGCATATGAAACTGCGAAACTCATCAGAAAAGAGATGTTGGCTGATGTCTCTCGGAAGGCAAGCCGTTATGTGAGAAGAATCAGAGAGAAGCAGAAGACACATCAATTTGTGAAAATCCCAAAAATGAAGCCCGTGATTTATAGCACTGGTCTAGAATCACGTCGGGTTATTGAGAGATTTGAGGATTTTTGTGAGGCTTTGAACGGACACGCTGTTCAATACGATATGTGGCGCCAGGTTATGATCAAGTTGCTTTCGAGTTCATTGATAGACCAGGAAGATGACTCAGAACTCGAAGGCGACGAGTACGAAAAGTCTACGAAACATCAAGACGAGATGTATGTCTACATGGAAGCTCTGCGTGCCATGTTTGCCGATCGGCATGATGCTCTCACCGGTCAGAAAAATACTCTGATCGCCCATGAGGTCAAAATGGGCATCATCCAAGCACAAAAAGGCGAAGGCCCTTCTCCAAAGCTTTATCTGGAGACTATGAATGCTCGCAGTGATATCAAACCAGAACCTCACCTCGGTTCGCTTCGGGGCATCGTCAGTGAACTTCGTAGCCTTACCACCTCCCTTGAGTGGCAAGCGAACGAGGGTAGTACGCGAGCTCGTGCTGAGCTGGAGCTGGTTACTTCAATACTCAAGCATGCCAGCAATATGGCATCCGAGCAAACCAAAGCTGCTTTGGAATTGAGCAAGGAAGTGGAGATGTTCCGGGACACGATGAACCACCGCCTAGAATATTATCGCCAGTTACAGCGGATTTCAGATACAGTCGCCCCATATGATGAAGAGAGTGTCGGAAAGCCGCTGGATGAAGCGACCTTCGCTGCTCAACTGGAGCAAGAACGCATAACCGCGGAAAAGGTTTCTTCCCTGAAGGCCAAACTGCGTTACCTTCTACACTTGCGAGATGAATCTGGCTCGGACGAGTCCTCCAGGATATGCATCATATGCCAGTCGGGTTTTGAAATTGGTACGTACAAAATCTTTTACATGGAGTATTCGGTTCTTTCTCGTCTAACAAATCGTAGGAGTATTGACGGTTTGTGGACACAAGTACTGCAAAGAATGTTTACAATTGTGGTGGAGTCGAAGTCGGACTTGTCCAACATGCAAAAAGCGACTGAAAGCGAATGATTTCCATCAAATCACCTATAAACCCCAAGAATTTGTCGCCGAGGAAGAAAAAGCCCCCATGAAGATGGGATCCGAACGTCTGAGAAAGAATTCTATATACACTGACATCAGCTCGGGGACACTGAGCGAAATCAAGAATATTGACCTGGATAGCTCCTTTGGTACGAAAATCGACACGCTAGCGCGTCACATCTTATGGCTGCGCGAGCATGACCCCGGTTCGAAATCCGTCGTGTTTTCTCAATACAGGTATTTCCTTGGTATCCTCGGATCGGCCTTCAAAAAGTTCCAGATTGGATATAGCACTTTTGATAATAAAGACGGCATACACATGTTCAAGACCGATCCCTCGGTATAGTCTTCTCCCCGCTCTCCCAGCTTTCTCTCACGCGAAGGCTGCGAAACCATGTACTGACAGAATTGTTCAGGTTGAATGCTTTCTTTTGCACGCCGAAGCACAGTCATCCGGTCTTAACCTTGTCAATGCCACCCATGTATTTCTCTGCGAACCGCTGGTAAATACGGCGATCGAGCTTCAAGCAATAGCCCGTGTGCACCGGATAGGTCAACGTCGACCTACCACGGTTTGGATGTATCTGGTTTCAGATACCGTCGAGCAATCGATCTACGAACTCTCCGTATCCCGCCGCCAGGCTCACATTATCCAAAAAGAAAGAGAAAGAGAGTCTCGTTCAACCGTGTCCCAGCAAGGTGATAAGGCCCTGGAAACAAATGGCACCGAATCTACCGTGTTCTCGAAAGATGGTGCGAATAAAGATATGGCCGTCACCGAAGTCGCTATCGACTCAGCAAATTCCTCAGAGCTGCAAGATGCCCCACTATCTAAGCTAATGGCCGGAGGAGCGGGAGGAGAAATTGTGAAGAAAGATGATCTATGGCAGTGTCTTTTTGGCAGGACAAGCAAGGCAAAGGAAGCGCTCTATGGCTCGGACAATGCCCACAGGGAAGTGGCAAGGTTTCTGCGAGGAGAAGCAGCAGAAGAGCGGCGGACCGTCAACACCGGTCCATGATTGGGATTTACTTGATATCTACTACGTTTATTTGATTTACTTTTCTATTATTAGATGATAGAGCCTCAGTCATACCAAGGTACATGGATGAGACCATGAAAGGTTTCCCTCCAAGCAATGAATAAATACGCATTTACATCTTACTGAATACTTTCTGGGGTTATTCTTTGTTTAAACTGGACATTAATTAAGTTGCTCCAGTTTAAATCAACTGTAACCCGGAGTTGAAAACTGTAGATTAAGTATTGACCGGGTTCGTAATTAATTGTGCACTGATATGCAACGATGACTAATAATGCGGGCCGTTAGTGAGTTGGTTAGCGTTGCGGCCTCATAAGCTCTACTCTGCCTAATGACGTGAGTGCATCTTCAACCTGGAGCGGGAGGGATGTTATAAACACACTAGATTCTTATCTCCTCCTTTGAACCAAAATCAATCTACCCTCGCAACTTCTTTAGGTCCAATGCTTTGAGTTGTTCTATTTGTTCCATTTGTTGACCCTCGGAGGATATGGCTTCAGACTCCACGTCAGCGAGCGCCGAGGCCCGCGAGTTGAGTTTAATATCGAAGGTGGAGCTGAGAATTGCCCTGGCAGACACAGATGCAAAGCTTGATTCCCTGCTCAATACTTATCTGGCGCCTCTGCTGCTGAAGCTTGGATCAGAGAGTCTTGCGGTTCGCAACAAAGTAATCAGTGTGTGCCAGCATGTTAACACTCGGATCCAAGCACCGTCCATTAAACTCCCTGTCACGGCTTTACTGAAGCAGTTCAAGGAACAGAAGTCCCAACTCATCAGGCACTTTGATCTCGTATACCTTCAGCAGGGTATCGATCGATTGGGCCATGACGCGAGAATAGAGTTACTTCTTCCATTGCTTCAGGGGATCTCGGAGATAGGCACATCCGCGAACCAAGCAGCCGTTGTGTTCAACCTTGTCTTGCGACTATTACCGCTGCTTAAGCTCCCCCCAAGAGATAGTAAGGATGATTTGGAGCTCAAGGCTCGGCTAGGTCTTTCTGATAAGGACACCGCATTTTTGTCTACCTGGTTTAAGAAACTCCTTATTCTTTCCCCTGCAGATAAGAATGCTGCTACCTGCCCGGGACTATCCCCTGCAGACTACGCTTTCTTGAATAAAGATGCGCCTGTGGCCGAGGCGTGGGACCCGTCTTCAAGCGGGGGATTGAACCTAACAGAGACCAAAGTCACTAGTTTGAGATTCCTCTCAAGTGCTGCATTCACGGATTCTGAGCGCTTCTTGCCTGCTCTAATTGCATCGTCGGATGTCAATTCGCGGCTGTCAGACCTTGGGGAAGAGATTCTGAAGAGATTCATTCCAAATATTGAAGATCCCAATGTCGTCGAAGAGCTATATACGCTGTATTTTGGAGCAGGAACCTCCGACGGTGCGCCCCCAGCACGCCCTGCCCTGCAAATAAAACTCTTATCGGTCCTTGGAAAGTCAGTCCAGGCTACCATGGAGCCTGAACGAGTACTTAGACTCATAGAAGAGGGTCTCCTATCCGATACCGCAAGGTCTTCGCAGGGGCTGCAAGCCTCAAAGTTGCGCACTCAAATCTTTACCTTTACGACGTGGGTGGTTCGCATGGGGTCGCCATCCGTTCTCAAAAAGATGGCCCCCAAGGTTATCGCAGGATTGATGGATTTTATTCAGTCGCAGGGATGGCCCAGCCCCGGGGCATCTGGGCAAAGGCTCCCTTCTACGGATTTGAGCTTACGAAGTCTCGCCTACGAAAGTATCGGTAGCTTGGTTCCAAAAGTTGATTTCCAGTTGAAGGATCAGGAGGATGCTCTCTCGGATTTCGATCTTATCAGATGGCTTTTCACATCCTTGAGTTGTGATGATTCGAGTCCCCAAATGTTTGTCAGTATTGAACAAGCATTAGGAAGCATCCTGAATTCCTCGGTGGATACTCTAGACCAAAGTCTCCAGGAAAAACTACGTCCCTTTCTGGTTGGTCAAATGAGCAATGTCCCTGGGGTGGATGATCCAGCCACCGGTTACAGACTCATTCGTGGTTCTCATTATGCGACTGTGCGTTTTGCGAATAGGTTTCTGCCTTACAACGACGTTGTGGCTCGGTGGATCGATCTCATGGCCGTTTCCCAAGGGTCAGACAAGCTACAAGAGATTGCGGAAGAAGGGAGAAAGGGCCTGCACCCTTACTGGTATCGGCTCCTGAACCCCAGTATGAAAAAACAGACTTCCGCCCCAGAGATCTCTGACCTAAGAGATCGGTGGTCTGATTTCCCAAAATTCTCCGATGCAGCCCGATTTTTACTTGGTTCTACCGACTCAAATGGGGTGTCTGGATTCTCTGCGTCTCAAATATTGTCAGGGCCCTACAAGAAGTCGTTCACGCCTACAATCGAATTTTTGCGGAATATTCTGCTTTCAGAGTCATTCTCCGCAGCTAATATTAGCATAAACATAGAGCAAGACTGGGATGTGAAGCTTGATGTGCTCCTCACGTCTGATGAACATGCTCGGTGTGCGGTCAAAGAATACACTCAGGTGTCAGACAAAGAAGCTGTCTTGCTATTCTTAGCGGGCGCCTTGTCGGGATTTACCGGTCAGGGTAGAGGAAGCCTACGACACTGCGGGGATTATTTTGTCAGTGTTTGCTCGTTGGCGTCGGATGATATAGTTGGGGCTATCGTTCCCCAAGTGCTGTCATTGAGCAATCCATTGAATGGTAACGACCAGGTAATCCAGGACACCGCCGCTCGTGGGACAGGAATCCTGGCCTCTCACCCTGCATTTTCCGAGGACAATCTGAATGGACTCATTGCTACTATGTCTGGTCCTTTGGAACTGTGGAGATCCGCCATTGGCGAAGAGGCGCTCAAGGTCCGGGGCTCTGTCCTTGGATTGGCATATTTGTTTAGCAGGCTTGCATTCCGCAAGATGGCCGGTAAGCTATCAGAGGCGATGCTAAAAGACTACCTTGGCGTGGTTTTCGACATAATCGAAACCTCACGCGACTCTCTTCTCCGGCGATCGGCCCAAGTTGCGCTCGGACAGATTAGTCTTTCTGGAATCTTGCCAACCGAGCTACTAACTGAAGAGAAATGGGTGGCTATCAAAGATAAACTGGTATCCGATGCGAAGGCCGAAAATGAGGCGGCTATCAAGACAATAGGGCTTTTGACTTTACCCTTCTCAAAGAATGGGCACGAGGACGCAAGATTCAGCGGTCTACTAGAAGCTCTTTATGGACTACATGAAATCCGCAGTCCTGAGGTTCACTTCTCCGTTGGTGAGGCATTGAGCAGCTCTGCGGCCGGATGGAACTCAAAGTCCTTGACCACGGACTTCGATGTCGACGAGAAGGTGCCTAGTTCATCAGTTCCATTATCGGTTCTTGCAACTATATGTGACAAGATCATAGCGGACTGCAGCGCCCCCAAGCCCTCTCTGAGAAAGGCGTCTAGTATCTGGCTCTTATGTCTGGTCAAGAACTGTGGTCATTTGCAAGAGATACAATCACGCTTGCGTAAATGTCAGAGCAGGTTCGCCGGTTTACTTGGGGATCGAGATGAGTTAGTACAGGAAACCGGGGCACAGGGGCTTGGCCTAGTATACGAAATTGGTGACCAGGAACTGAAGGACGACTTGGTGCGTGACTTGGTGGCTTCTTTCACAGCAAGCGGCTCGAGCCTTGCAGGAGGGAAAGTGAACGAAGACACAGAGCTCTTTGAGCCAGGAGCTCTGCCCACTGGAGGCGGGTCGTCGGTCAACACCTACAAAGACATCATGAACCTCGCTGCTGAAGCTGGTGATCCAACACTCGTATACCGGTTTATGTCTTTGGCTTCCAACAATGCCCTCTGGACAAACCGTTCGGCTTTCAGCAAGCTCGGAATCAGCAACATATTCTCTGATTCGAGTGTCAACGGTTATCTGGCGAAGAATCCGAAAATTTACCCAAAACTGTTTCGGTACCGATTTGACCCGAATCCAAACGTGCAGCGGTCCATGAATACGATCTGGCAAGCCTTGGTCAAGGATCCCACCGAGGTGGTGGATGCGCATTTTGATGAGATCATGGAGGATCTACTCAAAAGCATGCTGAGCGGTCGGGAATGGCGCGCACGGCAAGCGAGCTGCGCAGCAATTGCGGACCTGCTTCATGGGCGTAAGCCAGAGAGATACTCGAAATACCTCGACGAGATCTTCACCAAAGCTTTCAAGCTTTTGGATGACATCAAAGAGACGGTTCGGACGGCCGCCCTCAAACTTTGCCAGACAATCACCAATTCAGTGATTCGCACTTTGGAAAGCAGCGACAGAGACACTAAACGGGCAAACACCCTGTTGGGGAGCACTATTCCCTTCTTGTTAAGCGAACAAGGCATAGAATCCGGGGTCCAGGATGTCCAAGGTTTTGCTCTTGGGGCCCTGATCCAAATGATCAAGAAGAGCCCGGGTGGGCCATTACGTCCGTTTATCCCCCGGATAATGGAACAGTTCCTGAGCTCCCTGAGCTCTCTGGAACCACAGGCAGTCAACTACGTCCATCTAAATGCGGACAAGTATGGATTGACGAGCGAGGAGATTGATAAAATGAGACTTTCCAGTATCCGCACTTCCCCTATGATGGAAGTGATCGAGCGATATTTGGTCGATTCACTAGATGAAACAAGCATGAAGGAATTTGCCACGAGACTGGAAGGCGTGCTTCGATCTGCGGTTGGGCTTCCGTCCAAGGTAGGATGCAGCCGTGTTCTGGTACTCCTGAGCATGAGAACATTCCTTTTCCGTCCCTATGCGGACCGCTTCGTCCAGCTCCTGAGCAAGTATGTCGTTTATCGGAATGACACCGTCAGTGCGTCCTACTGCGCGTCCATCGGCTACCTCTTGCGCCTGGCTTCCGATGATCTTGTGCTGAAGACCATCAATTATGCTAAGGAACTGTTCTTGACGGCCGAGGAAGCCAACCAGCGAGCCATATCTGCCGAAATCCTTCACTCGGCCTCGAAGTTGTCTAATGACCGGTTCATGTCGTTTGCAGCAACGGCCTTGCCATTCGTCTTTGTTGCCAAATACGATCGAGACGAGCATGTCAATAAGGTCTTTGAAAGAACGTGGCAAGATAACGTGGGCGGTAACCGCGCGGTGTCCCTGTATATCAAGGAAATCACCAGTTTTGTCTCCAGCAACCTAGACTCACCCAGTTGGGCTATCAAGCATACGTCTGCCTTGGGCCTGGCCCATGCCATCATGGCGTTGGATCCTCAAATTGATCTCGCGACCAGCGAGATGGTGTGGCCGGTTCTTGTGCAGGCTTTGTCTGGGAAGACGTGGGAGGGCAAAGAGACGGTGCTGGAAGCCTTTGTGAAGTTTTCCAGCCAAGCAAAGGCACTGTGGCAAGCGAACCCGCAGGCCAGTGAGATGATGAAGGTGAGAAGTCATTATGTGGAGCCTCGCTCGTATTTAGTATTTCCAAAGGCTAATCAAAGCAATCCAGACGATTACCATCAGGGAAGCAAAACGAAACAATGCGTCGTACCGCCCGTTTGGTCTGGCGGCGCTGGGTGGGGTATCACAAGGTCGGAAAGACCTTGATTTGATGCCTGATGCTATGAAGATCGTGTCTCAGGTGGTGGGTGATCTAGAGAACAAAGAAGACTTGATGGACGTTGATTCGGGCAACGCGCCAAATTCCAAGTAAGCATTACAATCGCAGAGCTGTCTACCGGAGCTCTACTAATTCCTGGAAGGAAAATCGTGGACGACACGTTGGCCGCCTGTGTGAAATGCCTTCTACAATGCTTCAATCCCGCCTTGCAGATTCCATCAGGGGGTAAGTCTATAAATCTACTGCAATTTGGCGCTCTGACTGCATGCTAATCACTACCGTAGCCATGAAAGGTTATTTAGACGAGGTGACACGGGTGCTCTCTACGGCACTGGTCCAGAGTGGCAGATACGTTCAGAAAACCCTTTACGAGGAGCTGCACAGCTTTACGAAGAGCCTGGACACGTGGATCTCCGAGCAGGAAGGGAGCCAGGAGAGCAATCTACGCGAGCTGCAAGGGCCCTTGGCGGCGCTAGTGGGGGCGCTGCTTTCTGCTGAGATCGATGCATCGGTCGAGGGAATCCGGCGAGGACGAGCGCAGGCTGCAGTCGCATACATCACGCTCTGCAGGCAGGCCGGGTTCGAGGTCGATGGGGCCATCGCAAAGATGGTTCCATCGTGGAGGGAGGGAGAACGATCTGGGCCCGTGCAGCAGGTTCTAGATCAGGCATTAGGCATGCTTGCCACCCGGTAAAATTGGTAGTGGAGACTGACTGTCGCCGCGAACCTTTGCAAGGAACAAGGAACGGAACTCAGCGTGATCACTCGGTACACCGGGGGGCCCTACCGGATCAGGACTAACTTTAGAGCCCCAATAGTTGCGGTCACTAGGTAGTAGTCCAAACGGTCGACCCATCCATTTGATGCCTCTCATGGGGCAAACCGTGTGGCGGGAAGGGAATGTGCGCACTGACTGATTCTCATCAGCAATGCACGAGACCTGTACAGGAAGGGGTTGGTGACTGAACCTAGGGCTATACAGAAATACCAATCCATGCACATATATCCTCTCTCTTAAGACCTCGCAGACCATACTTGGAAGGGAACAACCCCACTCCAACATCTCCGCGGAAGTAGATTCAATAATCCACGATGAAAAGGTCCAGGCTAGACGGAGTCCAAGAATTAGGGAAGGCTCCGACCGACCTGCCGAGACTCAGTTATTCTGTTTTTGCATTCCCTACTAAGCCCTGTTGGGGAGAAGTCGCCGGTTCGCCAGGCTGAATGAGATGAGTCTAGCCGGACTTGCGGTCCGTCCACCTGTTTAGGGTTGTCAGATTGGTGGGTTCTATTTTGGTCTTGTCGGCTCCGAGACTTCTTTCTTTTCCTTTTTTTTTCTATTATTATTATTGTTATTTTATATATATTTTTTTAGTTTACTTGATTCGATTTGACTCACTCTCTCACCGGGGTAGTTGGTCTCAGTGGACTTCTTTTTGGCCTGTGTGGTTCTGGATAGCCTCGCCAATCCTCGCTACCAGTCATGTCGGGTCATGTTGGGAGACGATTGAGAATAACCGAATTGTCTGCCACGTGTTGTGAGGGGGACAGAAAATATGTCACTCTTCTCGGGCCAAGGGAGAGAGAAGTCCAGTGGGGAGAAGTCCAATAGTGGGACTTGGTAGACTTCAATAGTACCGGTTCCTGCAGATTCTGTTGGGCCCTATCCATTCAACAACATAGTCACCGGTAGGGAATATTGACAAGAAATCGATGGATAGGTATCAAAGGGAGAATAGAATTGTGGACAGGGGCAGTACGTGTTGATCTTATCAAGATGTCCATATCGAGTACCCAGATAGTCGATCGTCCAGATGATCGTACCCACCGGAGAATAAACTGCGATCCTGACAGTGACGATCGCGCAAATCTTCACTCCTCACGACATCCTTCTACTCGTATATACAACTCCTGGCCTCTAATCTGGAGCTCCATCCACGTCGGAATTCTCCCCCTCTCTCTCCTTCTCTCATTTACGCCCGAGAGAAACTATTCGTACTTCAATCTCTCAATCATCCCGGGATTGTCGTCCGTTCAACCGTCTCCTTCCACATGGTTGGCACCTGCAGCTCGGAACGCTCCGTCCACTTCTCAACCAGACTAATAGCGAACAGACTAAAGGCTACCAGACTAAAGTCTCAAGGCTACCAGACTAACCAGCAAAAGACCGAACTATTCCTCTCTGTGTGTCCAAAGCAAACCGTCAGAACAATCGGGCCATGTGGGTGAGATTGGCAGCCCAAATGCAGGTTGGCAACGTCGTATTGGAACATGATCATTCGCCTTCGTGCCCTAGACTCTCTCCCTCACCTCCGCCACCAGCGCCAGGGCTGGCTGATACCTTACCTTGCAATTGACTCTTTTCTCTCTCTCTCTCTCCTCATTTCATTCTCTGCAGCGCGGGCTTCTTATATCTTTTCTACCGTTCGCCTTTTGACCGGGTTTTCCCCTGGTTTTCTTTCTTCCTTTTTCCCCATTTCCCCTCATTTTATCGACTTTCCCCTCACTTGGCCTGTCTTATTGACAATTATCTTTAGAGTCTTTCTGTCTCTGGTCTTGCTACGTGCGCAAAATAGTGGCTTGCCTCGTTGATTTTGTCCCTCTTCGGTCACTGCCTACTGATTTGCCTCGAGAAGAATATGTGTATGTCTCACTTTGTCTTGGTCCACTCCACTAAAAATGGGTTCTAACTCCTCTATCACGCTCCGTGCGTGAAGAATGACGGCCCACCATCTTCTTTCACTTTTCCCCTCCCATCACTCGAGATCCCTACGATCCTTCCGTTCCCCATAGCGTTTCCCTAATCAACGCCAAATAGAGAAACAGCCCCGCTATTCTCATGACAGGTCGAACCTTGGTGATGTCGAACCGGCGGGCTTCCGCCAGGAAACAATTCCCTCTGCGGCTGCCTATCATCGCCCCCAAAGATGACATCCATGCCGCGAGCTCGGCTCTCTCTATCCCGGCGTTGATCAAAACCTCCGTTTCCCGTTCTCGCCTACGCTTTCCCCCGCGTTCTCGCTCCGGTTGCTGGTATGTGTCTCGTGTATTCCCCGGCGTGGTGCTTTCTACAGTTCTTTCTCTAATTCGATCCCCCCTACTCCAGGACATGTAGAGTGAGCCAGCCCTTCATCCCAGGAGAAGGCCCGAGCATATTTGCATGACATGCTGACATGAGCGCTCGTGGGGCTAGAGTCGGAAAGGTCGGTTGAGATGCAGAGACCTTCTCAGGCAAGCGTTTCTTTTTAGGTTAACTAGGTCCCCTCTGCTACAGTAAAATGTGACGAAACACACCCCCAGTGCAATGTACGGCCTCCTTCCCTCTTTTATATCGGTCTATCTCTGACTCTGTTTCGACCAGCAATGTGCACGGCTAGGTCACGTCTGCGACTACCAGCCCCGTCTCTGCTTTCGGGACGACACCCGCCGAGTGAGGGAACGCATGTCGGAGATTGAAGTTGCAGGAAATGCCGTCTGGGATCGTGAGACGCCCAAGCTCCTCTACTCTTCTTCCGTCTTCCTTTTTTCCATGTGCACGGAAGGTTAACTGACCCAAACCATTGGTAGCTCCGTCATCGATCTCGCACACGGATAGCCCGGCAGGGACATTCACCCTGGATGTACTGCCCCCCTTTAAAATGCTCAAGTCGGATGAAGAACGGGAGCAAAAGGCACAGTCATCGGTTCCCGGAACGTATCACGTCATTTGCATCCCTGAAAGTTTCTCTGGTCTTCCCGAATACGCCCAATGCGAGCCCGATGGGTCAAAGGATTTATCCTCGAGTCCTGAACGCGGAAGCAGCCGCCATGTTGTGACGGAGGGTGCCTCCGAAGTGGATGATCCCAACGTATTAATACTCAGAAGCTTTCGAGACGCGAGAGCAAATCCATACTCGAGTCAAAGAAACTCATCCCAATCGCCTACTTCAGACCTGAGGGAATCGTCCTTATCCTCAGTCTCGGCTTACACGACGGTTCCGGATTTCGCAGAGGAGGACAGGCCGTGTCCCTTACAGCCACATGAGGCTTTCCTGCTGGACCATTTTCGCACTGCGACTTGGAGGCAAATCGTTCCCCGTGCTGGCATTTTCGAGAACCCAAGCGGCTATGAGATCAATGTAGATGTTTTTGAACAAGAAGCAGCCAGGTTTCCTCCGGTAAGTGAACCATCTCCAGATCCTCTGACTTTCTTTTCAGGGGATGGAAATGGGATGTGGCCAGGTGCTTAGTATTGTAATAGCTTCTCTACGCTATGATGGCAGTATCTGCACTCAGCCTCTATCGTCAAGGGGTAGACCAGCATCCAGACCCATCGTGCTATTGTCACCAAGCTTTTTCTTCGTTACAAGCCAGTATGTCAGACGATAAGATGCTCTTGTCCGACGGGCCTTTTCTAGCGTACTTTTTGATTCTCGTCTTTGAGGTAAGGTTCGCGCGACGGGATGGCTTGGACGGGCCTCCCTTTCATATATATGCCTACCTACAAGTGATATACACAGACCGGGCTAACTGATCGACTCCAGACTGCCGCCGCGAAATCCAGCGATTCGGTCATTTCACAGCAGCATATCTCTCAGATTCTCCGCTTGGCACTTCTCCGGCGCTGTACATTTGGTAGCGAGCGATTCTCGTCCATTGTCTGGTGGGTTTGCCACATTGATTTATATTCTCTTTTTAGTGGCACGGGAACAGGCGAGTTTGTTCAGGCGGCGATTGGCAACGCTCTACTATCTAGTTCGGAACATTCCCCTGTGCTTGACGAGTCGGATGTGTATGGATTCCAGGGCGTCCTGCTCCATTTGCACCAGGAACATTTTGCTTTGGCTGTTCAGCTCGGCCTCTTAGCCGCGGAACTGAGGCGCATCAGGCCTCTATCCCCGAGCCCACACGTTGGCCACCGGCTACAAGAGATGGAGGAAACACGTCAAGCACTTCGACGACTGTGGAATTCTCCCGAAGCGCTCGACCTCGTTCATAATCAAACCGCGCTACCCAAGCGATTGCGGGACATGTTTCACCAGGCTAGTCGACCACATTCTCCATACTCTGTTTGGAATGCTAATAATGGCTGTCCAGGTCTCGATCGTCTTCCACACAGCTCTGCTCTTTTCATATACTAGACTTTGGTCCGGACAGGGTGGCGAAATCAGCGGGACTCCCGATCATGAGATACACCACCATGCAACCATGATCCTTCGCCTGGTAGAAACCCTGGCTTCTACGACTGATGAAAGTGACCGACACCTCCATATCTTCCCGATCTTCCTCGCCGGAGTGGGCGCGGCGTGGGGTGATCTCAAGATCCGAGCGTGGGAACTGCTCTCCGTCTTGGAAGAGGAAGAAATGGGATATCGGGCGGCAGCAATCAGTTACATGCTCCAGGTTGTGTATGAGCGACAAATACAGCAGACCGGGGACGACACTCAAACCATGGCGGTAGATTGGGTGGACCTGTTTACAGGGCCGGATACCCAACCGACGCTTTATGCATAATGACAGAAAGCAAGGGCTTGCGGCTAGATGGCGATCTATGTAATTTCCGCGGTGCATGGCGACGGTGTGTATGTACATATATATATAATTGATGATGTAGCGTATACGATCAGGATAATTTCAAATTTATTCGTTATGAGCACTATGAGAAGGTGGGGGTTTAGTATCCATACTCTCTACATTCCCGTCTCCCCCTCGTTCACAATTCCCTTCTTTGGTGGGAACTGTGGGTGGGACTGGTGTGATCCACGGTTCCCTCTTTGTTGCTCCCAACGGCGGGCCGATCCACTGTGGTCCATGCTTTTCCGTTTCACGAGGAGTCTAAAGACCGATGGATGGTTAGACGAATGAAATCGGTGGCAAGGCCATGAAGAACACAGAGGTACAAACAATATAATGACCCCTGTGGCATTGTGAGTAACTCGATCTTCCCTGCGACAGAGAGAAAACGCCCCTAGGCAGAGACAATCACACCCGGAGGGATTTGCTGCTAAGAACAAACTAAATAAGTGGCCACCTGCAACACCCCCTCCTTCCCTGATGCCTAGACGATTGTCTCTTGACTGCAGCCAATGATGATCCCGGAACGCATCAGTCCAGAGTACTCAGGACTGTCTAGTGTCGCGTAGTGATTCTTCCCCGGCGGCTAATCGTCCAGACCGAGATCAATCATTCATCACATCTCCCCCCCCCCACCTAGGACTGCCTCTCTCCTTTTCTACCCTCCCACTTCTGCCTGTCGGTCATACAAGGATGGAGACAAAAGGCGCAAAGACAGAGCTCCGGCGCTTCTGTTGAAACACCCTTTAATCTGCCATTGATGTAAGTCATGCGGTGGCGGGGTGATTCTATTATATATTGATCACGTCCGTCCTGTTCCCCGCACTCTCACAGAACGCGACGGCTGACGGTCACTGTCTTCCATCTTCTTCTAGGACTCGAGGAGAACTATAAACCACGATCGGATTGACATCGATTGAGACCGATGAAACACAACCAACGCAACAGCAAGGAGACACCGGGAAATCAACCATGAATCCCAGCAATCACCCTGAACAAGGGGAATTATTCCTCTCCGAGCCGGGGCAATCGCAGGCCGAATCGCCCGTTGTCGGACCGCTGCGAATCAGCAAGAAGGAATCACCGCCGCCTGCATCGCGGAACTCTCCGCTTCCATATCCCGATGACCGTCCCAGATTCGCACCCCTTCATGGTCTAGAACCTACTGGCTCGAGCCCCGTCTCCTCCGGGGCCTACCAGGGGGACTCGCCTACGGTCCCTGGGCCCGGCGCATCAAAACCCTGGGACTATCCGACGACCTTGCGGCCGAGGGAAGGTCGCGAATCCAAACCGGCGACACTGGCTGAACGACGGGGCAACGTGCCCAAACCCCTTCCCGAGTCACCCGCCGGGGACATGCCAGACCGGGAGGCGCTGTTTGCGAGAAAGTATCAACGCGTTGCCGCACCGCCAGCCTCGACCAACCATGCGCAGGCTGAGGGATCTACGTATCCAGATTACCGCCAGCAATATTATCCGCCGCCTCAGGCGTCCACCCCGAGACCGGCGACCACGCAACATCTACAACCAGCAGCAACTCATGCGATCAATCGAATCAGCTCAACGGCGTCTACTTCGACCACAAGGGCCCAGCGCGGCTCCCCTCCGCCCCCCGAAACTCCCATCGTTGAACCAGGCCAGCAACCGGCATCCGACATCGAGGCCCGGTACGCTGCGTCCGGAATCGCGGGAACGTCGACGTTGACGGGCTTGCAGGCCCAGAGTGCCGCTGCACAGAGAAGGGCCGAGCAGTATGCTGGACAACAGCCGCGGAACCAGCAGCTGGTACAGCGCCCTTGGACTCCAACTGAACAGCCGGGGACCCAACCCCATGGACCCCCCACTGTCTATCAGGGCGCCAACGTGGTCTCGGCGAGTGACCCTCCCGCCAGCCCTTTCCATCCTCCGCAGTCTACCGGGACTCCAGTGCCGCAAGCGCAAGCGCAAGCCCAGACTCCTTCAAGGGTTCTACCCAATGCTCTAGAGCAGGACTTGGACCGGATGCGTATCAGCTCTTCGCCCCCTCCCGCTTACTCAAGTGTCTCTGGTCCCAACGTACCCCAGGGGTACCCGAATGAAAAGCAACGAATGCCAGCTCAGCAGGCTCAGCCCATGCCTGATGCTGGACATCCCGCCATGATGAGCCCCATGGGCGCCGGCAACATGGCCCCAGTCCCGGTGACTTCGGCCCAGGATCATCCAGCGTTTGCCAACGATCCCAGGCAGCAGCAGCCAGTGGGCCACTCCCCACAAGAAGCCGTACCGAACGGGGCGCAGGACATACAACCCCAGCCCATCATCCAGCAGACCCAAGTTGCCGTGTTGGCTTCACCAACGGGCGTTCCGCCGGCTTCTCCCCCGCCGCTGCCAGAAGGATGGATCGCCCACCTGGACCCCAATTCGGGCCAATATTATTACATCCACCTCCCCACCCAGTCGACGCAGTGGGAATTCCCAAAGGGCCCAACACCGCTGAACCTGAACGAAACGCCCTTATCGCCCGTTGGCAGCATATACAGCAGCCATCCCCTGACCTCTCCTGGTTTATCGGCGTTTGGCAAGCCATTGGCCTCCCCGGGGATTCCCATGACCCCGGGCTTCGAGAGCCTGCAATCCCCGGTCGTGGCTGGATTCACCGGCCCTCCGCCAAGTAGCGGCGTCGACATGTACAAGGTTGCGCCGACAAACGGCGTCTATTTCGGCCCATACCTTCGCTACACCAATATGGATGTGGAGCGTGGCATCTGGCTAGGATCCATTCTGCTCGTCACGGACGCTCCGCAACCCCCAACGATCCACGCCCATCAGAGCGCGGATCTATCCCCCAACCCGCGCCAACTCAAACCACTTGCCATTGCCGTCCACCAGCGGTGGACGTTCTACAAGTATGAGCTTGACATACAGATGGAAGAAGCCGGTCCTGCCAAGTGGACGTACGCCATCACTTCCCACCTTGGCTGCACGCGGTACGAGTTCCTGGTTGCAGGTCGCTACGAAACCAACTGGCGCTTTGTCTCGACCTCCGGCAACGACTTCTCGCTCAACATCAATGCAAATGAGCGCTCCCGTCTCGGCGGGGAGGGCTTCATGTGGAAGGACATCATGCAGAAGCACACCGAGATCGGGGGCTTCCATGCCCAGTTGTGTCTCGGTGGCCAAATATATGCTGATCGAATGTGGAAGGAAATTGCGTCGCTCAGACAGTGGCTTACTATCAGTGGTAAGGAGGCGAGAAAAACCTCGCCATGGACGGCTGCCCATGAGGAGGATGTCTCGCATGCGTACTTCCACTACTATACTAGCCATTTCGATCAGCCTTATCTGAGAGAGTCGTTTGCTCAGATACCCTATATTTGTCAGATTGATGATCATGATATGTAAGTGTTCTTTCGCTTTGGCTTTAAACCTTGGGTCGATCCTCTTCTTTCTTCCTCAGTTTAATGCAGGTGAACGAACAATCAAAATGAGTACTGACCTGCGTGCCCTAGATTCGACGGTTTTGGATCCTATCCCGAGCACATGCAGTTTTCGAACATGTTCAAAAACATAGGCCGCGTTGGAATTGAGATGTACTTACTCTTCCAGCACCACACCTCTCTTGAAATCCTGCGCAACGTCAGCACAGACACCGACTTGTTCACGATCACCGGGACCGGGTGGCACTTCGTCAAGTTCCTCGGACCAGCCGTGGTAGTCGTCGGCGTCGACTGTCGCTCCGAAAGAAACCCACACCAAGTGGTCGCTGGACCAACCTATCAAGGGATCTTCCCCAAAGTGGCGATGCTACCACCATCCGTACAGCACTGCCTGTGGATGATTTCCGTGCCCGTCATCTATCCACGGCTGGAGACTGCAGAGCACATTGCGCAAACCGTGACCTCGGGGAAACGAGCCATCACGGGCGCGTACAACGTTCTCGGAAAGGTCACCAGCTCTGTCGCTGGAGTCGTGGGCGCAAAAGATATGGTAGGCTCTGGATTTGACTCGGTCAAGCGCGCGGTGGGCAAGTCAGGCCTTATGGGTGGCATATTGAGTCCTTTTGGCGAGTTCGATATGATGGATGAACTTAGAGACCAGTGGACACATGAATCTAAGGTATGTCAAGCTCTGCAACTAAGCTCGGTGCCTTGATTCCCGTCCCTATAGTGTGATGTACTGATCACACGGATGTACTAATCTCACACATATATATACACAACAACAACGTACTAATCACGCACACAGGACCTCGAACGCACCTACCTCATCCGCACCCTCCAAGGCATCGCGCACCAAAAATCCCTCCGAATGACCTTCCTCTCCGGCGCCGTCAACGTCTGCGGCGCCGGCCTCGTCCACGACCCGAGCCACCCCTCAGACCACAAAACAATGTACCAGCTCATCTCATCCGCAGTCGTCAACAGCCCACCCCCCTCGTACATCCTCAAACTCCTCCACAACAACAACAAGCCCATCTACATCCCCGCCAACGGCCACCGCTCTACCACCCCCTCCCAGCCAACAGACACAAAAGAAGACATGATGGAGATCTTCCAGTCGGACGTCACCGGCCAGGCCCGCGAACACCGCAAGCTGATGGGCCGCCGCAACTACGTTGCCATCGTCGCTTACGACCCCGACGTCGTGAATACCGTCTATAGTCCCGGTTTTCCGGGACAGGGTGGGAAGCTCAATCTCGCGGCGGATTTTATGGTCCAGGGCGAGGGCGCCTATGGCAGTGTTGTTAAGTATGGGCCTGTTATTGTGCCGAGCTTGGAGTATGGTAAGTAAGTGATGCTGAATATGCGCTACTGGTATGGCTCAGATGTGGACTTCATTCGATCGACTCATCTCTTTGATTCTCTTGATGAGGGTTTTGGTGTCTTTTGTCGTCGTTGTCGTTGTCTTTGTCTTTGTCACTTGTTCAGTGGTCATGTCTTCTTTAAGCTTTTTTAGCCTTCTCTGTTTCACATTTTATTCTATTTTGTTTTTTTTTCATTTTATATATTTCCCTTTGCTTCTTTTCTTTCGTTCAATTTCGGTCTATCTATCCAGATATCCCATGTACCTTTTCCATTTCACTTTTTATCAAGTAGATTATAAAATAGGGTTTAAGGATGGTTGACTAGGAATATATACGGTCAGATATATTCATTCTTGGTCAGGAGAGAGATTGGTATTAGAAATGATCACTACGTATAGATTACTAGACATGAACACGTTAACTATTCAAAGACAAGTAAATAAATTACTTCCATCCACCAGTCGGATCTCCACCCGGCACACATACTCCCAACCTCCAGAAGTAATCCCGATGGGCGAAAAATGGCCCCCACAATCGGTATCTGGGGAGAGTAAGGTCCCAAGGTAGGTGGAATGGTGAACGCTGCTCGTGATTCTCGTCAGGGGGCGCCACAGGCCGCGAGACATGTCCACCAGAGAGAACTACCTGCTCGGAAGGACGAGTCTCCCCATCTTGGAGGGTCACAGCCGCCGCTTGCAAAGCCGTTGTCAATGTATCTTCTCCTTCGCCCGAAATGCACCGTGGATCGTGGGCGCCGTCGCAGTACTCCACATCTGAGACAGACGGGGGGAGACCAGCCTTGGAAATAAAGATTTCACTAGCATGCATCTCGAACCCCCAATCTGCCAGGGGCAGCAGCGGCACTGGGTCATTCACATGAGTGACCCGGCGATATCTCCACCGTCGATCCTGAGGGTCTTCCTCGTGGAGGGACGACTGTGGTGCTGCCCCCGCACCCTCTTCGCCCCCACCTAGCCCAAAGAGTTTATCCACGTAGTTGGCTAATCCCTTGTTCCCGACCCTCGGCTCCCCGAAGGTCGTCACCTGGGGGTCCCACCCACGCAAGTCCATCTCGATCCCAGCTAGCGCGGCAACAGCGCCGCCAAGGGAGTGGCCGATCAGGACCAACTCGTAGTCGGGATGCTGCTCCCTTGCTGCGCCGACGTGGTGTAGGATTGTCTCGCGGGTGTTCTGCCACGAGGTCATGAACCCCGCGTGGACGGTGCAGTTGAGACATCGCGGAGACTGTCCTTGCAGTCGCTCGTTATGATCATTGTGTTCATCCTTCGGGTCGTAGGGAGCGTAGGCCTGCGGGTAGGCAGAGAGGTCGATGATCGTGTCGGCGATGGAGTAGGTGCCGCGGAACGCGACGAGGATTCGCTTCGGGGAAGGCGGGTGCGAGAGCGCGACGTAGCCGCATGAGTCGGAGAGGAATAAGCCCGTGTTCCAAGTCTAAATAGGTAAATGGAAGGAACAATGAGAATTGTTTCTTAGCTTTCGGCGATCGCGTGCTAAGAACTCAGTCAAACCTACGGCTATCAGTTCCAAGTCCTCGAAATCCGCACAGTGGCTTAGGCATTTGAAGGGTTTCTGGATCCCCGAGCTGCCGACGCAATAGGAGATGTCCACGAGGCGTGCAAGCTGCTCTAGGGAGTTGAAGAGCGGCTGCGAAATTGCGCGCTGTGTTCCGTTGTTCTCATAGCGCCCGATAGCTGAGTAGGCATAGCGAGGAGCTTGAGTAAACAGTGTATATAGTGAACACAACAGAGTAATGAAGAGGATAGCAAGTAAAACCACGTCAGAGCGCATCGTCTATGTGGAATGAATCTTCCCTATTGAATGTAAGGCCATTGTCGGCTTTGGTGAGATACAGAGTATGTAGCAAAGAACTGGAGGCGAGAAAAGGGTAATCGTAGGCAATGCCTCGTGACCTCGTGACCCGCGTGACACGGAGGATAAAGGGCCTGAGGTTTGTTGTACGGTACCCGTAATAACACGAGTATTCTATTTGCTGGATTCTTCCCAGGAATAAATGGTCGCCCAGTGGATGTGCATGGAGTAATTAATCATAGCATAATACAGGTAGCGCACAGGGAATTTGTTTGCTTGCTTGTTTTATATGGAATATAAAATATGTTCTAATCAACACTGGCCTCAACTGCTGCCAATGTCTAAATAAATACTAGAATGTGTTAATTTAGACAGCCCAGATAACGACACGACCATCAACACCGCTCGCTGTGGGTCCATTGTTAGCTTGATCTTGATGGCGCAAGGTCCTTCGACTTACTGCTGAATTTGCGAACAGTTCCGTTCGATTCCTCGTAAACCCTCATGGTGTTGATGGTGTTTTGATGGGTCGTCTGCAGTTGAGTATCAACTTGAGTCTGGCCCTTCAGATCCATTTGACGAAACATGTTAAGGGCGGACTCTTCACGGACGCTACCAGCACCCGGTCCGGCCTTGTGCTCAAGAGGTCCTGCAAGCTGCCATCCACGTTCGTCACCGCGGAAACGATACGGCTCACAATCCTAGAAGTCCCAGATCATTAGTATCCAAGAGACGAGAGGTAGGGCCGCGCTATGCACTCACATGTCCTGCAGCAATAATCTCGGTCTCGCCGTTCCAAATCAAGCTGTTGAATGGCAGAAGACGGGTGGTGATGTTCAACATCGCGCGAGGGGGTTGTTCAGGGCCGTTGGGGTAGACCACGGTGATGCTGCTATCGTGCCCAGTAAAGGCAAGGGCGTCTCCACTAGGGGAGAACCCGACGCTTTGGATCCAGCCCGCCGAGTCATTCAAGAATTCGCCACAGATCGTGTTGAAAGGAAGACGCTCGCCCCAGCCACTTGGCTCTGGGCGCTGGTCAACACCCTTGATATAACCGGAGAGGACACGAGCGTGCGAATCCGTCGAACCAGCAGCCAGCAACACCGAGTTCGGATGCCAGGCAAGCGTAGTTATGGTGCTCCGAATTGGCTTCTTCAGATGCTTCGAGATCCACCAGTCGTTCTCCTCCTCAAAGTAGCAGACGGCGATCACGCGAGCCCCTGATCCAACCGCAAACTTCTGCTCCGACGGAGACCATCGCACAAAGGTAGCAGCCCTGTTGATCCGCAGGAGAACCAAGGTAGGCTTCCAGCCAGTGGGGGTTCGCTCCCAGACGTATGCGTTGCGATCTAAAGCACGTAATCCGTTAGGCGGTACAGTTACAACGCAAGGCATGCGGGGTAGTTACCCTGAGAGCAGGTGACAATGCGGCCACTGTTAGGAGCAATGTCAACTCCTGTGACAGTTTTCTCGTGGCCCTTCAGCTCATCCGTCAAGGAGAATTTGCTACCTCCCCTCTGATAAAGCTCCACGTTGGTGTCCCGCGCTACCGCAAGGGTGCTCTTGTCGGAGGAAAAGGAGTGGTCCGCGATCGGATTGTGAAAGAGATGGTGAACTTCGGGGGCGGCCATTTTCAAGTAGACGACAGGAGGAACTCTCTACTGCCGTATATTAGGGCGGACTCAATTTTCGAAGCTGTCGATGTTTACTTTGGAACAGTGGTAGCAACTGGTATTCGTCAACGACAGGGGATAGATATGATGACGCCAACGCGGCTTATGTAAATATCACGTGAATCCAGAAGGCCCAGAGTCCCGGTCAGTTCATTGGCACGCCTCACGCCCGATCACTTCTGTACCTTTTCCCACTGAACATTATTTTCTACCTCCATTCTACATTCAATCGCGACCTCCGCAGTTTTCTCTGGCCCATTGACATACCCCCTTTCATTGGACCGTCCGCCAACCGGATATCCCGCGCAATTCGCAGTCTCTCTTCTGTATCCCGGTGATGTCTGCAAAAGCTGTTCCGACGCGCGGTGCGCAAGGAAAACCAGTCGTTGGAGGCGGTCTTCCAAATCAAACGTCAGTCACAATCTAAGCTTGAAGCCGACAATTCTAACTCTTTGCAGACTATACTGTACCAATTTGCCAGATAAACTCCGCAAGTATGATTTACGGCTCTCGCTTTACACACTTTTTTCCACCTACGGCGTTGTTTTGGACGTCGTAGCCATGAAGACCGAAAAAATGCGCGGTCAAGCCCACATTGTTTTCAAAGATGTCCAGGCCAGTACGCAGGCCATGCGCGCGCTTCAAGGGTTTGAATTTTTCGGTAAACAGATGGTACGTTCTATACACACGAGCCCTGCAGTGGTCGGTGCTCATCTGACTGCGATCTACTAGAAAATCGTCTATGCCAAAGGCTCGTCAAATGTCATCGCCAAGCTCCGTGGGACCTACAGTGCACCTTCAACTGGGGCTACTACAGGGAACGTTTCAACAGACCTCCAAAAGTCGATTTTCAGCGGCCCCCCTGGATCCACGGCGTTGCCCCCTAAGCCTGCTGGCGATGTGAATGGTGATGATCAGGCATCCCATGGTGTCAAACGGCCGCGTGAAGATGAAAGCGATGAAGAAGAAGCACCCATGGATGAAGAGAGCGATGTACCCATGGAGGCTTCGTCCGATGAAGATTAGAAAACCCAGTGGATCTCGGATTCTTCGAACCAAGTCGAAAGGTCATGCGGAGATGGACGAGAGAAGAAGGGACCCACCTCGGGGCGTTTCTTGTTGTTGCCCCGTATCATTTGCCTTGCGTTCGAGCCTCATCATTTGCGACGAATATATCAGACGGTAAATGGAGACCAAGACGGCTGCCCACCAGCCCGAGCCAAATGATGAGGTAAGTATCGGGGCTGACGGTCTGCTGCCCGGCGATGCATCTCATAGCGTCCGCAGTGTTACATGGATGAACAAAAAAGGTGGGGGTCCCGGATTCTGGATGGTACTACAAAGCATGAGCTCTGGATCATAAAGCGGTTATGAGCGATGGCACATACGCCAAAACTAATACTTCCCATGACACCAACACTTTGGAGCTCGTTTCTATGCTGGTCCGATACCAGGTATCGGTAAACAGCGTCTAATCCCAGCGGTCCCGGATGGCTATCATGCCGTAATGTGAAATATAAAACAGGCACCTGGTATGTGGAAGAGAGGATAATTTCATAGTTTACCTGTAGGCGAGAAGGGGAATCCGATCTGCGAACGAGGGCCTCCTGTTCATCAAGTCAGATGGTGACAACAAGCGGGTCTACTTGGCGAGAAGGTCTCACGAACTGGATCATCTTCGTGGAGCTCCAGCTGCGATTCGTCACGCAGGTCGGATCCTGTGGGGTCCTCGTCATGGTGATGAATATCAATGTTTCGTGATATCTTCAAAATCGGGCCAGTTGCCTAGAGGTAGCAAGGCTAGTTAAGAAACAAGGGAATCAAAGATTACAACCAATTAAAACCGGCCGTCTGTGACGGGACGGAGACGTAGATCCTCAACCAAGGGTTTTCTAGAAGGTCACAGCGATGGGGACTACCTACCTTGCGCGTCAGTTGGATTGACGACCAGCATCCCACCGCAGGCGAATTACCCAGCATGTGGAGACGGTCAACCAAAAGGCAGCAGGCGCTTTCCAATTCCTGCTCTGTGAGAAACGGGAAGACCGAACAGGAATGTGCGCGTGGGGGAGTGAGAGGCGATGCCATGCGACTGGTAAAGGCGCGGTGTAGTCCCGCCAACTCTCTGACCGACAGAAGGGGAGGGTGGGAGGGGAGAGTCCAAAATGACTGCGGATTGCAGAAGCCGTTGCAGTGCAGGGCCAACTTTTCCCAATGACTGCACTCTCGGACCGTCCGCGGTGGTGGGTCGGCGACTACCTAAAACAGCTGCTCTCGGACGTGGGTCGTTTTGGGTGGGCATTTGTTTGCAGCAGCAAGTTGTCCTCCGTACATACCAGCCTAATATTATTAAGGCGCAGTCAGCTGTATAGCCACAGGAGGATGGAACCGAACCCGGATAAGGTTCTAGAGCGGTAAACCAAGGTAGGATAGAGAAGAGTGATGGATCAACCACTTTAGGATCTACCAAGTCCAAACTCCAAACCCAGCGGGGGAAGGAAGAAAGTTTAGGAACCACTAGTGTTGGTGGGGATTGTCAGGAGGATCTACGGAGTACACCGTAGCCTAATCTCTTGGGAGGATCACCCATCAATGCGATCTCCAGTATGTTTTCCAAGCTTCTCAGCTTGCACAATCGTTTTGAATGCACCATCCATAATCATGACTGACCTGTTTTCAGAAAGCGCCAAGAATCCGATTGTCCATCCATCTCGTCATCATGACCCAGTGTGGGTTACTGAGCATACATCGTGAGCTTGCATACATACATGGATCGGGTACTGTAGGTGTAGTAAGAGATTGATTATATCAACTTACACGTAGGTACTCTGGAGACGATGGCGGTTTGTCTTCTTCGAGTATTATTTGCCTCTGATTACGAGGACTATCATTCTCACAGACATCAATGCTACCCAGGTACTACCGGTATGTTGCCTGGATCCTTGTCCTGCAACTACAATTCGACCTGTCTGCGTTCGGTTATGGCGTCGTGTCTGTCTATATTGTGCCCCATAATTCTTGACACCACGTACCACCTTGCTGATTCGAGAGGAAACGAAGGAGGGTAAATAATTATTATTCAATAATAAAATTATAATAAAAATCAAATCAAGAAAGAATCATGGTCTAAAATGAAAAATCAAATAAAACTTGTACCGACGCCCAAGAAAATAGGAGAGAATTAAACATAAGAAAATTAAACCGAATAAAGTAAAATCCTCAAGAAAAAGAAGAAAGAAAGAAAGAAAGAAGAAAAGAAAGAAAACAATAAGGCCAACCGTTTCTTTGCGGGTTGTTTTGTCTCTCCTATGACGATGCTGTGTTTCTCACCAATCCATCCAGTCCGCATCCACATCCATATCCACTTTCACACCCACATCCGCTTCCACGTACGATCAATGCCCTTGTCAACCTGGTTCCTACCTTACCCTACATGACTTTTTAGCTCGTCGAACCTCAGTCCCCGCCGATCCGGACGTCTCTTCGCCAATTCCGTTACTGTCCCTCAAGACTACAGTTACCTGTGGATAACGCATTCGTCATGGTTGTGTCTCTTGCATCCTCAGCCATGGCCGTCCGATCTCTCTCCACTTCTCCCATGTATCTTATTTTTTCCCTTACTTGTCCCCCGGGGAATCCAAATCGGCTCTTATTTTGCGGTTTGGTTGGAACTTGATGTCCAACCGCTGGGGCTCTCTCCCTCTTTGCTACGGACCTCCGCTGTCTTTTGGTTCGTTTCCTCGTCCCCAGATCTGTCGGACGTGTTTCTTACTCTGATCGATTTAGTGTTTCATCGGCAAAGGCACTTTTGTAGATCTTGCTTGTGTCTCTGCCCTATCAGAAGGATTGAGCCATTAGATCCAATCCTCTGCTGCCCCGTTCAGCCCTTTTCTCTCCCCCTCGTCGGTCGTCTTTTCCATTGATTTATTTCCTCCTTTCCAGCGGTTTTTCTCCGTGGGGAACTCCTCCTGATATATATTTTATTGGTATACTTTCCTGCATCCTCACTCGCTGGTAAGCCCTGTCAAGATCCTCACAGCTCGGTGTATCACCCTTACAATTTCACCGGCAGCATACAAAGAATCCCTCACCTAACGGCCATCCCCAAAGGTCAAGCTTGGCGAGGCCTTCCTCGGTCTCTACCTGTTTCCACCGCCCGTTGCGTTGGTTAATACATTAAGATTAACGCTGGCCGGTGTCCGACTCCGGTCTCCTGTCCGCTTGAGGCCTTTCCTCGGCCGACCAATCGGTGAAATCACCAGGCCATCAGGCTCTATTTAACATTGGCTACGTTGCACCGGTCTGATTCAGTTTCATGTCTTGTTGATCTGCTACTGGACCTGGGAGAGAATTCCAATTCTCGGCCTGCCCTAGGTTCTACTGTCATCTTTTACAAGGATGGGAAGCTTCCTCTCTATCCAAAGCAAAGACAAGCGCCGTCGCTCCAATAGATTATCCAAGCCACCCCCAAATACGGCGACACTAATTGCAGTGAAGTCTCGTGTACCTGATCAGGCTTCTAGCTCGACCTCTGCTGCATCTCCTAACTCTGCCGCTTGGCAAAACTCCTGGACAATTGGCTCGACCCCTGGTAGCCCATCTGAGGTTGGGACAAAGGGCCACAGGTCCCAATCTTTGCCTTCAGCTTCGCTGCAACTTGAGGCACCATGGGAGGTTATCGAGAGACCTGGGGAGGACCAGCTAGGCATCAAGCAGGCCAACAGCGTGTGTCTTCGTTCACCCACCTCCAGTTCAACAGGATCAGCGCCTTTGTCCAGGCGAACTTCACTCCGAGCACCCAAACAAAGTGCCTTCCGGGGTGAGCTCCAGCACTTAGCTCTCCCCTCTCAGCCACAGAGATCACATTCAAGCCATTCGCCTGCTGGCCACAACGGTTTTGTATACAACAGTACGATTGAAGAAGCGGCATGTTCGAATACCCATTTTATGGTGGACAGCCAGGGCTTCTCCCTAATCCGCCGCCGTTCTTTGCTTACAAGACCCGGGGTTGCCACGAGACGATCAACGAGAGACGTACCTCGGCGACTACCTTCTCCAATCAGGCAGGAGAATTGGCTCCCCTCGCGTTGCGCAACGGAGCCGGGCAGACCGCCGCAGTGGCCACTGCGTGACAATGAAGAGATCCCTATCAGAAACTCCCTCCCGGTCCCTCAGTTTCGTCCCCCAACGCCGAGTGATTTTGAATATACCCATTTAGGGGCCCTGAAATTGGGGTCACTGCGAGTCGTAAATGGCTCTGCGTCGCCGTGTCCTAGTGATCGAACTTTGCTCAACCGGCCCAGCAGTCCGTCTCTAGATTCCGGCCCTGACCTCAATGCTAGGTCTGAAGGGAGTCACCGCATCGAAGAACATTCAAGCTTCAATGCTGAAGCTTCTACATTAGCCCCATCCGGCGACATGGGTATATTCTCCACCCCGGAACATACAATGGACGACAATGTAGACGTGGACAGCCGAGTCAGAAAAGCCCCATCCACATCCACGCTACAAATCCCTTCAGATGCGCACCCTGATTTGTCCGATAACCTCCCTTCGAGTCCCTTTTCTTTCGAGAAATCGCCGACAACCACAGTACCGAGTCCAATAGAAGAAACTGGAACTGAAGACGAAGGAATACATGTTGCTGAAGACGAGAGGTCTTCCGTCCACCAGCGAGCTTCGATCAAACGAGATCATGATCATAGACGGTTCTCACGCTCTCGCAAAGTCGATAGCGGATACAGCTCTGCGGCGTCCACTCGTTCATTGCAGGACAGTCGTGCTCGAGCATCGATTGACTCTCAGGTTTCCTTGCAACGTCATGAGGGGTCCCGACGATTTACTCTCGGCGGTAGTTCTAAAGATTTCGAAGCATCAAAGACAAGAAATCCGTTTGAGTCGAGTTGTCAACTTCCTGTGCGTCGTCATCTCAGCCTTCAGGGACCCAGGACAAGTTCCAGAGTTGGTGTTGATAGTTGGGCCACGGGCAAGTCTTCGATATGCCATGATACTCCCCAAACATCGGCAAGTGAGTGTATGCGCAGTTTGTCTACCACAAATTGTCGTGAGCTTGACCGTTCGAGGTCACTTC
The DNA here is from genome assembly GCA_023619815.1 of Aspergillus neotritici. Taxonomy (NCBI): domain Eukaryota; kingdom Fungi; phylum Ascomycota; class Eurotiomycetes; order Eurotiales; family Aspergillaceae; genus Aspergillus; species Aspergillus neotritici. The sequence goes on along the minus strand of JALZYL010000053.1, from coordinate 45,647 downwards.
GATACTGTACTCAGCTTCGAAGCCATGTATCCTCAACCGGTCAAGCTGCAAATTCCGCCCCTCACCAAGCTGAAATTAATGTGGAGGATGTGGCGGAGACAGTTCTATTCCGAACCCAGCCTCGCGATACTGACTTTGAAGTTTATCACAATCTTACTAGCCCTTCAGCGGACATCTGTTCCGGGGCAAGTGGACTTCAGAGTGCGGTTACCGCTGAACGTGGTCAATCACCCAATCGAAACGTATCAGCTTATGGTGAACACTCTGAGGGCAATACAACTCACAAACCATTTTTGGCCACGTCGTCGAGCAAAATAACCACAGGCAATCCACCGACACGCGAGGCACCTAAACGAGGCCTGGGGTCAGCGGCTAGTCCCACTCTGTTTACCTCAACTCAAGACGGCCGAACAGGATACGAACTTGTTGAAGGTCCTGTTCGTGAGATTCAGCGAGGTCGAACCAGAAGCCGGACTTTTGAGTACCAGCGATGCAGCTTGCCAAAACAAGAGGAGGACGTCTTCTTTGATGCCTCGCCCTATATATACCACTAAAAGTCGGATTTTCAGAATTTCCTTTCATCCTATTTGGAATAACTCTCCTTTACTTTTCTATTTCTGCGCGGGTAAGGTGATTATGTTTGTGTTTTATCGTCAGGGATATCATATCGGCTGGGGTTTCTTGTGTTGTGAAATATACCCTTTTCGGTTGGCCTAGTGACATCTTTGTGATTCTATCGTTAAATATCTTGTCTGGACTCGTGTGGGAACGTGGTTAATTGTTGTTATGTTTGGACCAAAAAAATTTCCTTATCTATTCATATGCCTAGTCTGTTTACGTATATAGCAGTATACGGAGATAACTTCATGATGATACCAAACCCAAGGCTCATAAAGAACGGAAGGAGGAATGTTCTCCTAGCACGATCTACCTCTTGCGTATCTCTCGGTACCGCTCGGCGTCCTTACTGCCTACTCGTTATGTTATGCATCTTACCAAAGTGTCGGTATTAAGCAAAGATCATCAAAGCAGTAGCTAAGCTACAAAAGAATTAGTTAGAGTCTAGCACCTGCAGTGACAGCAAACTATTGAACCTCATCATCCCCAAGTCTAAGCATGCATAGATCTCTCGCATACATTACATTACCTTCGCTAGCTACATATAAGCGCTTAAAGCCTTCCCCGATTGACCGCCAGAAGCAAGGGATGGGACGAGTCTATTTACGCTAATGCCTGAAACGAGATCTAAGCGATGTCTATCTGCATAGTCTACCGAGAGAAAGAACCTCGTGTCCTGGGGCCCACCGCTTCATCTAGCTACAGTGGGTATGGGGGTGCTGTGCGGAAAGGCGGTGTCACTTAGGATCGATCGCTTGTAGGGTTCGGCTTTGCTTTGGAATTGATAACGTGTTTATTTTATTTTGTATTTTTTATCAATCGTTGTTTCATGTTGAGATTCTTGGCTCGTACGATGATATTGTATCAGACGGAATGAATGGAATGGAACAAAACGGGATCTTGCAGCTTGGTGCAAATGTGCTGGTGCGGATTCGTTGCCATGTACTTGCTGGGGTTATCAGGTTGGTGGAGGCTGGTACCACAGATAGGCTCACTCATATGACATTGCTTTGGAGTTACATCCGTAGATCTGTCCGCTTAGACTTTGGGGAGTACAGGAGGCGAAAAGATTCCATTAAGTCATCTAAGTCATCATTCCCTTTCATCTAACAAATGTCGCTGATCCGAGATAATTACAGAAACATAATCAAAACGCCGTAGTGCAAGCACACATAAATCCAACTAGATCCCAGACCATGAAAAGCCAACACTGAAGACAGCTCCTTTATTCGATCCGTATCTTCTTAGGCTGTGGAGTTCGCTCCTTTGGGACTGATATGGAAAGAATCCCATCCTGTAGGCGGGCCCTGACTGAGTCTTGGTCAACCCTGGTTGTGAAGGAAAACACACGGTAGAAGTCCCCGGCCGAACGCTCAGTTATCCAGTACTTGTAGGTCGGTGATTCAGTCTGCTCGCTTGGAGTCACCTCACGAGACGGACTGGTTGGAGAAGCGATAGACGTTTCATCATCGTCACCAGAGTCCTCTTCCACACTCGGCTGTCGATATTTTAGGCTGCTCGATTTCTTGTTGATCCGCTGAGTGGAGTCGATCTTGGGGAGGCGATCTCTTTGCCCCATGTGGCCTTTTATAGACATCGTATGGGGATCCGAAAACTCGATTGTGATATCGTCCTGATGAACCCCAGGTAGTTCTCCATGAAGATAGTATGTGTCATTCGTTTCATAGACATCGAAAGTGGGAATGAATGGTTGCGTGGCTACCGCCTTTTTCGGACGGCTGGAGCGATGGACGTCATAGTCATCGAGCAGAGAGAAAAGAGGTGCGAAGTTGCTCGCCATCGGGGAAGGTAGGAGGACCATTGTTCTGTGATTCAGGAAGAAGATTTTCCCACGGATTATGTAGATTGAGAGGTATAAGATCGGACAGTCCGGTGCTAGACGACAACCTTGGTTGGTAACGATGCAGATGGATTATGATAGAATGTGAATCCAGATGTTAGATGTTGGTCCAAGTAGAGGTGCGAACCATGATTTTATAGACAAGCACAATTGTTCTGGAAACTGCTAGCTTGCCAAAGCGATGAGTAGAATTGACATTGTAAGATAGTTGTGTTGACATTGGAACATGATGATATATTCAGTCAGGAAGCAACTCGGCCTATCCAGATGCCTCTGGAGCCTTCCATTTCCCGCGGACTAATAAGCGGGTCCGATAAGCAGCTACTTACTACTTCCGGAATAGCGCAGCATGGGTCCTTTGCTTCTCGAAGTTGAAGATCACATGACCAGTATAGATTCGCCTTCCTCTCCTCCTAGATGAATGCGCATAGCATCCATCTGACGGTATCATGTTCCGTCTCCTCGATACCATAAATACTGAGGTGTCTATCCGCCTGTTGTGCTTCCCAGCAGTTGCAACAAGGTGCATATCCGTCACGACCACTCCGTTATCGGATATTGCGGATTCCAGGCGAAGAATACATTTCAAACTGCCGATGGCCTTTGCGTAATAAGTATTCTATCGCATTAAAGTCCTTTTTGTTGAGCGTCCTATGCTTTTCGAATTCCTTCCTGCCAAGGACGTTAGCGATTTTGCGTGATCTGACACACAGGACGCTCAGGGCCTACCTAGTATAAGACCTAAAGTTTGCCCTTGAATCCTGCACATGGTCAAGTAAAAAATGTCACAATGCATTAGTCTGTGTCAATGGCCAGAAACTGAGCTAGAGATGCTCACAGAAGGCTTCTTCCGGATCTCCCTCAGACATTTCCGGTAGAGGGACAGAACCTCCCGCTGAAGTCCAGACAATCGAGCCATGGGTTGATGCGAGCACACTTGATTTGGCTTTCCAAATCAAGCGCTAAATTTCATCGCATTTGTTGCCTTAGTTACTGATTATGGAGGTCAAGTATGGACAGAGGTCGCGTCACAGGCAGTTGCAGGATGAAATTTGGATAGGCGGACAAGCTTCCCTTCCTTAGCTCCGGTCTCTGCCGGTCTGGAGAAATCACCCTTTCCGATCGGGTGTAATGCGGCGTCACATCGTTACCATACTGTGTAAGGCGAATAGATCAATTGTCCAGTTGTCTCCTTTTCCCCTCGTTGTTAAGCCATAATCAGAGGTAACCGTAATACCTGATAACGGTATGGGCCGAGGAACACCCCTCAGGCCGACCGACACTGAAGGAACGTGCCGAGCATGAAGCACTTGCTCCGTACTATGGAGGTACTTAGTGTACCCCATCATGACTATCATCTACTGTCACGGACACGTTTTATAAATTCTGTCTACACTGGACTTGACGGTCTTAAACTAGTCGTGTCCGTTGCCATATCTCCCTATTATTGTCGATATTGATTTGCCTCGTCCAGAGCCTGTCATTTTTGGATCAAGATGGTCACCTTCTCTGTGAGTATAACCATAGACTACGTCATTCGATGTAGTTTTGCAAATAAACACACAACATACATCTCACTGCCTGTCCTGTGCTATGCATGACCTATACGTGATTCCCGTTGGAAGGTCAAAATCTGCTCTATCTTTTGATCGTGTCTGCACACTTGTTTCCCTCTCCAACGTCTCCGGTTTCCTTGGATTTGCTCCGCCCGCCCTGCTATCTCTCCGTACACTTATCGTTAGCCACTAACACTTCATACAGCGTCTCATCCACTTCCTCGCAAAGGATGGCCAGACCTACTATGGAGACGCTATCCTCCCCGCCGGCGTCACCGATATTGCCAAGACCACTCACGCACGAGTGATCCAGGGCGATATTTTCGGTCAGCATGAAGTCACAGACAAGATTGCTGAAGTGAAGATGCTTTTATCGCCGCTAGCCCGAAAGGACATCGGGACGGTGCGCGGCTTGGGCTTGAACTATGAGCAACACGCGAAGGAGTCCAACCTTCCTGCGCCCAAGTACCCGATTTTGTTCTACAAGCCCATTACCGCCATCACTGGCCCACATGACGAGATCCCAGTTCCCAAGCTCGCGCAGGAAAGCGAAGGATTGGACTACGAATGCGAACTGGTCATCGTCATCGGGAAAGAAGCCAAAGATGTTCCCGAAGACCGAGCTCTGGATTATGTTCTCGGGTACGCGGTGGGCGATGATGTTTCCCACCGCGATTGGCAAATCAAGCGCGGTGGAGGCCAATGGGGCCTGGGCAAGAGCTTCGACGGCTGGGCTCCCTGGGGACCTGGCATTGTATCCTCCAAGTTGATCCGTGATCCCAACGCGCTCCAGATTTCGACAAAACTCAATGGCAAGACTGTGCAGTCGTCTTCGACGAAGGATATGATCTTCAGCGTAGCTAAGACAGTCGCGTTTTTGTCCCAGGGAACCACTTTGTTGCCTGGTGACTTGATCTTCACCGGAACGTAAGTTATCGCCATGTTATCCATTCTAACCATGGGGTTCTTGATAGACGGGTGCTAATTGTCTTCCTATAGGCCTGAGGGTGTTGGGATGGGCCGGAAGCCTGCGCTTTGGCTCAAGGATGGCGATCGGGTCGAGGTCTCACTCGAAGGCGTGGGCTCGTGTACTAACCAGGTTGTCTACCAGAAGCCTTCGTCCAAGCTTTAAAGCGTCCTACAAACTTCGCTAAGATTTTCCTTGCCGAAACTAAATGTAAATAGCACACTTGTTGGCTGCCAGTTGTTTATATTATGAATGCCCTTGAACACCAGAATACCAGACTGCGTAGAGTGTGATTAAATCGTAGATACTTCAGCGTTAGCCTAAATACAAGCGGAGCACCTAGTTCACCTGGGCCCCGTATCCCTTGATTGTCTCAGCAAACGCCCAGCTCTGCTCCTCAAGCTTCTGGTCTTCATTGAGCTCTACCCCATCTTCAGTGATGACGGCTATCGAGTACTTGTCAAGACTCCGGGCGTCCCGATACCACAAGACCTTGAGACATTCCCTCAAGGCGGAAACCGCATCCTCCTTGCTAATCTCCTCAATAGGCTTCTCTTCTGGGAACAATCGGCGAAGGATCGGTACGGCGAGGTGAGCACCAAATCCAGTTGCGAGGTGCGGGGCTGAGTATGTAGTCCCCAAAAGGTCCGCGGAGCTAAGGAAAGGTTGCTTGTCTCCATCGAATCCGGCGACTAGGACATGGTTCCACAATGGGTTGAAATCGGATCGGCGTTTATAAAACACCTTAGAGAGATAGGTGTGAAGGTTCTTCGCATTGAGTAGATTGCCATGGGCAGAGTAGTTTTCCCTGATGTCGATGGATTCTAGGAGACGATCGATATACTGCATATCGGACACATCGCCGCTGAATCCAACCACAGCAGAGTCACCGAACACGCGTAGACGTTTAACATCAGTGAAACGTGCCAAGGATCCATATGAAGCTGTTTTATAAGACGAAAATGTGTTATTTCGGATTCATTTCCTTGGAATGCCCTCATGAGATTAGGGTCGTACCTAGGTTGTCGGCGGCAATCGCAACGCCGCCGTTGAATTTGACCGCAACCACGGAGGTCCCGGTCACTGCAGGTGACTGGGTATGGGCTTTAGGACCGGTACTCTTGAGGTAAGACGAGTTGTATGGACCGTAGACATCATCTCTGGGCTTTAGCTATGGTGTCAGCTAAAAGAGCATTCATGCGTGTGGAGATGAATCCTTACCCGACCCCATAGTTCTGGGAAATGGTTCATTCTGAATGAAGATAGACTGCGTAAGTAGTATGGATGGGCGTGTAGAGATTTATTCGGCCAGATGATATGTTGAGATTATAGAGGCCTAAAGAGCAAATGGACAGGCTGAAATGCGTGGTTTGGATTGATTGCTTAGATAGGCAGTAGAGCTGACGCAGGAGCTCCTCTTGCATTACGCTCTCGGGCGGTGAAACCCATCTTCCAACCCGTAACATGACCGGCCGGTACCAACAATGATGTCGTTAGGTCACCCACGTGATTAAGAAAAACACTTATTTTACATGGCACAACTTCGTTAACTTTCATAGTATCTATATTATCAAGTTTAATCCGTACTACATGACTATCCAGTATAGTAGTTCTGTAGCATTATATTACTATGAGCAGGAATGTATCTAGAACGTGGCTATCCTCCGAAATATTATAAATACGGCTGTATATCTTACCGATTACTTGTATATCTTTTTTACAACGTCAACATGATAGGAGCTTCGGAAAGAAAGCATTTGATTCTCATGAGGGTATATATATTCATCTATCTTACATATATCACGTTTCACTCCGTTCGTTCCTTGGAGTATGTAAAATTGTTTAGTCACTCAGCCGCTGTTGCAGCGACAAAGTCAACCGTTCCCTTCTGACCAGCAGCTTGCTTCTTTTCCCTTGTATCCTGAGCTTTTTTCTGAGCCTTTAAGAGTTCTTCCTTGAAGCCCCACTCTGGGAGATCAGATATACACCATAAGTCCGGTGGAAGGGAGGTATAGTACTGCGCTTGATCATCAATTTTTGCATGCTCCATTAGTTTACCGAGTAGACTTGGGTTTCTCAGTGAAGTTGACGAGGCCAGCTTCTCATTGAAATGGATGCCACGACTTTTCAAGGACAGGAAGTGCGAAAACTTTGCATTGGCCGTGGAAGCTGGACTTCCCGGCGGAGACGGTGGTATCTCTAGGTTCGGTACCGGGGGTAGTGTTAAGTCATGAATTAATGCACGGGGTGGTGGGAATGGCGAAGTTTGTCCATTGGGTGCGGCGCTTATTGTAGATTGGGTGTCTTCATGGGATGGTCCAAGAATAGGGCCTCGAGGTTCCAAATTTGATTGTCTTTCCGGCGGAATTTGTGGGCCACTATGAGCTTCTCGAGTCACTAATACACGTTAGATTCCATATGAAGAAGAATAGAAAATGCATGATCAAGGTACCTGGAACCTCCGTTGTCTGCAGACCTCCTCGTGGCTGTTCTTGTTGCGCGCGCTAGAAAGAGCTTTAGCTTAAGGAAAGAGTTCATAGCATAATTAAGAATCAGGGAACTAGATATACCTCAGTAGGAGGGGAAGACTTGTCGTTGACTTCATCTTCGCTGCTGCTTTCATATTCTCCAAGACCTAGCATAGTCGCAGGAACTGGGTAGATTACAAAACCAGCTTATAATTGCGAGATAAGAGACTTCAGAAATGTAACGTGATGTCAGATAAAGGAACGAAGAGGTCCCAGTATGCAATAAGTGATATTAAATTTCAACCGACGATGATTAAATAAAGAATATATTAAAAGCCGCAACTACATATCATAGTAAAAAAAGAGGGTAGCTTGAATAGCAGAACTATGGAGAGTTCTAAGCATGGGTCATTTGGACCGCATTATATAAGCCGATCGAGCTGTTAACACGGCATCGCGTCAGAGTTACAGCTCTCTCCATGACTGCTCCCCCAATTTCATTTACCCATACAGAAGACCACATATCTCCGCAGACAAAGATTTCATTCTAATTCTATTTCCTCAAGATCTACGATTCTCCAGCAACAGCTCTCCAGTAATCATGATGTCTGCTATGGGCCACCAGCCTCAGAATGGCACAGTCGGATATTCCTTTGCTACTCCAACCACTGCACCACACAAAGAGCACTCGTTCTATCCGTACGTAACGATAATCTGGACTGATGTAATAGCCAAGCTAATATACATTCTTTTAGTTACACCGACAATGGTGGCTCGACCTTAGGAATCACAGGCGCCGACTTTGCTATCCTCGCTGGTGACACTCGGTCCGTCGCCGGGTACAATATCAACTCTCGATACTCCCCGAAGGTCTTCAAGATCGGTGGCGAAGACGATACCGGAGATAATGCCCATATCATCCTGTCGGTCGTGGGCTTCGCGGCAGACGGACAAGCGCTCAAGGAACGACTAGATGCCATTGTCAAGATGTATAAGTACCAGCACGGAAAGCCTATGTCAGTCAGAGCCTGTGCTCAACGGTTGTCGACGATCCTCTATCAGAAGCGGTTCTTCCCCTACTACGTACATGCTATCCTGGCAGGGTTAGATGAGGAGGGCAAAGGAGCTTTGTACAGCTACGATCCGGTTGGCTCCTACGAGAGGGAGCAGTGCAGAGCCGCCGGCTCCGCTGCGAGCTTGATCATGCCGTTCCTTGACAACCAAGTCAGTTTCAAAAACCAATACATTTCTGGTAGTGGTCAAGGGCATGAGCTGGAGGCCAAGAAGCAAGAACTGTTGCCGATGGGGACAGTTGAGCACCTCGTGAAGGATGCGTTTACCAGTGCCGTGGAAAGACATATCGAAGTTGGAGATGGCTTGCAAATGATGGTCATAACTAAGAGTGGGATAGAGGAGAAGTACTTCCCCTTGAAGAAGGACTAGATGTCTCCGATGCACATCTTGTTCTATCTCTCATAAAGCCTAACAATTCAACTTTACGTGCTCTCATGGTTAATAATCATATGCTGCGAAACTTTCGTAATCATGCCAATTATTGTTCATTGCTACCATAAAAAAAACCATAACATCCATGACCAGAGAATAAACAAGTAGGAAACAACTGCGCCAAAGGGGGTGGGAAGGCAGAGAGACGGTGATCTAAAAACGCTCCTTCATTCGTGCGGAGACCTTGCGGAGATTGCCATAGACCTTCCCCTACGCATCGTTAGTAACGAACGCAAATCAGGTGGGTGGGATGACTTACGGGAGGACTGCCCAGAATCAAGCTGACAATCGCCTCTTGGGCAACTAATATCGACCGGTACCCTCCGAGGATATGTATCTTCTGGTCGGCCAGTACGACTCTGGTCCGGCTAGCGTTTTCAATAGCAAATTTCACCTTCCCGTCTTTTCCAGCTATACGGCCAACTGCGCGGCCAAGATGTTCACCGTTGAGGGACGCTTTGACGTCGCGAATTTCGAACGAGCGAATGTATAGATCGTCCAGTCGCAATAGTGCAATAGCGTCGTCAACATCGAAGCCAAGAGTGAAAGCTTTTATGAAATCCTCGCCCTTCTGGAGCGCCCCGGTGTCTGTGGTAAATTTGGAGGTTCGCAGCTCGACAGCCCGGTTCTTGATGTTCATCCGCACTTGTAATTTCAAGTGTTCGACAAGTGGAGGATAGATTCTGGGCAAGTCAATAATCAGTCTGGGTCTGGTATTCGTGGGAGGCCACACTGACTTGGTCCAGTATGTCTTCAATGGTGACATCCTGTGCGGCGGGACAGGCACTTTCCGAGTCTCAACACGGTAGACATTGTTGACATCTTTGGCGGGGGTGAAGACCGGTCGTCCTTCTTCATCAATGTGCATCTCGGAGTCCTGTGCAGATCCTGCTACAGGAGCAGAATCTGCCGTCCCATCGTCCACCGGGTTCTGGGTATCAATCAAAACTTCATCGCTCTGGTCTTCAAGAAACAGTCAGTTTGGAGGCTCGGGCGAAATTCGCATAACTGTTGAAGCGACCAACCGTGTGTTTGAAGGGTATCGAACGGGGCGGCTGTTGTCGTTTCGCCCGACTGTTTAAGGCCTGTCGGGGCTGGCATTTTCCCGTCGAAGGTCGTGTTTGAAAGAAATAATTAAATTGATTTATGGTTTTTCGTTCATCTGCTTTTAGTGCTTTGTTATCATCTGAAATTCCTTTAGCTTGGTTAAAATGAGTGGGGGTGCGGAAGTCTTTAGAGATTTTATTGCAAACAATACAAACTGTCTTCGGGAGGCGTTGTCAGGCCCAAAGGCGCCCTGGAAAGCTGCTTATATTCGACAATCGATAAGACGATAAGACGATAAGATAATCCTGAGGATCTATTCAGAGGCTCTCCTTGATATAGTAGTAATCAGGTAGAGCAATCCTATCTCTATACATCGCACTTGATGTCGTTGTCCAAATGCCATTGTGAGATACATAGCCTGGTTGATCGCTATCACCCTGATTATTGTTAGGGTTTCCCGATCTGGCAATACTTTGAGGCGTCACTCCACCACGGGCATCGGTAGGCTGCTTGTTCACATGTCTTTAACTAAGATTTCATTGTCAATATTATTGGGTTCTTCTTCTAGTCTTCTTCTTCTTCTTTTCCTTTTTATTGTTATGTTTATATTCTATATCCATTGACAGCAATATCTTGATCAAAACAGACACTAGTTGATTATACTGGCGAGTATTTAACGCTACGCACCCTGGTCCTCGAGTCATTTCTGTGCGAGACGGATGAAAAGGAAGACTTACAACATATTCTGCACGCATGTATCTGACGGTCGCATTGGTTGTTGGCTTGGAATGGAGATAGAACATAATGTTTTTGACCTAGTATCAGTATGGGTAACGATAGTGTTTTCTAGGCGGTTGTTTGCAGTGAGCAGCTCATGTGAAGAATTCCATCTCGGATTGACTTTATATCCCTCCCTGGGACCCTCACCTATTGTGCAATAATATAATAATTTAAGGTCTTATATCGTCTTTACTTTTTCAACAAGGAATCCTTTCAATATCCCTTGAGCCAGTGCAGAGTAGCGAGAAGTATTGTTATAGTCAAAGAATGGAGAGGCTTTAGTTAACTAGCTATAACTATGCTCTTGTTGTTTTCATTGAGATAAATTGTTCCCATTGATATTAATGTAGACTTCTTGTCATTGTATTCTCAGGTTATTCTTGTAATTGGGGTTATTGTCATCTTCATCCACGCCCCCCCTTTTCCCTGTTCTCTCCCCCACTTGACTGACTCTACTAGTCCAAGGGGAAAGAAAAAAAGTGGCAAAAATGTATCTACGTAAAGGCACACGTTAATCATTGTGATCCATATTATCATTTCCATTCTCATTATTATTTGCAATTCTCTTTTCTTCCTCTTCTTCCTTTTTTTTCTTTATAACCCCCTCTATAATGTGAAAAAGACATATCTTCATCCAGGTTCTTTAATACTGGTACGGTATCGCCCCCTATATTATCGAGATGGCTCGGGTGTAGTTAGCGTCGACTCGCCGTTTTTAGTTCGCGCCTCCTCAACCATGTCAGCTCCAATTCTTAAATTAAGCCATGTCGCAGGAACACCAAGGTCGTGACCGTACAAGAAATCCACGCCAATTACCCACCGAAATTAGTGATTCCCCTTCAGCCAGACATCGGGCATTTGGAAATTTTCCCTCGTGGAAAGGCGACTTTGCAACACCATCGGACCGTCCGATACACTTGCCCTCCGGGCCTACTGCTATTGCCTCTCCCCGCAAACCTATCAAACCTACCCCGTCTCTCTCAAATACTAGCTCCCTACCCCAGTCTCCTACCCTAGAACCCCCCAGTTCTTCACAACATCTACCACTACGGGATATTGTTCATCCTGCAAGCTATTCGAATAACAGTCAAATATCACACGCTGCTTTTCCGGCTCCTCCGTCGATTACGGACTCGACCATATCTATCCCACCAGGGACGAGGCTCCTGCTCAGCAAATCCGAGCAGCATGATAGAAATATGAAGGAACAAACAGACAGCAGCAAGCCGCGTAAAGACTCGGACGCGACGGAGTCAATTCAGTCAGTGACGTCTTCCCCGATATCTTCCGTCAAATCTTCGCGATCGATGACCGGCGAGCGCACGGTATTGGGACAGCGTACGATGCCCCGAACCTCGTCTATCGACTCTGCGATATCTTCTCTTTCTTCGGTTTCACAGTCGCATAAGTCTTCCTTCGATGCGACCGCGTTGAGTCAAGCCGATATCGGGAACCTCATAGCTACTGCAGGTTCTGCCGAGGCAGTCATCGTACATCTTTTGAAGGAAAAGCACCATGCTGCGTCTCAAAACTCTCAACTATGGAGGTTAGTCGAAAAGCAGCGCACTCTGGTCCTCGGGCTCAACAAAGACCTCGAACGCGCTTTGAAGGAAAAGGAACGCTACAAGAAAAAGGTCAAAGAGCTCCAAAATCCAACGCCCCCTTTACCATCTGTGCCAGGCTCGCAAGCACAGCACAAGCCCTCAGGCAACAATGACGAGGCTACCCGCCAAACAACTGCAGGGCAAGAGCAGCCATCAATCAAAGCCACACAGGCGGGCAAGTCTGAGCTCGAGGAGGTAAACCGGCCAGGTTCTGACAGCGAAGGATTAAAAAACCTCCACGAAATTGACCCATCGCTCGCATTGCAAAAGGCGCGTACAAAAGCTAGCCCGAGAGGAATCCTGGATGGGTCGCGAGGACAAAACTCCCCAGATCCACCAGCGTTGGTATATGCACGACAGGAGCTATCAAGGGCAAGTCCAACCTCGCTTACAAGTTCCAATTCTGCCGCGAACGAGCACAACGAAGCCGAATATAGACAGCAAAGTGTACCGCACCCGGCGCGAAAACCTCCCCCCGCCCCGCTGAATCTTAATCATCTCGATCATACAACCATAGACCACCCTGGACCATATGATTCCGATTCCGACTATGAAGATATCTTGGCCGTGGACGAGTTGCCAGTGGAGCGCGGACGGAGAAAGACCAGGGATGAAGATGATCGAGATCGTGAATTTATACTGTCAAACGAAACGAACCCAACTGGTAGTGCAGAGAAAAACGGAAGCCCATCGCTTGTATTCCCCGGGCGTACTGGATCTGCCTTGGAGCCGCGACAAAGATCGATATCGAGCGAACAAGTACAACCCTCGGGTTTCACACTCAGTCCCAACCCGGCACATGCTCCATCTTTCGGCGAACACCCCGTCATCACTGCCCCTAAAAGCCCAGGATTGCCCATCAGTCCCAGGCCTGAAGACCGCCCCGTTGGCTCTCCATTGCCGCGCATGCCAAGAGACATGTCAAATCCGCTGAATTCTCTGCCTGTGTCTTCAGATGCCAATGTATCAGGATTAGCCCTCTCCACGCGTGCTGGAAAATACCAGGATTCGTTTGCAGCAGGACCATCTAGCCCCTCTGCGGTTGCAAATGAGCCCCAGAGTTCATTCGCCTCTATTGACGCTACAAGCAGGCCCATGCCATCGATAGATTCAGCTGTCAGGGTAGACAGTCCACAGTCACTTCCCTCAACTTTGAGTGGGATTTATCAGGGACTAGTATCACAGGATTATCCGGACCTTTTACTACCGCCCAACGCTCTTCCGTCGATCCAAGTTAAGGTGTCGTCGTCACGCCTTCGGCCTTCAAGAAATAGCTACATGGCATCTAAGCCTTTTGAAGAGGAGCCTGTTTTCACACTGAGTATCTTTTCGCGATCGAACAACTCGGAACTTTGGCGCATTGAAAAGATTATTGCAGCTCTACCACAGCTTGATCAACAAATCAAGCAGGTGTCTTCGTTCTCGGAAAAGTTACCTGACCGGTCCATTTTTACTGGACATTCTCCCGCGAAAGTTGATGCTAGGCGTGCGGCCTTGAATTCTTACTTTGATGCCCTTCTCAATACTTATATGGACGAGAGAGCAGCCCTAGTGGTCTGCCAATTTCTCTCTTCTCATGCAATCGAGGCTCGAGACGATGAAACTAGTTTGCTAAAGGGAAATAATCACTCTGGGTCCGAACTTCTGCGTGGTCAAGATGGGAAACCTAGAAAGGAGGGGTATCTGACCAAACGAGGAAAGAATTTCGGAGGTTGGAAAGCAAGGTATTTCGTGCTCCACGGCCCTGAGTTGAAGTATTATGAATCGCCAGGAGGGGCCCATTTGGGAACCATCAAAATTTATAATGCGCAAATCGGTAAACAGTCCCAAAACGGCCAAAACACCTCTCCTTCACGTGTCGAGGATGACACTGATAACCAATATCGACATGCCTTCCTCATCCTGGAACCAAAGAAAAAGGATTCTTCTGCTCTTGTCCGTCACGTGTTATGTGCCGAGAGCGATGAAGAAAGGGATACATGGGTCGAGGCCCTCCTAGAGCATGTCGACGGAAACCTGGGAGCCGAGACCTCTAACCCTGCACCACCCAAAGTGCAAGCACAAGCTTCGTCAAAGTCAACTCCCAACACACCTGGAAAGCCAAAATTATTTGGAAATGGACCAAAAAAAGGCAACAGGGCACCCGAACACTCAGAGCCAGAGGGTGCAGACGCTGTTCAAGGATTCAGTTTTGACAGCGCTGTTCCAGCAGAACCACCAGTTTTTGGGCCATCTATCGATCAACAAGCTCCCAAACCTTCGTTGATTCCAGCAGGACCATCGACGGATAACCCAGAGCAAATGACAAGCCCTATTTCAGAGCAGAGCCAGTCCGCCAAGCTCATATCAGGACCCACTAACGGTGCAGTCATTCAAAATGCCGGCGCCTGGGGCAACAAGACAACAACTACCAGCACTAAAGAGAAGAAGCGCAGTATCTGGGGTTTCCGTACGAGGTCATCCTTTGATCTCGCATCCCAAGTACAAGCCAACTCCGATTCTCCAACAACACCGGTCCAAAGCACTAGCCCAGGTTTCCCAAGAGAGCTCGTCCGGCCAGTCTTTGGGATCCCCTTGGCTGAGGCAGTTCAGTTTTGTGCGCCACCAGCAGGCGATGTGGGCCTCCCAGCCGTCGTTTATCGCTGTATAGAATATCTTACTGCCAAGAAAGCCGAGTCGGAAGAGGGTATATTCCGCCTGAGCGGATCAAACGTGGTTATAAAGGCACTCAAGGAACGGTTCAATACCGAAGGCGACGTTGACTTCCTTGCTGATGACCAGTATTATGACGTCCATGCCATTGCCTCACTCTTCAAGCAATATCTTCGGGAGCTGCCGGCGACAGTTCTCACCCGCGAGCTGCATTTGGAATTTTTGCGTGTCCTTGGTAAGTGACGCACTGGCAGCATATGCTCTATCTAGTACTAATATTCTTCCTGCAGAGCTTCAGGAAAAACACAAGAAGATCCAGGCCTTCAATTTCCTTGTTTACAAACTCCCGAGACCGAATTTCACTTTGCTACGGGCCCTGGTCCAATTCCTAATTGTCATTGTCAACAATTCAGATGTCAATAAGATGACTATAAGGAACGTCGGGATCGTTTTTGCTCCAACATTAAATATCCCGGCGCCTGTTTTCTCGATGTTTTTGACTGATTTCGAAGCCATCTTTGAGCATGCTCCGACTTCCAACTTGGGGACACTGGAGCCTAATACCTACAATCCAAACTCCCCAGATGACATCCGTTCTCCCCGTCGTCAGATGTTCTCTGATATACCAACTCCCGCCTACAATCAGACAACGTTCCGCAGAAATGTTGATCCCCGGGACGGTACCCATGACACCGGATTCGTTTCCGTTCAACCGAGCTATGAACAGCATTCGAACAGCGTCCCAGAAATGCATAACTCCAGCCGGTCGGGCTCGCCCGCCACCAATAGGATGCTATCTCCCAGCATCGACAATTCTCGCTCAGCTAAAGCAAAGAGAAGAGAAAGTTCTTTTCTCTTCATGGAGATGAATCATCAGCAAACCTCGCCTTCTGCCAGGCCTGATGATTTTTGTGAGTGTCCCTTTAATGATTCTCGTTGGAATAGTGGACTAACTAGCAAATTAAAAAGCTTGAGAAACCGAAGCCCATCAATACCATCCCATCTACCGTGGTCCCTGTCATTCTCCCATACCCAATAGGCGCCACGCATTCCATTCGCCAGACAATGGGTATATGCTTATGCGACAAAGCCCAATCATGATTTGAATGAATGTGAAATGAATTAACACATGCCGGAATAAACCTGGCCAGGAACCGTTGCACTAATCATAATCAAGTTCTGACCCTTTCACGCTTTTTCTTTTTGTTTATATCCTGTGCAGTTCATGGATTATATGCCTCTTTCCTATTGATATCACTCATGTTTTATACAGACCCTGATCAGTTGGGGTCTCTTGCCATCTTTGTCTGACTTTGCTTGCTATAATATCCATCCTGGTGTCTACTGTCAAAAGCAAGGTCCACCATATTCTGATACCCCGGGACTTGTGAATGGCCGAGGCTCATCCATCTACCTCAAATGAAGTGCTCTGGCATTGCAAGCTGTACAAAATCACCCCGTGCTTTAGTCTAAACCTCATCAAACTATCCATTTGAAGGACTTCCGCGTTGCTCTGTACATCAGTTAATCCCCTGGGGCTAATGTATATACGTATATATTACTTAATCTCAAATTCATAGGGGAAGAAATACAGGTGCAGTAGAAATAAGTTACAAATAAGCAGTACTTCTAGCTTCTCACCTCGTTAACCCATGCTCATGTCTCAGAATCTTTTTGACCGCTCCCCCCTCCAGAATCCCATCAACTCCCCGTTTTCTCTGACCCAATCGCGAACACTATCTACCAAAGCCTTGGCCATGCCCTTGTTCTTCGCCTTCCCGTCCGACGCAAGCGCATCGCGAGGGAACCCCGACGATGAAGCATGTTCTCCCGTAGCGTACTCGGACCCCATACTGGGCAAGACATTCTCCCCCGCACTCAGGCTGACAAAAAGCGCAAACGGGACCAGCCAGACACACAGTCCAAAGTATGAAGCGACTTCCGTGAAAGTCGGGATGTCCCCCGTTCCATACGCGTCCCAATTACCCGATCCCCGAAAAGCGGGCAGCGGCTTCGAGAAGTGGCAGAACCAAAACCAGTGGTTCAGGCCGACGAGAACGCATGATAGAATGAATAGGGGGTCGGATAGCTTCACGATGGGGAATCGGCGCAGATTGCTTGCGTAGACTATGTGCGAGCCGATGCTGAGGAGGGACAGGAAGAATGGGAATCCATCGAAGAGGAAGAGGAGGACCTGGACGGAGATGATGCTGTATATCAATCGAGTCAATACTCGACGCGCCAGCACTGTATGTTCCTCCACGAGTTCCGAGAGGTAGTAGAGGCCGGAAGCTAGTAGTGGTCTGTTAGCCGTTCACTGTTCTCATGTCGCACACCCACGTTCACCAGGGGTAGGGAAGGAGCCTGTTATCTGGCGAGTCGGGTTTCAGGTCCATAGTAGAGTTCCTTACCTATAGCGAGCGTAAGGAACGAGAATCCTACAATAACTCCCAAGTATCCTATCAGTGGAAGGATCCACATCTCGACAGAGAGCGACAAGGGATGGAGGGGTCGCGGGGGATAAAGAGGAACGTTCAGAATCGCTGGAGAGACCTCCAGTAGCGAGAACAGCGTGGCTCAACCAGATTGTCTTGGGCTGTGGGACACTCAAGTACTGAGGATGTTAACAGTCTAGCGCGGATCAATCGTACTGATCGACTCGGGAGCACGTTCTTAGTGCCTCAGGCCACAGCTGGATGCCAAGGAACCGTCTTGGTGGAGGGACGCCGGAAAAGGAAAAACAAAAAACGATAAAGACTAAATAGATCACCTGTTATCAGTACCAAAATTCTTTCCAAACATACCCGCAATAATCAGTCGCAGATTGTTTTAATCAACCTAGCTTGGTCTTCTTTTCTCAGGTCTACCAGTCTTTGACTATAAACTATATTGAACATGTCGCGCCCTGAGGATGTCTTGTAAGTCTACTTCCAACAGGGAACAATATTCGATTTATTCACAATGTAGCAAAGGCCTCCGGACCTATTTTACGGTGACGATGAATCGCGAAAATACACGACCTCCTCTCGTATACGGAATATTCAATCAGACATGACACATCGAGCCCTCGAACTCCTCGATCTGAAATCTCCGTCCCTCATTCTCGACGTCGGCTGCGGCTCTGGCCTTTCCGGCGAAATCCTCTCCCAAGAACCAAGGGAGCAAGGCGGACCGCATACATGGATCGGAATGGACATTTCACCCAGCATGCTGGATGTTGCGCTTCAGCGAGGCGTAGACGGCGACTTATTCCTCGCGGACATAGGCCAAGGAATCCCGTTTCGACCTGGAACTTTCGACGCCGCCATCAGCATTAGCGCTATCCAGTGGCTTTGCAACGCGGAAACAAGCGACGTCAGCCCGGAAGGGCGACTGCGGCGGTTTTTCGAAGGTCTCTATTCGAGCTTAAAACGTGGAGGCCGTGCGGTCTGTCAATTCTACCCCAAAAACGATCTCCAGCGGACCATGATCAGTGGAGCTGCGATGAGAGCTGGATTCGGCGCAGGAATTCTTGAAGATGACCCAGGCACAAAGAACAGCAAGCTTTATCTCGTTTTAACAGTCGGCGGTGGCGGTCTACAAGGAGATATCACAGGCGTTGTTGACGGCATGAGTGACGTGAATGTCTTGGATGCCAGGAAGAGAGCGATGGAGAATGGTAAAGCGTCTTCGTCAAGAAAAGGCGACAAGGCTTGGATCATGCGGAAGAAGGAGCAGATGGCGAAGAAGGGCAAAATCGTCAAAGCCAATTCCAAATATACTGGAAGGAGGAGAAGGCCTGCATTTTGAGTTTGGGTGCTTGCTTTGGTCCATGCAGTCTTCGTACTCGCTTCAGCACGGTCTCTCAGGGCCGGGAAATCTCAATTTCAAAAAGCTGATTCTATCACTGGTGTTCAACCAGCTCTGGCCGTGTACCGCATCATTCACTGACGCATTAAGGCCACCATGTCTTATCAGTAACGCCAGCATCATGGGTCCACTTGCTCAGGTCTTTTGCTCTCGAATGCCGTTGACAAGCGGTGTCCGAGTTCCTGTTTTAGAGCGTCTATTACCCGTCATTCCGTGGGGCTACATGTCGCAATGAACACTAAGCGTGGTCTAGAACGCCTGGCGTTTCATGGCCGGGGATGACACGCGCCACGTGCTCATCAATGGGGGCACGCAAAGAGAGCAGGATAAAGCCAACCTTGGGTCAGCATTGTCGAATAAACTTAGGGAATCTGTCACCTTTTGCCAATTCACAGAATACAAATACAATCTGCTACAGATTTAGCCCCTCCCGCAAAGCTAAAAAAAACAAATACTCTCTACATTGAACGTACAATTCGGCATCTTGGGTTGTTCAAACCAATGATAATACAAATTATTTATGAACAATGAATGATTCAAGGGAGCCGGTGCAACTTCCCAGCAACATCCTATACAAGCCCTCTTCTATCAAAACTAAAAAGACAACAAAAGCTAGCAGCCCCTTCCAAGCTACAGGGAAGCTTCCATCTTGTCCAAAACGGCTCTGGTGAATTCGTGGGTGGTGGCCTGTCCACCCATGTCACGCGTCCTCGTTTGGCTGTAAGAAATCCTCAGTCAGCACGGATGCCATTGTAAAGTCTCGAGCGCCAAATTTTTCTTGTCTTCGGGATTTTGTACTTACCCTTCACCAATTACATCGTACACAGCCTTGGAGATTCTGTTGGCATGGTCATCCAGGCCCAGGTGGCGCAGGAGCATGGAACCAGAAAGGATCATGGCAGTGGGGTTAGCCTGGTCTTTGCCCTTGATATCCAGTCCGACGTGGCGGCAACCGGGCTCAAACACAGCGACATCCCGGCCCATGTTGCAGCCGGGAACCAGACCGGGACCGCCGACAAGAGCGGCACCAACATTGGAAAGAATGCCACCGTAAAGGTTGGGCATCACCATGACGTCGAATTGCTGGGGTCGCGAGACAGCTTGCATGGACGCATTATCGACAATCATGTCATTAACTTCCAAAGTGGGGTAGGTCTCAGCAACCTTGTGGAAGGTGCTGCGGAACAGACCGTCGGCCAGTTTCATGATGTTAGCCTTGTGGATACAGGTGACCTTCTTCCTGTTGTTCGCAAGGGCGAACCCAAAGGCGAACTTGGCAATGCGTTCCGACTTGGCACGGGTGATGATCTTAAGCGACTCGACAACACCCTGCACAGACTGGTGTTCAAGACCAGAATATTCTCCCTCGGTGTTCTCACGAATGATGCAGAGGTCGACATTCTCGTGGCGCGTCTTGTAGCCGGGGATGTTCTTCACGAGGACGATGGACGCAAAGATGTCGAGCTCCTGGCGCAGAGCAACGTTGAAAGACTGATGACCGGAGCGTTCCACGGGAGTGAACAGGATGCCCTTAAGGCCCAGCTTGTTGCGACGGAGCGACGCGATCGACTCCTTGAAAAGTTCCTCCGAGTGCTTATTTCCCGTATCAACGCCACTGACGTCTACCTGCTCCCACTCGATAGGGACATTGTCGGCTTTGAAGATCGTCTTGACCGATTCGGCGACTTCGGCACCAATTCCGTCACCTTAATTGCGAAAGCAAAAAAGCGCGTCAGCAAGTCCGGGCAATCGCGTAGGGAGTAATGGTCTCATGATCTATACCTGGAATCAGGGTAACGGTGTATTTACCACCGTACTTGGTGGGCTTGAAGATGTCCGATTGGACGCTAGCGAAAGCTGCTTCGGGTTAACAACGAAGGAACCGGGGCGAAATCATGACCGAAGGGTAAACATACAGCGGGCGGGGATCGAGGAGCGGGCAATGCTGGGAGTCACCGTCGCGCGGTGCAGGAAAGACTGACCACCATGGCCATATTAGTCAATGAATATATAAACCACGATGAGAGAAGGGGTGGGTCTCCGCAAGATAGCATGCTAATGGCGAAACGAATCAACCAGAAAAGAATGATATAAAGCAAGGCAATTGCGATGTACAATCCAAACAAAAGGAGGGAAGAAGAAGTAGAAGAAGAATTTGTAACGTTGCGGAGACAATGGCAAAGTAGGCAACCTGCAGGATCGAAGAACAGAGAGAGAAAAAGAAAAGAAAAAAAGGGAAAAAAAAAAAAAAGCGAGAGAACACCGAACAGTCCACGAACGAACCACGGTGGTTTCTAGTTTCTTACCTGCGCAGGTCGCGCTGCCCTCAGCGAAAACATTTTCGGAAACAAGTGGAAGTATATAGGTCGAAAGAAAGGTGATATGAGGAGATTGAACAGAGCCGGAGCAGGATGTGCACGGTGGAAGGAAGGGGGGGGAGGACAAAGAGACGGGAGGACGGAGCCGGCGGAGCGAGGAAAATAGTAAGTGGCCTAGGCCGTTCAGGTATTTGATACACGAGACAGGAAAAAATAGCGGATGGTCGCGGCAACTATGATACGGCCAATCTACGGTCCGATCTTATCTTTGGCTCGGGATGGTTTAGTCAGAATCCTCCTTGCCACTCTAGCACGAACTAACTAAACTGGTTACAGTATATGATGTGGCACTGGTAGACATTAAGCGGTAGGGAAGAGCTAGACCCTCTTTTATACAGCAATTGATTTGGTATTTCTATGGTTTTGACTTCAACATCGCGGTAACAGCGCTGTCAGTGGGGGGGGTCCCAAAATTACAGTTTCTTTCTCAGCTCTAATGTTATTCTCCCCATGTATTAACTGATGAAATGGTTACTTCGGGGAATGAGACCCGAGTATCGAAATATAAGATCCTCAATAATTCGGCAATGTTGATGGATTCGCTATCGACCCAAACCTTCAGTATACTTTAGAATGTTGTCTTCTTCGGGGATCTTCACTCAACCAGGCACGTGGCTCCTCTATTGTAAGATGCATTCACCCGGCATCTTATTGATGCCCCTTCTTGACTAGTACCATGCATGCCATTTATTCATGACTTGAAAGAACGGCCAACTACAAACCCTATTTGGCCACCGATCCGTCAACACCGGCATAGCTCGACTATGCTTCATGAAAGACGTGATAAAGATGTCCATTGAATAAGAAGGAGGCATGGGCTCAACCCACTCTATTCATCCAGCGATGCGCCCTCGGTGGAGTTTACCCCGCCTGCAGGCAGCATTCTCCTGTGGAAACCGACGCCGTGGCGGACTCTTCTTTGTAGAAAGAAGTCTTGGTGATGCTTCCATACTTCCATACCATGACGAATTGGTAAATCAATAAACGTTCCTGGCGTACTGCCCAATTGACAGACGCTCTTGACATGCCCCTGCTACCTTTTGTCGTGTCGAAATTTCCCCTTTTATGCATCAATAAGGGCTGTTGTCGTCCTTCAATGATATGCCCGCTTGAGGTTCGGACTTATCGACAGTTGAATAACTATATAAGTCCCTCCAGATGTCGCTGAAATGTAGATGGATCCTCCAGCAAAATCAAAAAAAGGAAAAAAATCATTTTGTGAACATCTTGCCAAAACCGATCAATCTTCTCTTTAGAATTTGCTCCCTCCGCTAGCCCACGCGACAACATGAAGCTCGTTACTCTTGTCCTTGCCTCGCTCGCAGCCACCACCGTGCAGGGTGCCGCCTTGCAGGTATGGTGTCACTTCCCGGGCCAAGGCTGCTATATGCTCAAGCGTGCGGCCGATGCTACCGGTGCCGTCAAGCGCTCTGCTGAAGCCTTGGCCGAGGCCATGCCCGACCCTGAAGCTGTCAACTCGTGGTGCCACTTCCCTGGTCAAGGGTGCGCCAAAGCAAAGCGAGCCGCCGAGGCTATCGGCGACGTCAAGCGCACTGCCGATGCCCTGGCGGAAGCCATGGCTGCTCTTGAGGAGGAGGATGAGCAATAGAAAGGTTCGTTGCTACCCCCAATATCAGACGGTATCAGATGGCCAGTGTTTCTAATCCGGGTTTTTTTTTTTGTATATAGTGCTCTCTGGTTCGCGGGTCCTAGGCGATCTCCTTGGGATATGTTCCACGGCGAGGATTGCTTTAAGCAGGTGTGGCATACGGCTCACCTCATGTTCTCTTTTGTTCCTGCGTTGGTCGGTGAAGACAGTACTGCTTTTATGCCTACCTTGCCTGTTACCAGATCAAGGTAGTACGCTCTTTTGTGCAGTCATGGGGTCAGAAAATAGTGAAAATCAAAAACTGATAGGGGTTCGGAGGCCCATCTCGGAGCCTGTGGGCAGTGGAGCGCAGGAGGAATGAAGTTTGCTTCATGGTCTTGCTGTTAGGGCTATGAAAGATTGCCCTTGATTTATATGTACCTAGCTCCTAGGTAGGTGCTAATCTTACTCTTTTTCATGGCCATTAGTCGGTATGTCTCAGTATTTGAGTAAATCTCGTTTATAAACACTGTGCAGCAAGCCAGTCTAGTAGAATCATTATTTTTAATCCCCACCCTCTCCAATGTCTTTCGTAGCTCGTTTATGTGATACACTCACTATCTCTTTCTGACGGGCTAGCACAAGTGTAGACCATACATGGATTGATTTTATGGTTTCTTGCAGGTTTTGCCTTCGCCATGGCTTGCCATCTCGTTCCAAGTGATTATGAGATCATGTTATTGGGGAGAGAATGCAGTGGGACAACCAAGGCACTTCGTGCAGTATTACAAACTAACCCTCTGGCAACTGTAGTAGCTGGTTTTTTCGTTTATCGGCACGGGTTTAATTATCTTAGATACATGTCAATACAGTTGTAGGGTCATAGTTCGGAGTCATTGCTATGCTGAAACAATGGTATATATGCATGCAGGCTCACTGTTAATACTAAACACACTGAGCGTTTGCATCAAATCTTTCCAAGATTTTAGTCCTGAATCCAGCAAACCCTTCCGAGTTAGCGATGTTTGTCCTGGTTTATTCCAATCCCTATAAATTTATCCTGTTGCTCTTTTACTCCAAGACGTGCAGGCCAGTATTTCACAGTGCCTCCGAAAGTGTTTCATAGCCAGTAATCATATAAGATTCCGCATACTCTAAATCGTCACCATCACCTAGATAGTTCTGGGTTGAGCTGTTTGTTCCAGTCTCAGCAGGAGGGTGTCGTCGCGACAGATCTTCCAACCCGTCTGCCGTTTCGACACTCGATATCTGTCTGTTTTCATGCATCTTGAAATATACATAGGGCTGTCCTTCCACGGCTGGGGAATTCACACTGCTACTGTATCCCCGGTATATTGATAGATCTCGAGGGAAAGGCAACCTTTGTTCAGAAAGCGCATATTCAAAGACCTGGGGTTGCTCGGCTGAAAGAGGCCATGAATCGATGCCACAGTCCATTGGACTGTCATTATCAAACGACTTCATGGTGTCACAACTCGAGTTTGCCGAATGTTTCATACACTCCTTCAAAGCCGTATATGGGGAATGGTGGAGGCATTGCGTGGCATCAGGTTTAGACTGGTTCCAGAGCGGTAACTGCATCCTCTGGTCTCCGCATAATGCGGTTTCTCCCATATTGATTTGCCTGTCGAAGAGGGCAACGAGGTCTTCTTGAACTTGGCCACTATCTTCAACCATCGGAGTGCTATCCTATTATTATGGTCAATACTTCCGTGAAGCAGGCAGGAATGAGAGCCTAATGGAATGGGCGTTCTCACAAAACAGAACGCAGAGTTCTCTTTGGAGGGGTGTGTTGTATCCATGCAAGCTCCTAGAGCATGAAATTCTGGAGGCGCCATTACTTGTCCTTCTTAATGAAAGTGTGAGTATAAAACTGGCGAAATTGGTATATATATAATGTATATTGTACAATGAATTGCCCTCATTTACTAAGCTCTGAGCAGGGTGAGAAGATATGAAGGGAAGAGACTTGAAATAGTTAACACTACTTGAGTTAGCAAGAAAAGTAAGGAATATTTGATTAGCAGGAAATGGAAGTCTGTAGATGCCCGAGTACCCAACCCTAGGTACCCAGGTAATCAGATCGGGCACCATTCTACCTACCTACATGACCATGGTCTTTTTTTTTACATGAACAAGCAGAGTAACAGGGAAATGAAAACTTGAACTCAATGATTAATCTACATAAATTCCCATTCCATGAGTCTAGAACCCTGGAATCTGTAGCACAGTGGACACAAGTCTCTAATTCTATAGCGATCTTGATCTGATACATGGTGCATTTCTGGGCACGCCAATCGCTAACCCGCCTCCTCTCTCTTCCATAGCTACCAACATGGTCTCGTCCCCCTGTGGCAGTGGACAGCACCATGCTGACAGCCATGCAATAGATATATCCAGTTTGCCAGAATGGGCTTTGTTTGTGGACGGTATTGAGGCAGTTTGAGGGTATGGGCTTAAATGTTCCCGATGTCAGAACAATGCGAAAATGGGCATTGCAACCAATTATTGCCGTGGTGTCGTAGATTATATACATCTACATATCTCAACATCGACCACCTTGTACCACCTTCCGGTAGATGCTTAATTGGAACTCGATTATATATCCTGCACGTCATAATTTCGGGGATGCTATGGCAGCCCCAGGGCGCAAGCGTCTGAGCGCTGTCATTAGGCTAACGCAACTGTTCGTGTCTCGTTAGCACCATGCGCGAGAGCTGAAAACGCTGACTGTGGAATCTATCGTGCATTTATCAACACGGAATAGCCTTAAATGCTATACTGTATTGGCTGTAGCAAAGCAGGCAGTGACGTTGGATCACGTGACTTCTGGAAGGCAGAACCCGTGACGCGATCACTCAGGTCAGCTGTTGTCCGGTAAGCTTGGTTACAGTGTGCCTACCTAGCTAGGTACCTAACAACCAACGGCCGCCCCCATTGTCTACAACTTGAATAGCTCTGTGCCCTTCGAAACTTTCTCTCCAGCATTTAAAGCATCGTGTACCACTGCAAATAGCATTCTTCGGTTATTTGCCAACCCTCTCAAAACGTGCTGCTGTGATTGTCCCGCATTTAGGGTGGATACAGCATAACAGCCATGGTCGGTTCATCCTGTTCCATTATGGCCATTGTCATGTTGACAGCACTGCTAACATATTATTCAGACGTCCATTGGTACTGGTTATGATCTTTCGAATTCAGTCTTTTCCCCTGATGGCCGGAACTTCCAGGTAATGGAATGTCGCGCCCCAACCAGTTCGGTCTTCTAATAATAAATCCTAGGTGGAATATGCTGTCAAGGCAGTCGAGAATGGGGGAACTGCCATTGGCATTCGGTGCAAAGACGGCGTGGTGCTCGCTGTAGAGAAAATCATCACAAGCAAACTACTAAAGCCGGGTGCAAATAAAAGGATAGCAACAGTTGACCGTCATGTTGGCATTGTAAGGCCTCTATCGCTTTACCTGTTTCGGATCCTCTGCTTCCTCTCGATGAAATGGTTGTGCTGACGCTTTTGTTCTTCTTTTCAACCAATAGGTTTCAGCTGGATTAGTCCCTGATGGTCGACATCTCGTTTCGCGAGCTAGAGACGAAGCTTCTTCCTGGAGAGGTGTATACAAAGGACCCATTCCAGTCTCCGCCTTATCGAACCGCCTCGGCAGCTATGTACAAGCCTACACTCTATATTCCAGTGTACGACCCTTTGGTATCACCGCTATTGTTGGAGGTTGGGACTCCGAGGCCGAGCTAGCCGTTGATGGGCAAGTCGGCAGTGGACCCAGCTCGGGTTCGGGTGGTAAAGTCGAAGGGGCGAAGGCCGGGGGTCCCGGGCTGTACATGATTGAACCTAGTGGTTTGTACTGGGTAAGATACACGCAGTAAATTGCGACTGAGGTGTTGTGCTAACTTCTCGTCGAAGGGTTACTACGGTGCTGCCACAGGTAAGGGAAGACAGGCTGCTAAGGCCGAGTTGGAAAAACTAGACCTCGGCTCTGAGAATCTTAGCTTAGCTGATGCCGTGAAAGAGGCGGCTAGGATCATCTATGTGGCCCATGAAGACAGCAAAGATAAAGAGTTTGAGTTGGAGATGTCTTGGATCAGCTCTCTTGATGGGCCGACCAAGGGGAGACATGAAGAAGTGCCCAAGGAACTCCTGGAAGAAGCGGAGAAGGCGGCAAAGAGGGCTCTGGAGGGTGAAGATGAGGATGAGGATGAGGGAACAAAGAGCAACGAAGGTGAACGGATGCAAGAATAATCGCACAATTTAAGCGCGGAGATCAGACATGAATAGGAGAATTATGAACTTTTCCTTTTTATCCCTTACACTATTATCCCTCATGTACCTCAATGGCCTGGGGCTTCTTATCTTTACAAAATGACTTGATCGTGTTGTCAAGGCCAATTTTAGTAGCGAAAGCGCGAGAAACGAGGTAATAGAGATGCTGTTACTGTTGTAATCTGTGGCTGATGACAGTGACCTGTCAATTAAACCACCTTGCCCTCGGCCCAGTCTCTTCTCTTTGCCCCAAGTTCCACGGCAGCATTTCCCCAATCCTCGCCATGATTATGCATTGCCTTGCTGCCGACACCAGCCCTTGCCAGCGCTTGTTCTTCGGTCAGCACAGTGAGCACTCCAAAAATCACAGGAACGCCAGATTCGAGCTGAACGCGCATTAACCCGTGAGACACGGCATCAGCAATGTATTCAAAGTGCATCGTTTCGCCTTTAATGAGGACACCAATGGCGATGACAGCGTCGAAAGGCCTCGAAGAGGCGCCCGTCGATGACTGCGCTGGCGCCTTGCTGAGATCCGCATTGGAGGAGGACAAGAGGTCCGTGGCACTGATACCTTCGGCCGAGGAGGAGCTTTTGGCTGCCTGGAGTTGCGAGGCAGCATAGATCCTAAACGTCCCTTTAGCTTAGGTGATAACAGGGGGAAAGTTGCATGTATAATTTAAGTGACTGGAGACATATGCTTACCGCTGAGTAGCGAACGGCAATTCATAGCTGCCTGGGACAGAGTGGAGGCTGATATTCTCCTCCGTTACCCCTGCAGCAAAAAGGCTTTTTTTGGCACCTTCCACAAGAGGGCCGATGATTCCCATGTTCCATCGCCCATGGACGATTGCAATCCTCAAGCCAGAACCTACAATTGATCATTAAACACAACAACGGTCTCGAGGTCTTCTTCAAGGGAGGGTCTCACCATCAAGCTCTTGAGAAGCTCCAGGGCCCTTTAAAGTAGTCATGATTCGACGTAATTGCGTGGTTCGAAGAGCTACGTCTGGGTTTCATCAGTAAGTTGAGGTCATGATGGGAGACATGAGAAGTGGTTACGTACCTTGGGTTTATGGTGTGACTGATCTTAGAGGAACTGCGGGGAAGAAGAGTCCCTTTTGTAGCTGTACTTCGGTGCAAAGGCGGCATGCCGCCCAAGGGCCGAGCAGGAAACCCCTCCAAGTTAAGTCTGCAGTGTTCCGTCAAGGTGGGACTCCTCCTTTCCGCCCCGCCCGTTTCGAGCTGCTACAATATCACCCTTATTCGTCACACTAATATCATCGCGGTCTATATCAGGCTTCTTCTATTGATCCCTCCGCCTCCTAGCTGTACGGAGTACGGTATACTAGTTGTGAAGTTTGCAACATGGTTACGGTTTTACAGGGGTTTTACGTTACCGACTTAGCCCGCAAACACAATCAAAAGGATCATACTCCCCGAATACGGCGAGTGTCAAAGGAAGGTACCAATAAAGAATTTTATGTACGGAGAGTAATCCCAGATCCTGATTGTTTCTGCTGGACTTTACACTGCCTGGCCTCGCCCGAAAGCAAGAAGGGTACGCATAAAAATCAAAGATAAAATAAAATAAAGTAACCACAAAATATGCGCGCAGGGGCTCAAAGGAGCAATACAAAAGCAGTCTTGAATTAGGGACGTCAAACGTTATAGTCCCAATGTCATTACAGGGGAAATGCTAAGGATGACAAAAAAAAATATTACCACGAATTCGCATGGATACTGCAGTAGATGCAAATACACCTTATTATCTGGCCTGGACAGCAAGCCAAGCCTATTCCACGGTAACCGACTTGGCCAGATTGCGAGGGAAGTCAACATTGAGCCCTTCAAGCACGGCAAGCCAGTATGCAATCAACTGCAGGGGGATCACATTCAGAAGTCCTTGGAGACAATCAACGGTCTTCGGGACCTCAATCTTTTCGGTCTGCGCAGTGGAAAACTCGGGGTCATCATGATTGCAAATCACTATAGGGCGACCACCTCGGGCAATGACTGTGTTTCATTAATAGCTGTTATACAATGCACATCAAAGGGGGCCGACTAACCTTGCTGGTAGGCATTAAGGGACTTGGTGAAAATATTATCTCGAGTAAGAATCATGATTATAGGCAAATTCTCGTCCACCAGAGCAAGAACGCCATGTTTCAGTTCACCAGACATCACGGCCTCGCAGTGGAGATAGGAAATTTCCTTGATCTTCAGGGCACCTGCGGATTAAATTAGCAAGTAACTTGGGATATTATCTTCAAGAATTCACCAACCTTCCAATGCAGTGGGGAATTGACTACCGCGACCCAAAAGCAGCAGGCTTTTTTGGTTCTTGAAAAAGTTTGCGCACATCTGTTTAATAGGGTCGTTAAGTTTCAATATCTCCTTGAACTGTTCAGAAACCTTCGCGAGGCCTTCCATGATTTCCTCCCGTCTCTTCTGTTTCGAAGCCCTATCCTCACTAAGGGAAAGTGCGAACATAACCATGGCAACGAATTGGGACGTGTATGCCTTGGTAGAAGCAACACCAATCTCGGGACCAGCATTAATGTGCACACCACAATGGGTCAAGAGAGAGATAGATGATCCCACAACATTCACAACACCAACAGTCAAGGCACCACGTTCAAGGCAGTAGCGAAGAGCCATGAGGGAGTCGGCAGTCTCTCCGGACTGGGAAACAAACACGCACGTGTCATCACGGAAGACCGGTGCCTGTCTGTCCAAGAAATCGGATGCCAGCTCCACGGAAATGGGGATCTCAGTAAGCTCCTCAAACACACCACGCACAGCCATACACGAGTGGTAGCTGGTTCCGCATGCAACAAAGATTATTCTTCTGCAACGACGAATAGTAGAAATGTACTGTCGAAGACCGCCAAGGGTGACCTGTTTGTTTGCAACATCCAGTCGGCCCCTCATGGTGTTCACCACAGACTCTGGTTGTTCAAAAATCTCCTTTTGCATGAAGTGGTCGAATTTACCCTTCATTATTTCCTGGAGTTCGAGTTCAATCGTCTGGATGGCACGAACATTGGAGGTACCATCATCCTTCGTAAGTCGATGAATATTAAGCTGCCCTTCATGGATATGAGCAATGTCATCATCCTCGAGGTATAGAACCTTCTTTGTGTGTTCGACAATCGCAGATGGGTCAGAGGACAGGAAGAACTCCACGGGCTGGGGAACTCCATCATCGGAGAGGAAAGCACGGGACTGGGATCGATGAAGAAGGGATTTGTCGGGAGGGGCGAGCAGTCCAGTGGCCGACTTCTTGATTGCAACATTCTGAGAGGCTTGCTCGGCAGAAAGGGCGCCCTCTTCCGAGAATTCAACATCAACGAAGTCCACCTTCATCTTCTTCGAGGTCTTCACCCCGACAACGAGTGGCGAGCCTTTCCGGGCAGCAATAACCTCGTGGGGGTAGTGTACGGATTTGATGAGGAGACCGAAAGCTCCCTCCAGCTCCTTCACGACCGCCTTTGCCAACACCGTGAAGTCGATGTCAGGCTGCTGATCATACAAGAACTTTGTCAGTTTTGCGATACACTCTGTATCGGTTTCGGTCTCGAAACGGAATCCTTTGCTTTCCAGCAAAGCCTTAAGTTCCTTGTAGTTGGTAATGATCCCATTATGGACAACAGAGAATTCCCAATTAGGGTCAGACCTATCCGGTGGAAAGCAGTGTGTATTAGCTTTACATCCTTCGAGCGCCTGCAACTCAGAGTCACCAAAACGATCATCAGTCAATTTATCTTACCTATGAGGATGGCAGTTTTGACGGGAGGGTGTGCCGTGAGTCGCCCAGCGCGTATGAGCAATACCAGCGTGAGATTCAAAGGTCTTTGTCAAATCAGGTTTGCTCTCCTGAATGAGCTCCTTCAATTTGGCAACCTTCCCAACTTCCTTGAATGCACAGACTTCATTCTTCTTGTTGCCGTCTACGGCAAGGCCCGCCGAGTCATAGCCTCGGTATTCAAGTCTGGAGAGGCCTATACCCTGTCAGCAATTACACATCTACTGAAACACGGCAGCGAAATAGTGGGCGGGGGTCTGCCGGAAAGAAATAGGGTACAACCATTGAGCAGAGTGTCAAGGACGAATTTGCGGTCTCTTTCCACAAGGTAGTTGATGTAGCCGAAGATACCACTGCAGCAGGTTAGTTTCTCTGTGCATGCACGCAAATAAATCTTCGAGGATTCGAGAACATACCACATTGTTATGCAAGGGGGCAGCCGAACAGATTATCGTTGGGTTCAAAGAGTGATGGGACTTGGACTAAGATTATGGGGAATCTCAGGGGAACAAGTACAGAATATTGCAACCTATCACCTTGAAAGCCGCAACCGAGAGAGGAAGACAGGATAGAAGGAGAGTTTAACTGTTGAGATGAAGTGAACGATAGATGATATTGTAGGGAGCAGGAAGTCAAAGGACAAGAAGGTGTGTGAAGATCGACAATCAGTAAAGTGGGAAAGGAGGGGAGCTGTTGTTGTTTTATGTTTGTGATCGGCCCACACACAGACCAGGGAAGCTAGTACTAGTACCTACCTACTAGTGAATATTATGGGCCACCACGAACAAAGAGGCGGTGGCCAATGGGATTCCCCACGCCTCACACTGTCTCTGGGTATGTCTCACCCGTGACTCGGCTTAAAATAATCCTACATTCATAAATACATAGCAAAGATCGGCTGTTACAGTTCAGAGACCCCACTTAGCATGTCAAAAATAACACTGTGCATTTTATTATTAGCTAACCTTGGACCTATAGTCCTATAGTCAGTCAGTCGCTGATCTTCTGAAGCACTAACTATTTAATTTAGTATATACTAAGTTCTTCAACCTCCTGTTCAGAGCTTCACTTTTTATAGGCAAAAGGCAGTTTTCCCCATTGGGATTTTGTCCATGACAACAATACATCCGGTAACATCAACCAGCTGCATACACCAAACCGCATCGAATTACCTATACACCGAATCATTACACCAAGGCCATCTTGGAATAATCAGCAAGACCCTGTAAAATATTTACATACATGTGTGTGTTGTCGCCTCGGGGTGGGGACACTGGTATTACTTCGTCCTTATTTTTCTAGGTTGCATCTTTGGACTAACAATGCAGTAGGCGATAGGCAGTTTCCTCTTATCCAAGCAGTAAGTGCAACACCCACGTAGTAAATTTCAGGTACATCTAGGATGGGAAAACTGGGAGGATACGATCGATCGGGGGTCAGTCGAGCTGGTTGTCTATATTTGCGTAATTTATTACCAACCCATCTCTTGGTCCTACATCCTAAAAATAATAATTGTGGGGCCAGCATCGCCATCGCCATAAATCTCTGAGACAATGTACCGAAGATATAATCACTACTAGATACATGTTTTGCTTCTTAAAAAAGATTAGCTATAGTATTATAATTAGATATATGGTTCTGCATGGTTTTTACTCTGACATACAATAATTCTTCCAAATCGAAGCCCCTCATTGGCGTCGTAAAGTAAGTTCTCTGGCGCCGTCCTCTGGAGCTATATATAAGTAGTCTAAATTAAACCTTCATTTCAAGCCATTGCCACTCCATCATCAAGGGCATCCTATCAAAAAGATAACTTGGCATAAAACCATACTGTATGCAACGTATACCGAAGAGTACGAGGTAAGATAATAGATTTGATATCTATAATCGTTGGAAACTTGCTGCTGTAAAATTGTGAGACATGCAATCGGCCAGCATGTCAGCCGAGTTGCGATGTTTTCCCACGCAACTTGTGATTTTACCTCTTCGTGTTTTTTGAAACTAATCGCAATCCTTTCCATAGCCCTAGGAACCATCAAATATTATCCATATCTTGACGATTTTCATCGGTCCTCCAACAGCTTCAAGCTGCTTAATAGATACACCCAGGGTGTGTGCATTCTGTGCTAATGGAACGGGTAATCGATTTGGCGAGCCTGGAGCATGAAGGATTACTGGTAATAGATCCGATACAAGCATATAGTTTACACCCACCTCTGGGTATGGCCCACCCATCCGTGCCCCCTACATGTATCGTACCCTTCTATCTTGAACTCTGTGTTTCAGAACTATTTCTACCTGAGGCTCAAATCAAACTAGTGCCTAGCACTCTTAGTCCTGTGTTACTAATATTATTAGGAGTAAGTTTACTATATGTGGATATCTTGATATGCCTAGTTATTTCCATTATGTCATTGTGTGTACCTATCTAGGTTGATTATTTTTTCCCTTCTACCGCAAACCCCCTGGACATATTTGTGAGTGGACGGCTGAGGTACCTACCGATACCTAAGTGTAGATACCTGGCGAAGCCAAGGGTCCGGAAGTATTGAACAGGAAGCTCGATATCCCTAACATCATTGCCCTCATATTGCTTACCACTACACCTAAAATTGAAAATCAAATGGTTATGCAGAATGATGGCTGATGGCCCGTGTCAGGCTGCGACCAGCCTGTCCATGTATACTATCAGTGTACTAACATGGATAGAATGTACGACGGGAGGTAGACCATAGAAACAAGGATGGACTTCTCACATTATCCGTGCACTCAACAGAACTTGAATCATTACAGTAGACTACTAGGTATCCATCTATTAGATGAGCGGGAAGTTATTCAAGCAGAACATGCGGCACACCCCGTGAAGATACACCCTGTGGTCACTTATATTCTGTTCCTTGGTATGCAACGCGGTCATGTTTTGAAACCTCAGCCACTTTATACTTTTTGTCAGGATCATATAGCCTAGATAATATGAACTTGACTACCAGGTGCGTAGCCAAGGGATTAAGGAATGTCCGGCAAGACGGTGTATTTACATGCATCATCTCTAGAAGTATTAGTTATAGAACACACATATCCTTTTCACGTGTCCTCTAATATGAGTATAATTATCTCTTTTCTAAATCGATCTATATGTACTTGAAGATACGATGGGTCACTCTAAAACATGGCATACTACTAATATTCACTCTTTATATGTATAGTGATTGCAGGTCATGTTGGATCCTTTCTGTATGCTTTGAAAAGTAGGGTACCGGGCTTAGTTAACTAATAATATACTTGGCTATCATGTTAGATGTTATTCCGTACTACAAATTACCTTCACTACCAGATGCTGTTAGTGAAGATTGGTTGTCTAGCAGGTAAAGCAGACCTCCCATGTTGCAAAAAAGCCCCAACCTTAGTATCAAGGTACTGCCTAGAAGATACCACTATTCCCTAAAATAAGTATACCCTGACCCCATGGATCAAAGAAAAACGGAAGGCAAAAGAAAATGGGAAAAAGAAGAAGTGGGGTGTTGCTTATTAGAGGTCTGTACGGATATTTAATAGATAATTCCAGCTTAGCACGCATCCTATCATGGTCCGTAAGTAATATGCAGAATCGGAAACCTTTTGCAAGTGGTTCAGACTCTTTTGACTTCTGTCTTGGCAGGAAAAATAAAAATATGTGCACATCAAGAATTTGAAGAGGCTAACTGATCAAAAAACCAATATTAGCAACTTCTTATTATCGGACAAATCCTACAGCTTGCTTGGTGATTATGTTCCCTTCCTCTCCCTTTCATTGCCGTGGTAGGGAGAGTAACGGATCGGACCGGGCGCAACTTTCATTGAATTACCAAATTCCCCTGCCTCTCTCACTCATCACCCATTTCCTTTCCGTTGCTTCTATTGCTGCCGTTGAAGTTTCTCTATCACAAAAGAATTTGGGCAAGTTTATCCGTCTGCGCAACGTTTCTAGCCTCCTCCCGACCCCCTAGAAACCAATTTCGTTTTCGACTCGGAGTCAACCCGCTGCCGCGCACTGCCTGGGTCAGGAAATATCCCCTGACCTAATGTCCACATAATACCAGTTAGGTTATATCCAAGGATGCTGCCATTTAACTACGGCTGCTTTGGTTTTGGCTAGTAGCCACCTCTCATTATGTCTCGCTCTTCGGCAGGCTTTGCGGACTTCTTCCCTACGGCTCCGTCGGTTCTCCAGCAAAAACGGACCAAAACCACCCGAGAGCGACCACGACCAAAGCCGCAGCTCGAAAATGACGAAACTGATGAGCCTGTTGTGCACTCTGCCGTATTGGAACAGACTCACAATCCCACCGCCGACAGTATTCCTGCAGAGTCTTACACGGAATCGAAGAAGGCGTCAGTCGAAACCATCGGGTATGGGTCCGCAAGCTCTGCAAGCACGGGTCCTACAGCACCCAGCTCATCTGCCCTTCAGAACGGCGCTCCCTATTTATATGAGGGGCGTTTTGACACCCTCACACCATTGACAAACACAGAGCCCTCGCCACCCCAGAATAAGGCAAGGAATGGAGTTGCAGAAGGTCACTCAAACGCCGGGTGCGAGGAAGAGAAGCCTGCCATGACGCCTCTACACACCCCACCAACACCCCAGTCACACGGCCGTCGCATAGAGAGCATCAGAGGCTACAAACTTATTTACGATCCTGACGTTGAAAAGCGTTCGTCTTCAAAGGAGAAGCGGAGGAAACCTCGCTATGTGGACATTTTACCTAACAAGCAGGATGACGCACAAACCGATCCTCGCCTCTCAATATCAAATTATACGAAAGGTGCTGGGTGTAAACAGAAGACGAAATACCGACCCGCGCCGTACAACTTGAAACACTGGCCTTACGATTCAGCCTCGACACTAGGGCCGGGGCCTCCTGTGCAAATCGTTGTCACTGGATTTGATCCTCTTACTCCCCTTGCGCCTATTAGTGCTTTGTTTACAAGCTTCGGAGACATATCAGAGATCAACAACCGGACAGATCCTATAACTGGAAGATTTCTCGGTGTGTGTTCGGTGAAATACAAAGACAGCGGGTCGTTCAGAGGTGGTGGTCCGGTCTCCGCAGTAACCGCAGCTCGACGTGCCTACTATGAATGCAGAAAAGACCAGCGTATTGGAACCCGCCGAATCCGTGTTGAGCTAGACAGGGATGGGACTGTCACTGAGAGAATTGTCTCCAAAACGGTCGATATGCAAAGAGTTATTCCAAAGAACAACGTGCCGGCGTCCGAGGAATCAAAATCCGAACTCCAAGCAAAGAACAACGAGCCCCCACCAAGCGCGCCGAAAGGTCCTTCGGGCAGATCATCAATGCGGCCTCTTACCATACCAGAAGGACCGAGGGCGACTTTTTTCAAGCCTACTGTGATGTCGCTAGTTGAGGAGACCCCGATCTTGAGTCAAATAAAACGCGACCCATATATTTTCATCGCACACTGCTACGTCCCAGTTCTTAGCACAACGGTGCCGCATCTGAAGAAAAGATTGAAGTTGTTCGATTGGAAGGACATTCGTTGCGACAAAACCGGATATTATATTATATTCGAGAACTCTCGGCGCGGTGAGGAGGAGACAGAACGTTGCTATAAGATGTGCCACATGAAACCTCTGTTCACGTATATCATGAACATGGAAAGTCAGCCCTATGGCAATCCCTCATACGAACGAAGCCCGAGTCCCGCACGATTTCAAGCAGAGCAACGTGAGCGGGCTGAGACCCAAAGGCTGGAAAAAGAAGCTGCCTTGGATGTTGAAGAGGAGAAAAAGCAACGAGCGCTTGACCTGGATCCTTGCAAGGAGGTACTTTTCATCATAGTACGGGACCTCAAAGATAAGCTACTGGAGGATGTGAAATCGCGTATCGCTGCTCCAGCCCTCTATGATTATCTCGATCCTGATCGCCACGCACCAAAGAGGAAAAAGTTGGGCATTGCTGATCCAGAAGGAGCCAAGAGGCCGATGTTTCAAATCGATGACAGTTCAATCGGCACTTCCGATTCGCGTTCCGAGTTAGCAAGTAATCGGCGCCCTTTCACTACTTCCAATCTCAACGTACTCGCGCTTCCACGCATCAGGAAAGCCCGGCGCCTCGACCCAACTAACGCTGCCTTCTTGGATGAAAGGCGCAAGCAGCCATTACGAAGAAAGGAAGTTAGGCCTCTTTATCATCGACTTCAACAACTTCATGATGTGGAGGACTCAGACGATGAGCAAAAAACGCCGTTTACCAGGGACACAGATGAACAAGACAGCCGACGAACTAGCCGAATCAGTTCAGCATCGTTAGAGTCCGACGATGATGATGAGTTTGTTTCTGAGCCATTAAACATATCCGATGTCCAAAATTTGGTTGATGCAAACCGGGATAGCACTATCGAAAGCTCCGAGGATATCATATCACAAAACGAATCAGCGCAGGTGGATTCGCAGTATGTGGGCCATGAAAATCTGTTAGCATCGCACAAGAGGAAAAGAGACAGCAAAGACTTCAAGGCGCACAAAAGGCGGAAAGACGGCCGCGAACTGTTTAGTATCGACCCGACAACAGGAACGGCAAACGAGCATGTGGGGGGCATTTCTACTCTACATGTGGCTGATGATAGAACTATAGTTTGGGGGAAACCGGCGAGTTCTATTGAAGACAAGGAAACTCAGGAGAGCACAGAAAGCCCCGAGAAGCGAGATGGGAAAACAAGCCCGTCCAGTGTCGAAGGGCTCGATGCCGAATCTCCTGCGTATGAAGACAACCATCTTGGCATAGTGCTTGCCATTGACGAGCGTGACAATGAAAATCTGCTTGACGGTCTGAAAGCGGAGATTGTATGGAAGGTTTCATATGATGAACCACGACCACTAATTGAAGACGACGATGCTATGGTCATGGACCTCGACGGTTGGCAGAACCTCATTAAGGACGAGGAAGATTTGCGTTTCCTGCAAGACATTTTAACCCAACACCCTACGGCCGGTGTTGGTAACCTCGCAGCCTGGGCATGGAGACAAAAGGAGATCAAAACCCTGAATCGTCCTAGGGGAGCTGGCCCGGTGCATGAGCAGACTACCATTCACGGCTACTACGTGTCCAATATGACAGGCTCAGCTCGAACGGAAGGGAGAAAGAAGATCCTGGAATCCGAGAAATCAAAATACCTCCCGCATCGAATCAAAGTCCAGAAAGCCAGAGAAGAGCGCGAGGCTAAAGCGAAGAACGACCCCCATGCTGTTGCTGCTGAAGCTGCAAGGATAGCTGCGGCGAAGACCATCTCCAAATCGACATCTAGGTCAACACGAGTGAATAATCGTCGGCTCATCGCGGACATAAATGCACAAAAACAGGCTCTTCCCACTCAGAGCGGCGACAGTGACGTTCTGCGGTTTAATCAATTGAAAAAGCGAAAGAAACCGGTTCGCTTTGCTCGATCAGCAATCCATAATTGGGGTCTTTACGCCGAGGAAAACATATCCGCGAATGACATGATCATCGAATATGTTGGAGAAAAAGTACGACAGCAGGTTGCCGACATGAGAGAGAGACAGTACCTGAAGAGCGGCATAGGCAGCAGCTATCTGTTTCGTATCGACGAAAACACGGTTATAGATGCCACAAAACGAGGAGGTATTGCTCGGTTTATCAATCATAGCTGTACGCCTAATTGCACTGCCAAGATTATAAAAGTCGATGGAAGCAAGCGGATTGTCATATATGCTTTGCGGGATATCGAACGTGGTGAGCCTCGCGAATCTAACTATCAACCCAATACTGGCCAACTAACAATCTCACAGATGAAGAGCTTACTTACGACTACAAATTCGAGAGAGAGTGGGACAGCGATGACAGGATCCCATGCCTTTGTGGTTCAACCGGCTGCAAAGGCTTCCTCAATTGAGCCTTGCGTTCTATGCTTACTTTGTCCCTCGGTCAAGCAAATTTTTGGTTGCTTATTTAGAGTCGAACCTGTTAGATCGGCTGAGGATTACCAGCCGGGAAAAACTCCGCTGGAATTTGTATGTGCCCTTGAATATAGCATACCCATATTGTACCCATCCATTGCTTTTGATTGTACCTCGTAATTCCAATAAGGCGCCATTGTAATCATTATATACCATGTAGCCATCCCATTGGCACAATGGGGACCCTTGGATGGTTGCCATAAGTGCAGCATTGTCTGAGGGTCAAAGGGTGGCTGAAGTACAAATCTATATAGTGCAAAACTCGACATCTTGCAGTCCACCAGAGGACGAGACGGGGAAGGTGGTATGCGCAGAGTGCAATACACACATAATTATCATCACAGCTATCGTTCAGTCCAAGGCGATCATCGACATTAGACTAATTGATAATATACATATTAGTGATAGTGATAAACGGAATTGAGGGGCCTCTCGAACCTAGATGACTTGGAAGAAGAAAATTCGGGATTCCTTCTTTAATCATGTATTCATGACCACAATTTCCACAAACCAGCTTCCCCTCAATAATATGTGTCTCCAAAAGAAGTTTGTGAATATCTCTTAACAGGCCTTCATCGTCCAGGGAGTCATCTGCGGGCTTCTGCTCGGGGAGTCTGGGAAAACCGAGCTTTAGAGCATATGAGCATAACACTATCCAACCAAATAAAATGGTTGCGGCGGTATCTACTGACCTCGTTTGCAATCACCTGTAGTCCATCCCAGTCAAGCCGAGAGAGTATATTACGAATGAAATCCGGTTGAAAGTCAAGCTCCTGTTGTTCGAGTTCGGCATCTCGGAAATGAAGTGGAAAGGAAGCTGGTGATGTCTTGCAACTTTTCACAGCGCAAGTCAAGAAATTTGCTGTAAACAATTTCATATTTCCTGCAGTAGCCTAAATTTGTAGTTTTATATCGTTAAGAAACAAGGGTAGGTGTAGGGGGGCGGTTTATGCTGCTGAACAGAAAGCGCTATCAGAATTTACTTGAGCCGGAAAATTTCAGTATGGGGACGGTTACAAGAGTTCCGCTAACTGTCAAATTGCATGCATATAGGAGGAACCCACTAATATCTCTTTCATCCTTTCTTCCACCCCTCCGTCATCTCAAGAGTGCCAATTTGCTCGGAAATGATCAAGAACATATATCTCTATCTCAAAGTCCAACGTCTTCACTAAATATTTACGTCAATTTATCGGTTTGTTTTGTTACAACTGGACTGGAAAAGTTCCAGTGTAAGTCTCTTGCCCAGTATGTAAATCGTCAGAATTGACATCCATTTGGAGACTATGTTTGAAGTTATTATTTTCCCAAGGGCTATTTCATCATAACATCCACAAGATCTTCATCTGCGATGTGATAGTCGGCAAGGCAGGATCCAGGATCCAAGCGATCACCATCAAATACCAAATAAATATGTTTCTCTGGTGTGATCTTCTTTGCCTCACGGAAAGCAGTAATTATTTGTAAAATAGGTGCCTCGAGGCGAGTTCTTGTTGTAAAATCATCATGACCAGGACACCGAAGA
This sequence comes from Aspergillus neotritici, assembly GCA_023619815.1. Lineage (NCBI taxonomy): Eukaryota > Fungi > Ascomycota > Eurotiomycetes > Eurotiales > Aspergillaceae > Aspergillus > Aspergillus neotritici. The sequence goes on along the minus strand of JALZYL010000053.1, from coordinate 5,167 downwards.
ACGACTCTAGTAGATGCGTTATCGTCCCTCTCGCTCCTCTTTTCAATATTCAAAACACAATGATCCGATCCACGTTCATTGATCGGCAAGAACTGTCGACTATTGAAACTGTTCGGGCAGGTGGTGACAGCCTCCATATGAATATGAACGGATTTCTCGCCATAATTGGGCATGTGTGAATAAAGGTTATCCCTCGACGGTTTGATTCCCAAGCTTCTGCACGTTGTTACATCAAAAAGCCGTCTACCCTTCCAAGTCAAAAATATCGAGGATTGCATATCTTCCAAGAATTTGTGACGATGACACCAAGCCAAGCGAACATCCCGGAGTGGTTGTGTCATTCTGCGATAGACAATAAGTGGCTGTGTATTCTCAATCTGCGAAGTAATAAGAATTTGGACGACATCATCAGCCGCATTATCTTTTTGTGATTCGGGGACATTATCGCCAGGAACTGCACTACTCCGTTCGTGAAATGGCTCCCGAGATGCATCATGCTCGCTCTTCGGGCGCTCCGTTGTATGCCCTTCATTTGTGGTGCGAAGAACACCTGACGCCTGACTGGGACTGGGAGAAGGAGACCTTGACTCCTCGGTCACAAGAGAATCCGTGCGCTGATGTTGGTGGGGTTCGATGTCATTGCGAGGCCTAAAGCTTTCACCAAGGTTTCTTTCACCATATGTTACCTGGTCATGACACATCTGGGATACGCTTTCTCGTGGAATCTGTTGCTTTGGCCCCAGCTTACTGTCTGTTGACACGTCAACCACATTGTCCAGTCTCTTCCGTGCATCTCTACTGGCGGTAACAATGTCGCTGTAGGTTTGGTCTCCACGGCGATAAAAGTCTGAAGGCGGGTCTTCGCCTCGGCTTGCCCAGGAAGGTCTTTTAAAAAAAGGCCGCATGGATAGATATTATTCGGTACTCTATCAGACAGAAAAGCCAGTAACTTGAATTATAGAATCATGGACAATATATGGATGGGATTTACAATTGGAGGGGGGAGCCGAGGCCATAGACGAAAATGTTACTGAAAAACAACGGCACCGTTTGATTGTGACAAAGCACGTGCCACACTTCCCGCTCCCACGGGCCAATCCCATTGTATGCCTGCAACAAGGCAGTTTTTCAACTCAGTTACAATAGTGGCCCATTGACAATTTAATCATCTTGAGAAAGAAACTCCCACGGTAGGAAACATGGAGAACGGTGCATCATCTGAAGGCAAAGACCCGTCCACATTCCTCGGCGAAATCATCGGTGCACCTGTCACAGTGAAATTGAATTCAGGCGTTGTCTATAAAGGTTACAAATACCCATCAGAAATAAATAGTTATACTAATATTCTTTTGAATACAGGGGAACTACAATCTGTTGACGGTTATATGAACATTGCCTTGGAAAGATCTGAAGAGTTCGTCAATGGGAATTCAAGAAGGAAGTATGGTGATGCTTTTGTTCGGGGGAATAATGGTTTGTCAATCCTTCTTGATAGATGTGATTTCGTTTCTAATGATTATTTACACGTTCAAGTACTCTACATCTCTGCGGACTAAATTGCATCAGGCTTTTAATCTGATTAATCCGCTGCAAACCCACGGCAACCATGTCAGTTCTTATCATATGTGAGATATTATGATTAAGAAGACATTTATTTCTATGAAATGGTTTGTAAATTGTGACTTTGATCTTACTAAATTGTAGGTAGAAATACAATTCAACATGATGTGTTAGAATATGAATCCTGTGCTCGATATTCAAGGCAATTTGGTGTTATGATTTCTGGCTTGTTCATACTCTAGTTTCAAAGACCTTAACAACCTCACATCAGCGTTGTCAGATTCTCTTGGCTTGGTGTTTGGTGATAGCACGATTTCAACCAATATTTCTACACAAGATGACTCTTCTATTCATGATAGAAAATTGAAAAAAATAAAACTGGTTTATAATTCTGTTTATCCCCTAGACAATACTGTATCTGTTCTGTAAAAAAGCTCTATATTGCTAGGTTGATATCAAAACAGGGTTATCATTACAAAGGCGAATTACACTTGTTAATTGTATTTTCCTTCGGTGGAATAAATATGTACATGTATTTATTCTTTACTACGCTCAAGTTCGGGCACAATGATGGCTTATGGTAAATATTGGTGATCTTCGCAAATACAACTACAATCAGGGTTTGACTGGCGGTTTGGTTCCGACATATGTGAGGAAATAGTTATCACCGTTACAAAAGATCAATATTAGACAATAGACTACGCTCAAATCTATTTATTCCTAATCTATTTACTCCTGTAGCAGATAGGACCTCCATGGCCAATCGTGATTTAGAACAATTATATGGGGGTTGAGTGGCAAAACGGCGTACTGAAAATTACACCGAACAAAATTTCGGCAATGGAGTTTTGTATAACCCCGCCTAGATTTTCCAGGTACCCCCACCACGGAGTTCAGCTGAAGTTTTAGATCATAGCCTGAACCAGACTTAGTTGATCTATAAGGCCTTCTAAACTACATTTTGTTGGATTTTATGTTTGTATCAAATTTCCCATAATTCACCTCCTTTTCTCATTATTGTCAGTTCACTAATTGTCATGCCAGAATTAGGGTGATCCCACACAAGGTAGTAGACAGAATGACATTACAGGCAATCAAATATGAAGCCGGTGATCTATCTATAATTGATCAGCTGCAGCTCCCACATGTGGAAAAGTACGTCAAAGTACGAACAAGTGAAGATGGATGGCATGCAATCAAGGATATGCGAGTTCGTGGCGCACCTGCTATTGCAATTGTGGCTGCTCTTGCTCTTGCAAGCGAACTCCATGATCTTATGACGACCAATAAATTATCTACAAATGTGGAAGATGTTCAGGTGTTTATCAGGGAAAAATTACAATATCTTGTGAGCAGCAGGCCCACAGCAGTCAACCTCAGTGATGCTGCTCGCAAGCTTGAAACTCAAGTGAAACTATACGCCGAGACCCCCGAGTCAACGGGTCATGGGGTCGCCACGACGTTTATCCACGCGGCGGAATCAATGCTGGCCAAAGACCTGGAAGATAATAGAAGGATAGGAGAAAACGGTGCAAAATGGATATTGGAAAACTCCGTTCTACGAGACTCAATGGCCACAGTGCTTACACACTGCAATACAGGGTACGTTCTATACCATTGATGAAATGCATCTGTGACTTACAACTCTAGCTCCCTCGCTACATCAGGCTACGGCACTGCACTGGGCGTAATTCGATCCTTGGCCTCCGCAGGAGCTCTAGAACACGCCTATTGCACAGAGACGAGACCTTACAACCAAGGCTCCCGCCTTACTGCCTTCGAATTGGTCCATGATCGTCTTCCAGCGACATTGATAACAGACTCAATGGTGGCTGCCCTTCTTGGGAAAGATGACTCCAACTTCAGTGCTATTGTGGTTGGGGCGGATCGAGTGGCCGCCAACGGCGATACCGCAAACAAAATAGGAACATACGGACTCGCGGTTACTGCAAAGCACCACAATGTAAAGTTTCTTGTGGCAGCGCCACTAACGACAATAGATCTGGCTACGCAATCTGGTGGCAAAATCATGATTGAAGAGCGTCCCGCCTCTGAGGTTACCAACGTGAGAGGGACGCGTGAAGGGGATTCCCAGCGTGATGAACTGCAGTTGGAATCTATATGCATCGCTGCGAAAGGTATCAATGTTTGGAATCCAGCATTTGACATTACCCCCGCTGCTCTGATTGATGGTATCATAACAGAAAAGGGTGTGATTGAGAAGGACGCAAGCGGGAAGTTTCATCTAGAACATTTATTCAAGGACTCTCCCGCGGCATGTGCACCCATAGTGTGATTCTTTGGACTATGTTTGGATTCTTCAGTGCTCTTGTACCTCCCAATTTCATTTAGTAACCCTTCAATTCTGGATTCAATGGTACTCAAATGATTTTCAAGTGCTTCAGCTGTCCTCTCGCCCCTGCAAATGGGTCAGATTCGGCTAAACCGGAAGTGGGATAGAGAATATAAAGAATAAGAGGGTAATTAATGGGGTTTCTAGAAGGGGAAGTATATATACTCAGCAATATCTTTAAGGGCCTATACAATATTTGGCAATGTTAGTACTGGGGCAAAGAGATGTTTCCATGGGCACTTTGTACTTTATACAGGGTAGAGGATGGAAACAAGAATACAGTGATAGCTGACCTCTTTGATGTCTGGATTTGGGGTAGACATGTTTTGTTAGGTATAAACTGTTAGGTTCATATATAGTGGGAGGATGTAACTCTCACAACAGACCAAATATTTGATTTGGTGGGCGATTGAGCACATCAGGTCCCCAGGGATATTTGCCCAGCGTGGCGGTAAATTTTCTTGGCGGGTGTGTACAGTGTGTGTCACTGTTACAGAAACCCAACAAGGTTAATACCTCATAAAGGCGGTATAGCCAGGTAAAAGCCTGACACTAATTAAATATTAATAGAATTAAGATTTCTAATAAAAAGGATATTTAAATTATATAATTATATACTTAAGTATCTACTTTAGAAAGTATATAATAAAATATATATTATATAATATAATAATTAAATATACTTTATTATCTACTTTAAGAAGTATATAAAGAAGTATATAAATAAAGAATATATAAAAATATTTATTTATTATATATTTATAACTTTAATTAATTATATTTAATAATAATCTTAAGTCTAAGTATATATTTAAATCTAGTTTTTACTTATTTATACTTTATTAAGTATTAAATATATATATTTAATATATCTTACTTTTTTTTCTATTTATTAATTCTTTTTAGACTATTAGATTATTTTATTAATTAATATAATTAATATAATTATTAAATAAAGATCTTAGATTTATTAAATTTATTATTAAAATATTAATAAAAAGATTATAAAATATTCTTTATTAATAACTTAAATTATTAATATTAATACTTTAAAAGTTTAAAGAGATTCTTATTATAGAAATCTAATAAGATTAATATTCTATAAAGATAGTATAGTTAGATAAAAGTCTGATACTAATTAATTACTAATAGAATTAAGATCTCTAATAAAAGAGAGATATAAGTTATATAATTATATACTTAAGTATCTACTTCAGAAAGTATATAATAGAGTATATATTATATAATATAATA
>JALZYL010000052.1:0-127262 GCA_023619815.1 Aspergillus neotritici | reverse complement strand
AAGTAATATAAATATAAATAACTATATTTTATTATAATCTAGATAATAATTATAATATTTCTTAAAGTTCTAATACTAAAGTTATATTTAAAGAATAATTAAATTATTTAAAAAGAATCTATTTTTAAATATCTTAATATTTAAAAGATTAAGCTTATTTCTTAGATCTAATATAATAAATTAGAAATCTTATTAGTATACTATCTAATTTATAATTAAATAAATAAATCTCTTTTATTATTATAAATATATTATTTAAAATATAAAAATTTTTTTTATAAATTAATTTTATCTTAAAATCTTATTAGAAATTTTTAATAATTTTTAATATAGATTTTATCTTAATCTAGCTTATTATATTTTTTATTATAAATTTTAAAAAAGTTTTATAAATTTAAATATCTAATAAAGACTAGATAATAAAATATAATTTTAAAAATCTAGAAAGTTTAGTATAAGTTTTCTATTAATTAAAAATACTTATTTATTAATTAAATATCTTAAGAATCTAATTATATTTTTTTTATATATATAAAAGCACTGCTTACTTAATTTCTTTATTATTATAATTATTAAAATTAATTATATATATAAATTTTACTACTAGATCTTAGAATATATTAAATAACTAGTATAAATTAAGAAAGAAGAACTAGAAAGTTATAATATAATTACTTATAATAATATCTCTTACTATCTTATCTACTTATTTATATTATTATTTAAATATAACTTCTAGTAGTTAGATAAAGAATATTTAAATAACTAAAGACTAAAGCTAAAGCTACTAGAATAATAATATAAAAGTAATAATATCATGAGTGCTATGATAGGTGAGCATCAACATATATATGCTATTATATGTTTTTTCTTTTTCTTTTTCTTTTTACTTCCTTACAGCCCCTGTCTCTGTCTCAAAGCCCTTCGCCGTCAGCAACAGGATTGTTGGTTCCTGCGGGTTTGCCGTGGTGGACACTATGCTCTGGATGTCCGGAGTCGGGGTGACTTGCAGATTTGCCGCGACTTGCGGGCCTGCCATTTGTGAATTCATGTTGGGCATGGTCGTGGTCTGCGCATTTGACATAATCGGGTTCGCCGCGATTTGCGGGCTCGCCGCGGGCTGTGCGTCGGGCATGATCTGTGGGTTTTGGATGGCCTGGGGCTGTTCCTGGACCGCTTGGGTGTCGGCTGTAGGGCCCGAATTCCCAACTTGCGCGTCGTTTTTCCGCCAACGACGAACGCGGTAGTGGTAGACTGTATTCCCGTGCTTCTCTTAAAGGGTAACCATTGAGGTATCCCATTTGTTGATGAGGGTGGTCTGCTAGATAATATAGGACCCTCCGGAGACGACATAACGACACGGCGAGACGTTATCGCTGCGCGCAAGGATCCGACGCGCGAGGACGAGGCGAGAGGAATGGCGCGACGTCTTCCGCGAACCGGCGAAGCTGGAATGAGCTTAGATTTGTCTGCTGTCGCAATATAAAGGGTACGCAAAGAGCCCAAAAGTGTCTAGATATCTTTTGTGGCCAAGTGGTATTCTTTTCCACATCTGCCATTGTTTAGGTTGTGGCACGAAGGTAGTCATGTTCTAAAATTACTTACAAGAGAAAATATCCTCGAGAGTTGTTGTGTTTGTGCGCGGGCTGCACTTTCGTTGGAGTAAGTTGGGCTGAGGAGACAGGAAGACGAAGTTCAGAAGGAGCGAAAGTTGCGAGTGCTTTGTCACGAAGTCATGGCTTGAGAGTCTATTAAAGGCAGGAAACTTGGGTATATACACTTTAGGAGGTAGGTACTATGTAACGTCCACGTAAGGTAGTGAGACTGAGACTATGACCTACTGTGGGATTCCATGGCGAATCATTCACTGGAATTCTTATGGGTCATGACCTGTCCACCCCTGACCGGCCTGGAACACTGAATCCTTTCTCTCCTCACATCTCTTACTTTCATCCTCTTAGCCATCATCAGCCACATCTCTTACATCGATCATATTTCTTACAACGCCACCTCAACCATCCACACACCTTCCGCAACTTGACCTAACCCAGGATGGAGCTCGTTGAGGACCCTGAATGGAATCCGGAGTTGTTTGTCTCACACTCTGACACTGTGCCACCGGAGGAGGGGTGCTCGGGGCAGAACAAGGAGGATGAGCGGCCAGAGGGAGATAACGAGCACACGGGACAGCTGGAAGGAGAGAGCTATGGTTCCACCAGCATGGATATGAGCTCCCGTGGCGGACTTACCCCGGCTATGAGGTCCTAAGTGAGCCTGACCGAGGAGGCCCAGTACAATAATAACATGATAGAGAATAGTCTGGTCAGAATTAATTCCAGATCAGTCCCTCTCCCGCTACTACTACCTCCGATTGGAGCTGACCGAACTATCTTGGCGGAGGAGGAAGTCATCAGCCTTTTCAGAGCCCGGAAGAGGGAGAGGAAGCGTTACCACCAGTACTTCACGAGCATCAGGAAGCTGCGGGCGCAGCACTACGGAATAGCGTTCAGACGAAACAAAAAGGAAGAGTTACTGTTGGGTCGGGACGTTCTGAAGAAGGTGATTCCCAAGCTGGAGAAGACTATCCAACATTATGAGCACCCCGACTGGTACAACAGAAACGGGAGCGTCCGGAAGAGGGCAGTCACTCTGATAAATCAGCCCTGAAACGCGCTGCATATTCGTGAGTAGGTCTTGTGCTGATTTGTTATATGATACGGCCGTTTACTTCACCCGAAAACAATAGCTAACCAGGAACAACTCCAGATCTAATCGATCTCTTCATGATCCTGGAACGGCCAGAACTGGTCGACAGACATGTAGTCCTCGTCATCTTCCGCCTCCGCCAGCCAATGCTCCTTGAGCTGGCGGTTCGTCTCCACGACCCTGTCGTAAGATTCGTGCCTGACCCATCCGTCTTCACCCAAGTCGTCTAGGAGCGAATGCCAATACTCAAGGAGAATTGTTGCTTTGAACCACTCTTCTTCTGTGGCATAGAACCGATCTGTTTCATCAGGCTCAAATTGAATTGGGCATAGAATGGCGCCCCCGCCCGCCAATTGGTCCCAGCGAGCTGCCAGCCTCAGTAGTGCGCCCTTCAATGTGATGATATTGCCACTCCACTGTCGACCGGCTCTATCCACTAGGTGTTGTCGTAGTGCTAATAGCGGGTCGCGGAGCGCGGCAAGGTGGGTCTTATTATCTCTACCATTGAATACCATGTATAGATAGAATAACATCCTCCGACGGTGGAGCTCGTCAGCTTGAACCTTTTCTTCAGAAGTCAAAGACGCATAATCTTCTGGTAGACTAGGCTTTTCGAGGTTTTTCGGGGGCTCGGAGTCGGGGTTTTCGAAAAGAGGCGGATTGCCGGCGGCGAGAAGCAGAGGAACAATAGAAGAATGCTGCCAGTCGATGATACACGAGACTTCACACGACTCCGACACAAATACATTGGACGGATTAAGATCTGGCTTGAGTTAGCACATGGAAACGGGTAAAAAGGGTCAGGGTAGTCACCTGGATGACGCAGTGTGGGCTGGTTCATAGGGCTTCTGCGAGACTCGGGTAGAATGTGTGGTACCATAGAGAGATATTTCTCTAGCAGCTCCCGATATAAAGAAGGAGATATTTCGCCTTTTAGAATGGTGTTATGGGGGAATTCATTCTGCTGGGGTCGCCCGAACTTGCAGGTCCACTCCATTTCTCGTTGACCGATAGAGCGGATATAGTCTTGGTGATCATGCCCTGGCTAGGGTAAGAAGCCGGACAACTCGTAAGCAACCAAGATCTCAAAACTCACAAGGTCCACGATCGATATCCAGAAGGGCACGACGCCCTCGCCAGAACGTATAGTCTGCAGAGGGCCCGATGCAGAATCGCATCTCATCACGGCTCTCGTAAGTACTCGAATGCTCATAGAGCGGCGCCCGAAGATTTGGGGGTAATTTGTCCGCGTAATAGAGGCTGCCATACGAACTGAAATTTATCGAGAAAAGCTTCCGCTCAAGCTCAACGTAACTTGTCACCAGACGAACTCGTTCCTTCGAGGTAAGGTCGAACCAGCGACGATCCAATGGCTGTCCATGAGCTTTCTCCATAACAATGTATTCGCAGCCGCTGCATTATCACTTTGTGAAGAATATGAGTAAACCTGTGGTACGGGCACACCGTTTGACCGCAAGAAATCGAGAGTCGCAACTTCGCTTTCAGTGGCATATGTTTTCGGTCCTGTGACCGAGTAAGGTATCTTTACTATAACCTCGAATCCATCGTCCATTGTTAGGAGGAAAACTCGGTTGAAACCGCCCTCCGCGATCTTCTTAGTGCAAACGACTTTTTCCCGCGCCACGCTTTTCGCAGCTATATCTTCCAGCGCTCTGACGTTGAACACAACGTGGCGTTCCGCCAAACGGATTCCTTCGTTATAAATGCAGCGTCCAGACGTATAGGAGAAGAGGTGCTGTCTTGTGGAGGAGTTGGAAGAGATGCTCATTGCCGATAGACGCCTTCTAAGGGCGGGCATCTGACAGAAGAAAGGGCACGTATTGATCGCGTAAAGCGAAACGACAGGGATTAGGACCTGTCTTGTACTGCTGCCCTTCGGGAATTTCGTAAAATTGGTGGCTAACATCATGAGGCGTTAACTGTAATATAGTGCATTACTCTTGATTATTATGGTCGCAATGAATATAGGGTTACTCAGGCCAAAACTGCCATGTAATCCCTTTATGATGAGCGGTATCACGTGAATTTGGTCGGCGCGGTTGATCGGTCAGTGTCCGCCGCCGAGACAGCTCGCAGTTCCCAAATAAGGTCAGCATACTTCAAAGTAACAACAGGGAGGGAAAGACATCAGTATGAACATCTATTTGAATCAAAATCTATGCTCTAAACAGAGCCATCCAAAGTATATACAAAAATCCATATGGTGAGGGGACCCAGACTCCACGTCTGAACCTGAGCCGTGGTACATCGTGGGTATGCCGCGGAGTTTCAAATTCGCGCGACTCCAACACATAAGGAAATCAGAAAGGAAGGTATGCAAGTAAGTCTATATCTTTTCGTACGTCCCACCTATTGCTCAGAATGGGATCTCGGACATGGGTAACGATGTATATTCGTATAGAAGGAACGTGCGGAACGGCGGATGTAGGTCGACAACGAAGCAGAGGATATGGCCGGTGAAAAGGAATGCGACCACTGCTTGGATGTTAGCTGGTGTATTGTGGTAGAAAGGGGGATAGTGGGGAAAGGGACATACCCCATTCGAGGATGGCTGAGGGGTGCTTGGTGGCGTCGTTGACAGAGGCCCATTTGAAGGCGATGGAGAGGAAAAGTTCGACGATGACGACGAAGAGTCTGACTGTGGTGATCTTGACTAGGACATCGTGGTCCCAGTTGCAGTGGATGCCGACCTGGATGTAGTCTGCGCAGATGAAGATTCCGCTGAGGAGGAAGGAGGTTCTGTATCATGTTAGTGGTGAAGCTTGTTATAGTTCAAATCAAATAACGATAGAAATGGAAATACAAATCTCAGGTGGGAGGGGATCTCACATAAAAATGAATGACGTATTATCATGCAATGTTCGATAATGACTGTTATCAAAGACCGCCGATAGGACCAGCGCCATGCTCCCAATGATAGAAGAAAGAATGGACAGATATGTGCAGAACGGGCCTGTGTATCGTGTTCTCTGGACGATCTGGTCTTTCTCTCGGGGCCATTGCTTGAGGATGATCGAGAGACTCAGAAACAGCATCGTGAGGAAACTCCCCACGACAAACACAGGCTTGGGTTGCTGCGATCCAATATCCGAGATAAACCTGGAATAGTTGCACGATTAGCTACGTGGACGCGCTGGCGTGAGTGATCAAGGCTATCAGTGCATACGGAAATGTCCGCGATCCCCGCATCGTCTCATAAATCGGCTCTCCCACCTCCAGCCAGTAGCCCAGCATGCTGAGGAGCATTGCTGTACATCGTCAGTCAGTCAGCCCTTCAGACACCTAGGGTAATCCACCAGCAATGTGACATACCTAGCCAGGAACATGCTGCTATGAGAGGGTAGGTCCATAGCGGGACGGACCACATGGCGCCGCTACGCAGGAGAGGGCAGTTAGCATCTGTTGGTGGCCCATCTGGGGAGGCAGGGGGGCAGCGACAACAGAGAAGACTTACATATACAGGCCGACTCAGCTCTGCGTATCTACGGCCGTACGGGGTCGCTGATAAGGGAACCGCAGACAAACGAGAGACTTCCACGAGCTGGGACTGTCGTTGAAACAAGGTCCAGCAAGGATAAAGAGGGGACCTTCCTAGTGCGAAGGGAGAGGACGACGATCCTTTCTAATGTACCATGGCTATCAAATTTCCTATACCGAAGGGGCCTTTGAACTTGACTTTTTGCCAACACCGGACAACCCCAGAAAAGCCGAGGGTGGGTGAGTGAAGAAAGTAAGTGACCGTGAGAAAACAAACACGTCCATTTCCTTGCCGAAGGCGATGAGCCACAAAACCCCTTTTATGTGGGTCACTCTCAGCAGTCGACTGTCCGAATCGGACCTGTAGTCTCGGTCGATGGAATATCTAGTAGTAACTGTGGGTCGTTGGAATGCAATCCAAGTCGACAGGCGTTCACTTATTATTAGTTCTGGTTGTGCATGATCGGCAACTGGTGGATAACCGCGTAATAAGTCTGATACTGAGACCCACTGGACCACATGTCCGGCGTAATCAGCAAGGAACACCAATACTCTCTTCCTCAACCGTCAACATATCAATGTCTTCTGGAGATACACTTCGGTTCCTGCCAGTAGTACAACATTCAAAAAGTTTGACCAGCAGATTGAACATTCCGATAGGACACAGTAACTTGGCACGGTAATGATCAGCACTGCTCAACATAGTGATCTACATAATAGTATGGTTTACTCCGTACGGGGGAAAGATCGACATAATCCTGATTTTGGCGTGTTTCAATATGATACTTCTTCTCCGAAAGTGCTGATTTCCAATCAACACTTGGTTTCAGGTTAAATGGTAATTAATGACTTCATACAGGCGCCTTTCCCTTCCAATATCCATGTAACCCCATCCCTCATCGGACGCCTAGAAGCACCCGCAACTTATTCCGTCGTACATGCAAGTCGGCCGGAAATGAGGTGAAAACCGTACCACTGTCGGTTGAGAGAGATGTCACGAGACCAATGACTGATCCTGTCATAGCGCGCCGAGCAGTTTCGTACCACGGTGAATCATATTGGGTGCGACTTGATAGATATTGGCGTCGACATCAAATTCAAGGTCCGATTCGCTCACGTGTACTTATCTGATAGATTTTATGCAGGTTGAATAGCTTATATTTTATATTCATGACTAATATTTGTTAATGATTATCGGTCTCATTTTAAACCCATTGCCATTCGCCAGTCTGTCCATTGTACACCTTACCAGCATTTTACATTTGAAACATCCGTTTCCTGTCATGCATATAACTACAAATGCAGAGATCGAGTTTGTACTCTGGCATGACTACTTCATCAACCTGTAACTCGAATGCCTCTGGAACGAATGGTTGTCGCCTAAAGTGGGCGCATCTGCATTGTCCTCCCTGCCCAGTGAAACCGTTGATTCAGTGGTTGGGATTGTGCCTGTCGGGTAACCAATCGATAATCCCCGCTTTGTGCCTGAGACCCTGTCTCACTGTGTCCAGAAGGCGGTGAGAATACAAGAGTACAACTATTGAACCCATACTATTGACTATCGAGCCCTTATCGGGCGCTAAATCGCCCGCCGGGGGCACTATCAGCGGAGTGGAGAGGAGTGGAGGACAATGAATTGTTGAGCATCCAATCATCGATGCCAAACTGGCAAATAACCGGTTTCACCAGATGCTGGAGCCCGCGCCCGCCGGACTTCCCGTCATTGCCGGTACTTTGGGCCTGGACTCCAACCACTGCCACCATTGATCGATTGTGCCTGATCGCGGACTACCCGGGACAGGAAAGAGACACAATTTCATAGCGTGATAAACGCCGAGACATTGTTCCTGATGCTTGAGCCTGAAAAGATGATCTCTCCTTGCGCCTATGGATCACGTGATATTATATATCATCTATCCATAAGCTTTCAGGGGACTTCCCCCCGTTCGATCCTCAAGTTAAGTCTCTGGTTGGTGCTCCCCGCGTTAATCCTCAGGGAGATCGACTTCCTAGGGTTTATAAAGATGACCCGTCACTCAATAGTGTACAGTGCACGGAGACACAGTATGGAGTACAGTGTAACAGATCCAGCAAAATATCAGGCCGAGAGTAAGATTGCTGATACTCCAGCCGCCCCGCCCCGTCCCAAATCAGGACTAATCTCCGCATATGAGTACTATAATACCTATTATCTAACCGAGTCCCACTTCTATTGAAGGCCGGACGGCAATAAATTCCCTCGAATTTGCCACTATTGATGATTCGTGTCAATTAACCCAATGTCGTCGGCCCTATTCTTATGGACGGTGTTTCGTCGGGTGGATACACAGAGGACACGAGTGCAAGATGAACCTGGGGAGTGATGGGGCGCGGGTATCCTCCTGTTTCACGAGACCATCTGTGGAATTGCTGCGGTTGATTCTTGACTCGGTATTCATCATACACGCGAGAATAACTGTGTCTTGACGGAGTGTTCAGAGACCACTCCTCAAGTCAAGGCAAGCGAGTACTAGTCAATGCGCTACACTTGCTTTAGCAATATCATGTTTCACTAAGCACTTGCTTTGGGCAGTCTATTCTCAACGTGTCGATCGGAGAAACCAGAGACACCTCTTGGGAGTTTACGCTGGAGCTCATCCTTGTTCTGACCCGCTAACTAGCCGAGGTGACACCTCCCAGAAGGCAAACACCGCTGCAATACTGGATACATTATAATCTCGTGACAACCTCATATTGGACGAACGAGCAGCTATGCTGCCTAGCTTGCCCGAAAGCACAATGCACGTGGTGCCTGACACATACATTTTCGGCGGCATTGACCATGACTATGACCAGGGCAATCCAATGGGACCGAGGGCGTCCTTTAGTCCAGAATCCAGATGGTGGTAATGATCGCATCGAAGTTGCCACTAAACAGCGTGTCAGTTTACGGGCCCAACCCGCTTTCGACATCTCGCTTGAGGGTTTATTTAAGTGGTCTTCAAATCAAGGCAGACTGAGTCAACACATTACCCACTAATTGTCTCACTTCTAAGCTGGAGCAGAATCATAGAATTGAAGATGGAATTTGTCAAGCACTGTTACCAAAACCTCGACCGACGACTACTAACAAGGAAAGGTGGTCTGCAAAGGGGCTATCTCGTTGAGGAGAGGAGGAGAAGAGGATGGACAGCCAAAAAATAGGGCCCGCAGTGACCCCGTGACAAGTCACAAGACAGCAATAGGCAGCTTGCCAAAATCTTCATCTTACAGCTACGAGATCTCCCACTCCGGGCTTTTCGGTCGAACTTTCGTCCTCGAATTCTTATAGAATTCGTATACTCCTCCAACGTACACCCGTGCACGTGGATGGAAGAGTGATACATCGAATTGGACGTGAGTCGCGTCTGATTAAATCTCTAATATATTATGCTACAGGCCCGTCTATCAAACTCATCAAGCGTAAAAGCACGAACTCCCATCTCCCTCACACATCCACCTCCCGTTTCCCATCAGTCTGGTCCTTTCCCGACATTTCCCTCTCCACCCGGCTATATTCACCAGGCCGTGTCGACCCATTCGGGATATGGAATCGCTTGTCGATTCTCGAGAGGGTCAACACGCAAAGAATCAGGATCTCGAGCACAAACGAGAAAACGTAAAAGCATGCCTTGGAGTGGTACCAAGAGGGGTTGGTCATCGGACGGGGCGGACTCCAATTCACGCCGGCCTTGAATCCCGAAATGAGAACGGCCAGGCATGACGAGGTCGTCACGATGGCTACTTTTGCGAACATCCCGCCTTGTCCAAACGACTCCGCCTGTCGCGATGGTGGCAGGATAACAGCCAGAAGAATATGCAGGAGCGGGAGACATGTAAAGACCAAGAGGTATGTCATGGCCGCGAGCTGCACATCGCGGCATTGCCTTTGGGTGTGGGGATCAAGCGTATACGCCGACACCACCGTCGCGGTGATGACCATGGCCAGCGCGCCGGCAATCAGCGCATACAGCACTTTGGTCCCAATGCGCGCCACCGGATGCCACCCGACGCGGGGCTGCTTCGCGCGGAGTATGCGCTGCGCGAGTATTAAATTGATAATGTACACCAGAAGGGTACCCGCGTTGACGAGGATGTTGGCCGCGATGGCGAGCCGCACGTTATGCTGACGGGTGGCCAAGGCAATGCGCAGCACGAGTGTTGTAATACGCGCCATGCAGAAACCAAAGAGGAGCCCAGAGAGGACGAATTTGTGTCGTCGGCGGCGGTTGATCTGGAGTATGGTCATGTTTGTCGCGGCGAACCCGATGTAGAATGCTATTAGGACTGCGCAGACGGGGATGTCGGTGGTCACGCTGGGCATGCCCCCCATGTTTGCTGTTTTGGGGGCATAGGGTCCGCCTGAGCGGGTATGTAGCGCGATGGAGTTGGACATGATGGGCTGTACCGGCTGTACCTGTGTTTCGTTGAGGGTTGAATTCTGCAGAAGCATGCGGATGTCACCTTCACGCTATATAGTACTCGATCATCGATGGTGATTCTGCCAAATTTTTTGCTCCCCTGACTAGCCTCGGAGTCTCGGAGAGGCGAACAGCCATTTCACCGAGTCCATGGTTTAGAATACGAGATTATATTGCTGGAATTAGATTGCGAAAAAGGGATATATGTTTGGAACAATGACATGTTCTCGCAGTTCGGACTAGTCCTCTTTCCGCGGACGGAAGTTTGGTCCGGTTCCGCCGACTGTCGTCATTGTCTCCTACCGCCAACCCTGCAAAATATCACGGGAACTCTCGGCCTCGGGTATCTTTCGTCCCAAAATGTCCGAGCAGCAAGCTACTTCATCCGATATGTCGAGTCTTCAGAACAACACTGCTCTGCGAAGGGGGACAAACAGCTGCACAGAGTGTGAGTCTTCCATATCAGTTCCTGTGGCCACGGTGGACTGGGTTCTGACTCATTCAACACAGGCAGACGTCGGAAAGTGCGTTGTGTCCGGCGTTCAGAGGATTCAGTCTCGTGTCGACAGTGCGAAGACCGCGGCTCAGCGTGTATCGCACAGACATCCCACCGATCGTCGCGCACACCGCGACTACCTTCGCGATACCGGATCTCCCAGCTAGAGTCGCAGGTCGCTCAACTCACGAGGATCGTCCACGACCTTGAATCCAAAGTTGGAGGCCAGCCGACTCGCATTAACAGCACACCGGGGAATGAAAAGAGCGATGATATTCAGGATGATTCCGGAGCGGAAAGCAGCGCATCGGAGATCATCATGGCGGATCAGCCATCACACTTGCGGTCGCTGTTCCAAAACGAGTGGCTAAGTGTGGACACCCGCCGCGATGAGGCACAACTCCAAGGGCGGAGAAAGAAAGACTCTGACTTGATGGAAATCGCAAGGCCAAGGCTGCAGAGCTTGATTCCCTCCAGAGAGGAGGTTTCCGAGATTATGAGCTTTGCCTACGACTGGCTTTCCGTCCTTCGGATAATTTTACCGCAGCCGTTCACGGTCGAGTCGCGGCAGGAAGTTCTTGAACGTTACGACGAGATGTGCAGACCTGATGTGGATGCCGTTGATCTGGCTTCGTGGCTTCTGACCATCGCTATCACTGCTCAGCAGATTCCACAGGGGCCGATGAGTCCGGAGGTTCAATCCCAGACGTACCGCAGCCGTATCGAGCTGTGTCGGCAGATTATCAACACGGTGGAGGAGACTGTGTTCCGCCATGATCGGTTACTGGGGACTGTCAAGGGTTTGGGAATGGTGGTTCATATTCTCCGTCTGTAGGTTTCGCATCTCCCTTACACAATCGTCCACCCTTTGGACATTGTCTACCATGCCTTGAGAGCGCATCCAAGACTAATGACTGCAGCCGAATCGGTCAGGGGAGTTTCCAAAAAGGCTGGATACGGCTTCGTCACGCGATCGCACTGGCCGAGCTCATGGGGCTGCCCAAACTATACAAAGCAGTAAAACTGAACAAGCTCAATGAAGTGGACGGTCAAACGTCGCATCATGCAGCGCAGCTATGGGAATTGATCTGCAACGTGGATAGACTGTTCGGAATGGTCTTGAACTTACCCCCGGCTACCAGACGCTACCAGCTCATGGCCCCAGGCCCACTCGTCACAGACGGCACTGTTAATTGCCGAGCATATCTGTGCAAGCTGCTGGATATCGCCGCTCGAGTCCACGACACAGACGATGTTAGCCTCACCCACGGATCCGGCGGGAACCTGCATCTAGAGCTCGCCGGAGAGCTCAGCGCGCTCGCATCCCAGACACCCCGTTCGTGGTGGACGCGCGGACCCAGTGGAAACGCCAGACCTGACGACTTCCTCCAATTCATGCACCACGCCATCGCCATGAAAACCCATCTCCCCCACGCTCTACGACAAGACTCAGGCACAGGACACATGTACAACCGACTAGCGTGCACAGACGCCTGCGATGCCATCATCAAAAAGTACGAACTCCTCAATCAAACCCTCCCCGCAGGGTTCTTCGTGTCGCAAATGCTAGACTTGCACGCCTTCATCGCGGCGGTTGTTCTCCTGCTCACGTCTCACGACTCCCCGGCGTCCGACCGACACAGTTTCCACATCGACAGTAGCCGGCTGCAGGGCGCTGCGATGAGAGTCGCTGACCTGTTGAAGGAACGCTCTAAGATTAAGCCTGGCTCGGACTTGGCACGCGAGGGCCACAACACGCTTTGCGCGCTGAATCGCCTTCTCCGGCAGGATGATAGCTCTGGCGGGGGCCGGGACCTCACGCTTAAGGTCCCGATACTGGGGAAGGTCCATATCCGCCGCAATGTGCGTCAACCTGGTTCGAACGGTCAACAACCGCCGTCTCAGACGAGCGTTGCGTCTGGAATCGGGGCAGATAATATGCGTAGTAACCAGATGATTGCGCCGGCTTCGTATCAAGCTCCACCGGAGTATAACGCGGATACATCCATGCTTGATATGGGAATATCCCCTGACCAGAGCCAGTGGAACGGACTATCGTGGTCGATTGAAGAAAGCTACGAGAATGTGTTTGATAACTCGCTGATGGGACAGGATCTGGGCGAGTCGCCGCTGTGGTGGGATGTATCGAATTCTTATTTGTTTCCTGCTTGAGTATGATTCTAGGGTTGTATGGGTATGAGATTATTATTATTGATCAGGTATTGTTCTGGGTATGGGCACTTCGTATCTAGAGTTATCCCTATGGAGAACTCTGGCGGTACTGGGATTTATGCTACGAACTTGTTGGACTCGTGATGGCGTCTAGTCCACTTACGACGATATTCGAAGTAAGTTTAGTGAACAGGCTAAATTGGGGTTGTCATCTGAAGGGCGCGCAGCAGATTCACTGTTTGTGGGGTATCAGTAGAAAGATCAGTACTTTACTTTCAAGATAGAGAGTTTACCCCACCTCGTATCACACCCCCTCATAGTCAAGCCGACACATGGAGCAACTCCGACCTTCACAACACTTACTATCAGCATCTCCATCGACATTCAACAGTGCCCTCCAACAGACACCGAAGAACAACACTGACTCAACCACATACGTAACCTTATAACCTTTCAATTCCACACCCCATCCACAATGACATCCCCCGCATCCAACGACTTCCGCAGCGACACCTTCACAACGCCAACACCATCCATGCTCTCCGCAATGGTCAACGCCACCTTTGGCGACGACGTCTACCAAGAAGACCCGACAACAAGCGCCTTCGAAGCCGAAATCGCCCGCCTCACCGGCAAAGAAGCCGCGCTGTTCACCCTCTCCGGCACAATGGGCAACCAGATCGGCGTGCGGCTCCACCTCAGCACACCCCCGCACTCCGTCCTCTGCGACTACCGCGCGCACGTCTACGCAGAGGAAGGCTCCGGCCTAGCGATCCTGTCCCAAGCGATGGTCACGCCCGTGCACCCCGCCAACGGGATCTACCTGACGGCGGAGGACGTGAAGCGGTGGGCTGTGCTGGGCGATGATATCCACGTTGCGCCGACGAGGGTGATCAGCTTGGAGCTGACGATTGGGGGCGTGGTGACGCCCATTGAGGAGATAAAGGCGATATCGGAGTTTGCGCGCGCGAATGGAATCGCTGTTCACTGTGACGGGGCGAGATTGTGGAATGCGGTTGCTGCGTCGGGGTACGAGCTGAGGGAGTATTGTCGGTATTTTGATAGCGTGTCGATGTGTGTGTCGAAGGGGCTGGGTGCGCCCGTGGGGGGCGTGCTTGCTGCTTCGGAGGGGGGCATTCGGCGCGCGAGGTGGCTCCGGAAGCAGCAGGGTGGGGGGATACGCCAGGCGGGGGTGTTGACTGCTGCTGCTATGGTTGCGTTGAAGGAGGTGTGGCCGACTATGAAGGATACGCATGCGAAGACGAAGAGGCTGGAGAAGGATTTGGCGGAGTTGGGCGTCGTGCCGCAGATTCCGGTCGATACTAACTTTTTTTTCATCGATGCGGGCAGGTCGGGGATTGATATGGGGGTGTTGCTGGAGGAGTGTGCGAAGAGGAATGTCCGGTTGATGGATGAGAGGATTGCGATGCATCATCAGATTAGTGATGAGGCGATTGAGAGTCTCAAGGCTGCAATTGCGGAGGCTGTGAAGATCACGAAGACGCTGCCTGCTGATTATGTGCCCAAGATTCAGACGGCTGCGTATGGGAGCACGTCAAAGATGAACGAATATAGTTGAGTGAGCATTAATGCAGATAGTCAACTGTTCACGCCAGGAAATTGACAGTAGGATTCAAGTAATATGTGGCTAAACACGGCCAGCAAGTCTACCTTACACCCCTATACTCCTACAAAGCCCACTGCACGCGATGGACAGATCAAGTTAACCGCTGGCCAACAAGCTCCCACTCAACCTTGCTGATCCCCCCATTGCCCATCAACCACAGCGTCTTCAACTCAGGCCCGGTCCACGCAAAGTTCTGCACGGTATAATTGGTCTGGATCGTCAAAAGCAACTGACCAAACGGATCAAGCACGTCGACTCCCATCCCAGCTCCAGTAAGGATATACCCGTTCTGGGCGACCTTCAGTCCGTCAGGCACGAATCCAGGAGCGAGATAGACGGGGCGTTTGTTGGAGGTTTTAGTTCCATCTTGACTGACGTCGAAGGCGTAGATCGTTCTATACAAGTAATACATGTGCGGTTAGAACCTCTGTTTCCCTATTGTAGTGGTTTGTAAGACTTGCCTCCGATGGGTAGTGTTGAAAGACCCTCCAGGGTGGCCATATTTCGGATCAATCGGTGCGCTCACAGCTGCGGTGTCGCTGATATACACGGTCGAGCCATCGGGGGTGAATGCAATGCCATTGGGTTGCCCGATGCTATCGTCGACCACAATGACCGCACCTGAAGACGCGTTGTACCTGTAGCTGG
The DNA here is from genome assembly GCA_023619815.1 of Aspergillus neotritici. Lineage (NCBI taxonomy): Eukaryota > Fungi > Ascomycota > Eurotiomycetes > Eurotiales > Aspergillaceae > Aspergillus > Aspergillus neotritici. The sequence continues at coordinate 111,676 of JALZYL010000052.1, read as the reverse complement.
CGCTTGGAAGCTGCGGAGGAGTATCGGTGAGGTCGTTGAACCACGAATATTCTTAGTAGTGCAGCATACCATTAGCCTCGGTGTACGTATGCACAACGGCCTATCACCGGAAATACTCACGCGGATCAGTGAACCAGATATCGCCCGTCCCGGGGTGAACCGCCACGTCATCAATCGTGTTGAAATAATATCCGAAGTAATTATTGACCAGCATGGTGGTCTTCCCTGTCTCGGGATCCAACGTCCTCAGCGACACCCGCTGCTCAGTCCCGCCAATCGAGCGGTTTCCGCCGGACGCGCCCCAGACGACCTTTCCGTCATGGAATGTCCCCCCGTTGGGCGCGTACACGGGCGGGTCGGACAGGAATTCCGACAGAGTCGGCGGGTCCCGGTTCAAGTCTACCACGAGCTGGGGCAGATAGCCCGTGGGCGGCGCAAGCTGCGACAGGTACAGTTTGTTCTGGGACTCGACGTACACCGGTGCTTCGTGGACGGCTTCGTTGACGCGGAAGACGAACTCGTAGCTCGGTGAGGGACCCAGTATGTCGAGTCCTCGTTCGCGATCGTAGACGACGAAATCGGCTTTCTTGATGTTGTCTAGCCGCGTGCCGTTTGCTACGGTCGTGTCGCCGAATGTCGTCACGGCTTCCATGGTGGATACATTTCGGTAGAAGTGATCGCTGCGCGTTGATCAGAAAGGAAAGCGCTTGTCATTGATGGCAGGTATACTATACTTACGGGAGAATATTCCCATACTTGTTGACGCATACTACCGACGGACCGCATTTTTCGGCAATGGGGCCAGTGGCTCCAGTCTGGGCGGCGGCCAGCCCTATAAGGAGACTTCCTTTCACCACCGACGCGAAACTCATTGCGATTCTTGATCTCTATTTGGATTTGGGGAGCGTGTGTTTCTTTTTATTTCAGCCAACACTGGCGCTGTGGTGTTTCGTCGGCTTTTGAACTCCTTCGTGAAGACATTAGCTTTATAGTGCCCGAGGTATACGGAGTTCCTCCGAGGGTGATATCGACACACGGAATTTGACCCGCCTGTCTTCCTCCAATTACCCTCTGTTATTTTTTGAGCAAGTGTTTCCCGGGCCTTGAGCTTCAACTTGAAGATACTCGCGTTTAGTCGATCCAAGTGGGTGGGAACGGGGATATCGGGGAAAACCCGGACAAACTAAGCACGCACACGGCGGAGAATGATCCGGAATGACGCTCATTCTAGCATATGGAACATCATTAATACCTGGGTAATTATGACGTATATATTTGAGAAGCTTAAGGATCAGCAACTTACTGAAGGAGTTGACTAGGATTGAAATTACTGGGTAGTTTTCTGATTGCCTTTCACCGCTACACTCGGGTGGCTGCGGATTCTGGCGCTATCCCTTGTACATTCCAGCATTAGCCCCTTGCTTATGCTTTTATTTATAGTCTATTATGGCTAGGCAATGCTTAGCTTTAGTTGACCATAATATATTCGGTCACGGCTTTATACAGGGAAATGAAGAGTTCCGAGGAACTTCCATGCGCTATTTTTGCGCTTAATCTCTTATGAGCAGAAATATACCCATGTACTATAACAAGGTAAAGAAAAGTCTCTGGTCACTGAAGGAGCTTGATAGCATGATATAGATTTCGTTTACTATATATATATATATATATATACCTGGAAGATGCTCAAAGAGGGAGATACAATGGATATTTATTGAATAACAGCTTAATACATGAAGTAAGATACTCTGCATTATGGTCCCATTGCTTGCAGCAATGGCTTTTAAGATTCAGCTAATCAATTCCATTGATGTCTCTTCGACACCGTTCATTGCTCTGTTGTGGTTTAAGTATAATTCTTTTAGGTCCCTCGCAAGATTGAAGAAACACTGTTACTGGAGGACTAGTCAATTAAGCGACAAACAGAATACCGCATTCATACAAAATCTAAAATGCTAATACGGCAGGTCTTGTCATCTCTGATAATCAAGAACTGCCATCTCGCACTCAGTTCCTGGTAACCACTAATTGTTTAAGTTCCCACAAGCAACGCAGCTCCTACTATTACCAGTATGGGCTCTATAGCTTGCAAGTAGACCCATGGAACCAGTGGCGCAAAAGAAAATACTGCTACTAGGTATCAAGTCATCAACAACAGCCAGACAGAATCTATTCTAAGTTCACAGTATATTCAAGCGTAGGTACTACCGACACGAAAAACCTAAACAAACAGCAATCGCCACACTCAGCTCGCTTCGTCGTCCGCTCCTACGATCGACCTCTCCATCAAACCCGAATCATCCACTAACGTCGTCAATCCCAGTTTCCTGTCAAGCACTGTGGACACCCTCGTGGAAGTCCGCTTAATCTCCCCAACCAATAGATTACTCTGTCCTACCTAGGTAGTATTCTAGAACCCATGCTACTACGAACCTCGTGGAGAGTAGACTCGTAACCGGGCTGAAAATATCCCATTAGATCCAGCTCGGCAGGCAATGTAAGACCCACAGCGGCTGCTATTTCCGCGGGCAAATATAAACACCATAAAAATCTATCCTTCGTGGTGGGGAACTCGGTTGTCAGCAGTGTCAAGTAGCCACTGGATTGGAGGAGGATATCAACACCATCAGAATCTATCTTCCACGGTGGGGTCCTCGGTTCAATTAGTCACTGATCCACCTTGTGACTGGCGTGGTGATTGCCAGGGGATGGATGGATGCGTTGAACAGTGCTTGCTGCCAGTGGGGCGGGTTCTTGCCGTGGTGGCGATTATCGTGGACCCGTGTGAGTGGAGCCTTGAAGATATTTTTTAAAAAAGTGGGTTCTCTATACTAAGGAAAAACCTTAATTCTTTAACGGCAGCGTGCGGTTTGAGTGAGTCTATGCGATGTGATAGGTATTGAATTGAAGCGAATTCTATCTATATGCCAATCAAAAATGAGTCGAAAACTAATTATGAACAGAAAATAGATCATGTGTCCGATGTTTCCCGCGAGCTACCTGGCTCTGTCCCAATCCGTGCGTGCCGTATTGTAGAATAAATCATAAAAAAGAAAAGAAAGAAAATAGGGTCGTTAAAGAACTTCAGAAGAACTGGAAGATCTGAAGATAGGATAAAAAAAAATAAAATTAGATCGCGACGACCGGATCACCCATTCTGTCCTGCGGGCCAATGCCCTTTCTCCGGACGGCGATGAGGGCGATAATGAGCCCCAGACCTGCCAGTCCGGCAGAGCACCAGAGTCCAGTTGTGTACTGCTGGGAGAGGTCGTGATGCTGCTTAATGTCTACCTCTGCGGTGACGGCCGCTGAGATGGCGAGGGCGAACCCGGACCCGATCTGGAATGCGGTGTTGAGCTATTCGGTGTTAGTATGGCTCTATTCGAAGAGGCTGCTGGAAAGGATGTAGAAGACTCACCATTCCACCGCACAGGCTCTTGATCTCCACCGGGACACTCGTGAGAATCACGGTGCTGGTGGTCACAAATATAAGGGAAACAGAGGAAATGCTGATCAGGGAGGTGGGCAGGACGTTGACCCAGCTAGGATCGTTAGCATAGCTACTTTGTAGCAAGGTATGACGGGTGAAAATGCGTACAAACTTGTTTCAGGACTCGCGGTCAAGGCGCTGGGGATAGGAGCCACCACCGCGAGGGCCATACCAGCCAGGAGGAGGTATTTCCCATTCATGTATTCGAGAGCTTTCCCGGTCCCCATAGAGACGATGAAACCGATCACTCCCATGGGCAGGAAGCGGAGCGCGGTGTCCCCCGAGCTCAACTTGTCGACCTCCTGTGCCATGAGGACAATGTAATAGATGACGTTCTGGTAGGTACCATAGCCAGCTGATATCGTTAGCGATGTTCATCGACAGAGGGTTGTGGAAAAGAGACGTACTGAAGCCCGCGATCCAAAGCCCAGCAAAGTTGCGCAGCTTCCACAGCGACAGTGGCATGATGGGGTTGCCGATGTACTTCTCCAGCACGACGAAGCCAACAAGAAGCAAGACTGTTACGACCAGTAAGGCGATGATGAAAGGCTGGTTCCAGCCGTAGACACCACCACCAGACAGCACAAACTGCAGCAGGACGAGTCCAGCGGTAGAAAGCATAGCCCCGCAGTAGTCCATCTTGACCTTCTTCCTCTCCGACTGGATATCCTTGGGCAAGACAATCATTCCTAGGATGCCCAGGGAGCCGGTGATAATAACAATGAAGTAGAAGATGTATCGCCAGCCCAGCGACGAAGTCAGGAAGCCACCAAAGATAAGACCCGCGCAAAATCCAAGAGTTCCCGAGGCTGCGTATATCGATAGACCTCTCGTGCGATCGGTGCCAGTGAAGTACGAGCTGATGATGCCAATTGCGGACGGAACGGTCATTGCGGCGCCGATTCCTTGAAACCCACGGAAGATCGTAATCTGGATAAACGACTGTCCGAAACCGATGGCCAATGTCCAGATGGAAAGCCAGCCAAGACCAATGCAGAGGATCATTTTTCGCCCATAACTGTCTGAATTAGACCAACTCTTGCAAAGCAAGGGTGGGAAATGCTCACCGGTCAGATAATACGCCAGCTAGTAGCAGAAAACCACCAAACGCCAAGGTGTATGCAGAAATCATCCATTGAAGGTTGCTACTGTTCACGTTGAACTCTTTTTGGATCGGCGACAGGGCGATATTGGCGCTTGTCATGAAAACATTATCGAGAAACTGGGACCCTGAGGTCACCAGCAGGATCAAGGCACCTCTCCAGGAGGCTAGACGACCAAATTCCGGCCGTTTCTCCAATCCCAGCGTCTCCTGACTGCCAAAATCAGAGGACAACTCGGGCTTGGGTGTACCAGGAGGGGAGGTGTGCTCAGAGGTCAGACCAGACCCGGGGAGGGAGACAATCGTAGGCTCGGGGACTTTGGGAATATTTTCAACATTCTCGACATCGTGGCTAGGTGCCTGGCGGATGTGTAATCGTCTAATCCAGTCCATAATGGCCATATTGAATCTGGTTTATGAGAAATGAAAAGCTTGTCTACTCCAACTGCGGGTAATGAATGGCACTTCTTATAACAAATCTACCATCTATCAAAAATTAGGATTTTTTTTGTTATTCATTTTTCTTTTTTTTTGGTCTTTTTCCACTCGTCGGAGTAAAAAGTGGGTATTGCCCCTTCGGGAGGCATCTATACTAGGTGTGGTGGAGAGATTCCACAAATCTGATTTTTAATCTACGTCTAGCTTGCAGGAAAACAGGGATCGTCTTGATGGAGAATGCCAGCCACTATCACAAGTGATCCATCCTAAGCTAAACTCCGTAGGATTTTCGTGGTTCACCTGGTCCCTCGGCTCTAACACAATGATTTACGTTGTCTGAGGTCCCTTGTTAATCAGTCGTTTGAGTTTCCTTCTGTTCGTGACTAATCTAATAGACTAATGATCTATTTGTCTATAATAGACTGTTGAGCTTTGTAATATCTGGAGGACAATGCATTATATCACACGTGCGCTTAAAGTCTATACCATGGAGTCCATTTTCTACCTCGACGTCAGGGCAATAATATCTTTAACTATGCACTATCTTAACACACACGTCAAATAGGCATACCGAGGTAACAGTCTCGCTAGACCTACCACAGCATGAGCTGTGATACTGGGTCCATTCTGTTAAATAGGAGGACTGATTGCTGTAGAATTACGCCATCCGCCGCGCATGAGCATTCCACACCCAGTCTGACTCGTACCTACTTTAATTTTATTTCACCGGGAAACCATCTTCCCCCCATCCCTGTTGTGACATCAGAATAAGGGTTATCTGTACTATTCGATCCCTTCCTTCTCCCTACAGGCATCGGGCCCGAGCAACTCGCATAACTTAACATTCTGGGACATCCCATTCGACGAAGCATACCTTATCAGTTGGTCACATCACCAGTAATGCCCACTGATGATGAATCTGCACAACCATCACTCACCCAGACAAGCATACTCGTTGACGCAATCCATCGGGGAATTTGGCTATCATGCAGTAGTTTGATATTGGCCTTACCATGTTGCCGCTTGATTTTCGTCATCCCCCACACCGACACCGCAGCCCCTGGAAATTATGCAGTAGTGGTTATATATAGCCGTGTCTGGTGAGCAACACCTACACCCCTCGCCACTTGACCCTGTCTATAATAGAGCGTTGATGGGATCTTCAAAGGCGTGCGCTAGTAAAAAGTAAAAACCTTCCACGCTAAGATAAGAAGCGCGGGAGACCCACAATGAAGTGGATCCCCCGAAACCAACGAACGGTACGAGCTAGACTGAATAGTTTGCAACGAAAAAATAGCATGGTCAAAACCCAGTACACGGTTCCTAGTCGTCCTGAACCACTGGATCTCAGGGACAGTTCCTAACATGAAGCTCACGATGTTTATTCTTACTACTCTGGGTTCATCTCGGCAAAATGGTGCGGGAATATATCTGCTTGGCATGGATTAGGGTTAAAGTTTAATGCGGATAACTGATAACCCTAACTTTTTCGCCCCCTGTTCAAAGCTTAAGTTGTATCCCGACCTGAATACAAATATTCAGCGGAGGCCGTCGCCTTCCTCCATGTAAATCGGATCCACCTGCCACCCACCGATCACGGTCTAGACATAACTACGTCCGTCGGGCTACTCCACGAGTCTGCCATCAGACAGGACAACCCGTCAAGGGTAATACCGACAACTTCGCGGAGTCCGTGTCGCTATTTTCACAGAATGACCCACCGGGCGCGAACAGAGGGGGGGGGCTTGTTCGGCGTGGTCTCAGATTCGCCAGCGTGTTTAGAATTTTCTTGGCCGTTGTTTACCATTACAGAGTGACTTCTCACGGTAGACAATAGGTACCAGATAATGCATATATGATAGCCCATTGCAGGCAATGTACTATATCATATTGATTTCCTGGAGCTCTGGATTTGATCATGTACATATTAACAATGTAGACACTAATGAATTTAGTGAATATGCTACCTACACCTGATAACTTGTTGAATCTAGGAGGGATTAATTGATGAATATACCTCATGTACAATATACCTCATGTACGATCTTACCAATCTGGTAATATTCGTCAGCGAAAAAAAGGGCGAAGATTGTCTCATGTCTAATGACGTTGCAGTTTCACATGTTCCACTCTGAGACCACCCAGTTCTTCTAAGGTCATGCAGTGTACCTAAGCTATGCGTAGTCGGTGTGGAAGCCTGCTCCTCCACTCGGATTCATAGCTCATCATCTGTCCCCGGTCTTAGATTAACGGATTTTGAAATAGCCGTAAAATCAGTCGGGATTGCTAGTATGACAGGGATATTCTGGGTTGGTTTCTATCTGCCTTCCCGAATGATCGGCAGAGATATGCTCTCTGTTAGAGTAAAGTTTGATAGTCGCAGACTTTAAATCCTTTAACTTGACTATGTTATCAAGAGCTTGTTCTTGTTGCTGCTTACGAAGGAATTTGTCATAATAGGACATCCCTTCGGTTTATTATGTACAAGGTCCTGTCTTTTTGGACAGCTGAACTGTTCCTGGTCCCTCGACCAGTCCTTGATTTTAATTTGGAGATGCCAGGATGGTCAATGCTCAAACTGCACGATCATACATCAAATTGATGAAGCATAAACTAACGGAAATAGTTTTACCAATAGAGCGAGAACAAAAGATTATTACGGCAAATTGACTAACAAACATCATGCAGATCACCCACGTAGCTTATCCACGACGTATATCCTCCCACCCTCGACTCCCACACCCTTCCCCCTCCACCGAATCCATAAACCGAACATCTCAATCCCTATCCTCGCGCCTCGGCCACAGGAGGAAGCTGTGACAGCGACCGGGGGCGAAACCACCGCTTATACTCCGTGAAAGTCGCCACCAGCAACACGCAAGCGCCCAAGATGCCCCCGACAATACCGTACGCGATCTCACCCCCCGGGCTATTCTTCGCCAGCTGCAACCCCAACCCGCCATTGATAATGCCCAGCAGCATCAACGCCCGTCCATACCACACATGCAAATGGGTCCAGGCACTGGGTTTGTGGGTCTTTCGGAAGCGGATGTGATGGATCAGGCCAAAGAGCGGTTGCACCAGCAACATGGCCACGACGATCGTGCCAATTTTGGTGTGGGCGTTGTTGTAAGCCTTGACTCATTTGTAAGCGAAATGATCCATGAATATAAAAAAGAATATAAGTATGAGTTATATGGTCTGCTCACATTGTCCGTGATCCTCGCAATCCGCACCCCGAGCCCAAACCCCGCTATCATCAAACACCAGCTGATCAGTTGCCATCCCGCGTGTATCCAGATACTTCCCCTAACATTTAGGAGCCCGATGGCGATAACACCCAGTGGCATCATGACGCAGAATACCAGCCCCATAATTACTCCATGGGCTTTGATATAGCTCGGGAGAAGGTGGAAGTCTTCGAAGATGTAGCGACCCATCGCGGGCTCAACCATCAAACCTGTCACGATCAGTCGAGGCTTCCTTGTTTTCTTCTCAACGAGCTTACCCAAAAGCAAAGAGACGACCCCCGTTCGGATTCCCATTTTGTTACTTCGCAGTGTCGTGGTGGTAGCCACTGTCATTCATGTTCATGCTATTGTTATTATTGTATTCCCCTCACCATTATATACCGATCGAAAAAAGATACGGTCGCGTGCCCTCAGACTCCGGCAGAGTCCCCGAGCCCGATTGGTTTTGCATCAGCCGTCAGAGCCCGAAAAGTGTGCAGGGAGTGAAGACATTGCCAGGGTCACACTTGTATCACACCCGGGGTTGCTGACAGCTACGGAAGACAATCAGTCCCGAAGTTCCCGAGGGGATGTTTTAGGTTTGATCCCCACGAATGACAGCAGAGTGGGTTGATCTTATCTCGTCCCGTCCTTGGCTCTGTTTCGTCAAGCTGCACGGTCGTGAGATCAGAGCCCGGAGTGGCTGTCTGATGTGGCAATGAGCTCGGGCTGGTTCTGCACAGTCACTGGTTGTTGAGTCCCAGTGGCTTAGCCGTCTTTATTTAGGATCTGCGTTGGCTAAAGTCAATGTGTTAGTGGCTTTTGTTAATAGAAGTATTATACATGTCTTTCTGATTTGCTTCTGCCTTCTTTTGACGTGTCAATATCACTGGACTATACAGACGCCGAGGTTGACCTAGGCATCAGCCATCAACTCGTGAAACCAGCCACAATTCTACCAAACTACCTAATAATCTGACTATTATTCAAACTTCCATGCTCTTATCCTCCAACCACAAGTAGATAGAGTACCAAATTTACTGACAACAGAACATTGGCAGCCCCGTGACGCTCTTGTCACACCCTTTTTCTCACCATGTTCAGCTAAGTCCGCGACCACATAACCTCAACACGTGGCCTATGAACATGGAACACGACATCGGGCATGGGCTCAATCTAAGATTAAGATTACGTTTTATTCCTCTTGATACCGGGATATTGGATCAGTATACCCAGCGGCTGAGGTGAGTTGGCTCAACTAAAGTACCACTGGTAATACGAGACAATTATATGGTTATGGAACGCCGAAAGCTAATGGTGGTTCACAATTGCCCGGAGAATTCTTGCAAAAATTATCATACATACCAGCGGTCTAATTAATAGACATGGTGGTCGAAGAGCACCTCTAGATCAAACATCTCTCTATGTTCCCAGTGACGTACAACCCTACTTCCACATCGTCTATCAGGCAGCTGGATCGAGATCCAATATGGAAAAAGGTAGCGAGAGACCCAATACCTTTTCAGTTCAAAAAATCAAAATATATAATTTCAGTCTAGAACAAATATTTATTACAAACACAAAGGAAATCAATGCATGGGTAAGCAATATGACTATGGGCCGAATCTCAAATCAAGCTGCCAATCCACAGCCGGACTCATCTTCAAACTCCGAGTTTCTCCCACCACCGCGGTTCGACTTTTCCCTCCTCAAAACTTGTCTTGTTCGGCTTACACTTAGTCCCATGCTTCGGCAGCTTGCCGTCAGAAAAGTACTCCTTGATTGCCTGGATGGTGCATGCAGAAGGATGGTTCATCACGCCGTGCTATGACATGTTAGTCTTGTCCTCTTTTTTATCCCTACCTCATTCTGATCTGGGATCGAAGAGGAAACCGGAAAGAAAAAGAGAAGAAGAAAAAACTCACCCCATGTCCCTCATGTACTACCACCCGACTATTCTTAAACCCAGCCGAAACCTCATACGCAGAAGCCAGCGGCGTAACTGGGTCATGAGGACTATTAGCCAACAGAACGGGGAAACTCGTAGTGATATTCTTCCAGCTTCCCTCGTAGCGCTCCGCCGCGTCCATCTTCCACTGCGTGCACGGCCACACCTGAGGCAGGAACCCATCTGCAAAGCTTCCCTTACTAGCCTGGTATTGCAGCAAGCTGTACATATCTTCCGGGCGCTTGGCTCTGAATTTCGCGTCAGAACAAGCGATGCCGTGGAAGGCGTGTTGTTGGAGATTCCACGCTGGTTCGGGAGGTGTCGACGAAGAGGAAGACTGTAATGCTTCGCCGGCTTTCATCCACAAGTCCCACTTGCGGCTGAGCGCTGCGCCCACGGCAGTCATCAAGGGGATGAATGAGCTGGGCTCGTACAGATTGGCGAACAGGCTGTACTTGACCTGTCCGAGGAGGCTGATTCCTCCCGGCTGCCAAAATGGTAGGGCTATTGTCGGGTAGTCCTTGGGAAGAACGATCGGGTTGTCAATCAACTCCTGGTAGACCTTACCGAGGGCGGTGCTGAGGTCCTTCGGTTTGGTGTTGGGTCCCGTCAGGTTCGCAAAGGGACACAGCTCGGGCCCGGCGGCGATGCACTCGGTGAAGAAGTGGTCGAGAGATGCGTCTGTTTGTGCGACCGCCGTGGCCCAATACCCTGAGTAGTAGTCGTCTGCGAGGAGGACGCTGTCGAGCAGCATCCGCCCCACGCGGTCTGGGAACATAGCGGCGAAGGTTTGTCCCAGGGCTGTGCTGTAGGATCGGCCCCAGAAGCGCAGCTTTCCGTCTTCGTTCAGGGCGTCCACGATGCGGAGCATGTCGCGTGCAACGAACGCGGTGCCGTATAGATGGCCGGTGTCTTTAAGGGTCTCGTGGCATGCAGTGGCTAGGAGGCCGCCGTCGTGCCACGCTTTGGATTTGAGGATGTCCCAGAGATCGTCCTGCGGGAGTGTCGCAGGCGTGCTGCGGGTTTCCTTTCCGGTTTTGCTTTTCTGCACGGTGGTCGTGTTGCAGATGTAGGGCATAGTGTGTCCGGTTCCACTGCACATATTAGATAAGTTATGTAAATATGGCTGGTATATTTACCGAGGATCAAAACCAATGACGTCGAATTGTCCTCCCAATGTCCTAGTGCCATAGTTAGTAGAATCCAGTCTATAAGGAACCATATGATATCGCTCACTCCACATATTTGGGTCCTTCTACCACTACTTCCTCGACTCCCGAAGACCTCGGACCCCCAGGGTTAAAAATGACGCTTCCTTTGCGCGGTCCCTTGGTGGCATTAACTTTCACAAGTTGAATATCCAACGTCTTTCCAAGTTTCGGTTTAGTGTAGTCCAGAGGGACTTTGAGGGTTGCGCAGTCGATGGGGACGGTGATCTTTTCCTTCAAGCTTTTCGGAAATGGCAAGTCGCACGGGCGCCATCTTAACTCCTTGGATGAGTGATGGCTAGTGTTGGTATGGGGAAGGGCTTGGACGATAGTTGAAGATAAAAGTGAAAACGCGACGATGAGAAACCACATGGTGGACACTTCAAAGCTGGTGAATGCTGAATTCAACTGTAATAGAAGATCCTACATGTGTTTGGGTCCGGAATATATATACCTTTTTTCAATTTTACTCTATCAACTTGAAGCCCAACTAGGCGTCCTAAAGATCTACATCGATGATATCAGGGTCGACATTGTCAACAAGACTCAGCCCTAGGTAGGTAAACTCAAGATAGCATCTGTGGATCACAGCGGCACATGCTTCCCAAACTGGAAAAGAGGATCCAGCTCAGACTCACGTTAACATGGTATGTACATTCACTGGGCCATGCTTACGATAGATGTGGCATATCTTGGCGGGGGCAGTGTTGTCTAGCGCTCTGTTTTTCCGGTTGGGGCATTCCGAGTTTACGCCAAGCCTAATGAAGCAAGATTTATTATTACGAGCCTGTTGTTAATAGGTGGATATTTTCATATGCGCATTCATTGAGCTGGGATTGAAGATGGGGCACCTGTGCATTGGCCCGTTCCTCATCACTGATAATGGCCAGTTAACCCTTCCCTTTCGCTCCTAAGCACTGAATACTTTTACATCAGTATTCCTCCTTATTATTTCCATGGCTCGATTATGATTTAAGCTTTGGATTTTATACCGGTGGCCTTATCGAGCTTTTGATTGCGATATCTTATCTCGGTCACACTGGAACCAAGTGCTTTGGCAGAATACCAATGATGGTTGTTAACGCTGAGGAGCGCAGCTGAGACCTCTGGTTCATAAGCAGTTGTATAGGATGTGGAGAACCAGCCATCACAGTTTCGTGTGCTTGCCAAGCGAATCTTACTACATATGGTTACGGCATCTCCCGGCCGGGGTCAATACGAGCCCGCGCGGCACGTGGTGGGTGATGTTGCAGCTCACAAGCAGGACTTCTTCAGCTCTTGAATTCTACGTAAAGACTGAACCCATAGACATACTTGGAGTAGGTAGGCCTGTATGGCCCGGTGCCCGAGCCATCAAATCGAAGAAAAAGGGTCGCCTTTAGAGCGAACGAACCATGGACCCGGTCCTCGAGCCTTACCAATACCAAAGGCTGAGCACGCCCCGCTCATTCCGAGTCCTGGAAGTCGAACGGTTTGCAAAGGACCCAGAGCTTCAAGTGCTTTGTGGCAAGATCAGCGAAGAGTCCATTGATAATCCTCCAGAGTACCATGCCATTTCCTACACCTGGGAAGATCCGACCCTATCGGAGCAGATTATTCTTGATGGGCGGCGTTTGCCTATCACAAAAAGCGCCGCAACCGTCATACGCCGCATGCTGCGGGGGAAGTGGTCGCGGCGGATTTGGATTGATGCCGTCTGTATTGACCAATCAAGAGATGTCGCCGCGCTTCAGGAACGCAGTAGCCAAGTCCAAATGATGGCTGAAATCTATCGCGCGGCCAGTCGCGTCAATGTTTACCTTGGAGAAGGCGACGCGGAATCGGACGCCGCCGCGAGAAGTCTCCTGGCGCTGTCCCTGTCACGAACGGTGGCTTTGGCCCCTGGACCGTTCAAAGGTTTCAGGAGAAGAAGGTACGAGAGGCGTGTAGCCGATGCAGTCCGTAAGTCGCACTTCTCCTAGTCCACCAAATTAATCGCCGACTCTAACATACGAACAGGGATAACAGAGGAACGACCGTACGGGCTTCTCTTCGCTCTATTCAGAAGACCCTGGTTTCAGCGCACCTGGGTACTCCAGGAAGTCGCCATGGCAAAAAGTACCATGTTCTACTGCGGCAATCGGCTCCTGCACCTGGAAGTGATGAACGCAGGCATTGACTTCATGTCCGTGTATGGCCATGCCTCCAACATGCCAGCTGGCCTCCACATCCACTGGAAATCATACATAGAAACACACTATGCCCTCCAGAACATGGTGCGCAGGAAATCCGAAGGGGAATCCCTGCCCAACCTAACATTGACATCGATTCTCCTCAGTGTAAATTTGAAGTTTGCTACCAGGCCCGAGGACAAAATTTATGGTCTTTACGGGATTTGCAAATATCTCGGATTCCGGCTGCCTGCGCCCGATTATCAAAAGTCTCCAGATGAGGTGTATACCGAGGCGGCCTGTTGCATGTTAGAACAGGATCAATCTCTGGAGCTTCTGACTCTGCTTGATGGTTCCGGGCTCCCCTTAGGGTTGCCGTCATGGGTGCCTAATTTCACGGGCTTCCTCGCGCCAAACGGGACGAAAACCTTCACCGTTACAAAGAACTTCCAGGCGGCTGGATCAAGCAAGTATACCTACAAATTGACGGCGGAAAATTCTAGGTTACGAGTCCTGGGAAGGAAAATTGGCCGGATACGCTCAATCGGGATCATCTGCGACACAGACCCCAACAACCACCCGGCAATCGGACCCCCGCATACAACGCCTCAGGTGTTCGAAGCTATGGCGCTTGCGATCCAAAACTGGGTACAAATTGCGCAGGAGATAAGCACGAGCATGTATCCCACGGGGCAACCGTTTCTTGAAGTCTTTGTCCGGACGGCTTTCTACGACACCTGCTACAGCAATCGGATCACTCCAGAACAGCTGGCATTGGGGACGAAGTTTATCTCGCTGATCCTGGCAACGACATCTGGGTTGGCGTCGCTTATGAGTGAGTCGGTTATACAGTCGACATTGCAGGAGCTTCAGAACCCCATCGTGATAAGTACTACCGAGGGGAGCTTGATGCATGCCCTGTGGAAAAGGATGTTCACCACCGATCGCGGGACACTTGGAATGGCGCCGTGGAGTGCGGAGGCGGGTGACGAGGTTGTCCTCCTGGCTGGTTGCTCTAATCCTTTCATTGTGCGGTCGTGTTCAAGGGGCCATCAGGTCATTGGGCCTGGATATGTCCATGGAGTCATGGATGGAGAGGCTTGGAATGCAGGATCTGAGTCTGATGATGAATGGTTTGTTTTTGTATGATGCAGTCTCCTGTACATTCTTTTTTCCATATCGTTTTTTGAGTATGAGTCGACTACGCAAGCTAATTAGTATATAAAATAAAAAAATAATAAAATCATTAACCGTATTCAACGAATAAGTAGAGGGCTATTACCACCAGACCACAGACGCGTCATACTATTTGAGTTCGCAATACTGATGGTTTGGACCCTTCTCAACATTGCCCAAAATGATTCGTTAAAAGATGAGTATTATTCATACAACTGCTCTGGTGGTGTAGCGGTAACATCGTTCTCTTCCATTACAAGGCGAAGAACAGCTCCGGGTTCGACTCCCGGCCAGTGCAAGAGCATCTTTCTTTTTTCCTTTTATTTTTTGATTTAGTTTTCCTCGTATCGATAAGGACTTTCTTTCCTTTCCTTTCTTTTATTCCTTTCATCTTCATAACTTCATCTACATAAATGTGGGAGTGCTTATACATTACACTGTATTTCTATACCAATTTCCCGACTAGCACCTCGTACTTTCTAGTACATTTTATGTCCTAGCTCGCTCTCCTACCAACACATAGTAACAGTAGTAACTTGGTTGTTTGACGGCTCTTCGTACACTGATTGATCCTGGAAGCAAGAGCAGCAAGTGTGTGAGCTCGGTAGTATAAAGTGACATCACTCATTACAATGTATTCAACTATAAAGGAGGAAAACTGCTCCCTCCATCTAATCTATATGCATCGGGCTTATCCCGGTCTAATTAATACCCAAAATCAATACCATGCAAATTATGCAAAAGCAGGCAGAGCCATCTTGTGCATATAATCATCCAAGAGGTTCTTCTCCTGGTCGATAAAAGGCTGCACAACACCCCTCCCCCGGGTAAGCTCATCCTGCAACTTCACCCACTCTGCCTGGTGATCCACCTCGGAACTAGCCCCCGAGGCACTCTCCTTGCGCTGAACCGCAGAACCATTCGCCTCCACACCAGTCGCATGGCCATTGGCGTCGCCGTTCATTCCAGCGACGGGACAAAGCGGGACATACCCCGCCGCCTCGAACGCATCCCTCGGCGGAACGGTATACCGGCCCTTCTTGAGCACATACTTGCTGATCGCCAGCGCGAGTACCCTCTTCTGGCGCTGCTCCTCCGTCTCCTCCTTCTTCTTGGACGACGCGCTCTTAGGCTTCAGGAAGTACGTGACGATGTAGATCCACTTCTCGTCGTAGGACGCAATGTGCGACTGCACCTCGTACTTCATGTAGGGCGGGATCTCGCGCTTGAAGTTCGTGTACACGCTGCCGAGGATGAAACCCAGCACGCCCTTCTTACCATCTTCTTTGAGCTGTTTCTCGAGCAGCGAGACGCCTTTCATGAGGACGGAGGAGATGAGCGCCGTGCGGGAGACGTCCAGGTCGGAGAAGTACGTCGAGTTGGACTTGTGCATGTTGGAGTCGAGTTCCATGATCGGGGCGCGCGTGAAGATGCTCTTGGGCTCGAGGAAGGAGGAGCTCGGGGACGGGGGTGGTTTCACGGCTGGGTTGATGAGGTAGCCATATTTGAAGAAGTAGCGGTAGACGCGGATCTGAGGCTGTGTGTTAGCTGTTGTTTGTTGAAAGTAGCGGGGGAGAAAAGCGAAGCTTGGGTTCCTTACATGCCAGAACAGGGGGAGAGTTTTGAGATTCAATAATGCGAAGCCGATCGCGACAGCTTTCCAGAAGCTGACTGAGTTCCAGAGTGAGCTGGCGAGCGAACGAACAAATTCCATGCTGAATATACAGTGGGTGTATCACCCTATGTTTTCAAGGATAGGAGAACAATCTAGTTGCAAGCAAAAGGAACGAAAGAAAGAAAAAAAGAAGAAAATAATAATTATTATTATTATAGCAATAATAATGAAGAGAAAAAAAGAAAGACAGAAGAAAGAGACCAAGATTCAACACGCGAAAGATCGCAAGGAGAAGTTCACCAGCGGTGTATTATTTTGGTTGTATCAGAAAAACTAAGATCAAAAGGGAAAAGGCCTGCTGTGGCTTTCAACAAATCAGTTTACATATCGAAGGATTAGTCTAGTTTACCTCGGCCCAATGTTGCCACTATTGTGCCATCTATGGTAGCATCCTCCGAATTTTGAAGATAATCGGGGAAAATCTCCGACTAAGTTCCCCAACAATCTACAATCGGGATGCCGATCCCGGTTTGACACATTCTGCTGGGGTTCTAGAATCCCTGTCGTGATATACTCCAGCGCACTCCGCAGATAGATGGTGGAAGCTGGAACGTAGAAACAAAGCTAGGAAAACAGTGGATTCCTCTTATCAACAACTCTGCGGCTGTTTACAAGGCTCGGGGCATCTGGACATTATGTTTACGCAATAAAAGGTAAGCCATTCCCAGCTAGAGGCTTGACGATTGTTTCAAACATTTCCAGATAGAAAAAAAGTTATGACAAGAGTGGGATTCGAACCCACGCACTCTGGGAGTATTGGGATTTCCAGTGGTCTGGTAGAAGCTTTCGCTTGAATCCAACGCCTTAGACCGCTCGGCCATCTTGCCAGATGAATTACAAATTTTCTCGAATTCGAATCCTGCTTCTGATGTGGAATTTACGAATCCGACGACCTTCAATTCAATGTTACCCTCAGCTACCCATTATGGTCATGACATATAGACACTATGGATGTCCCGCCAGGCCTGAACCTGTTAATCACACATTGTAGAGAGTTTAATTCCTTTCTATGGGTTAAATGGCTAGGCACGTCCATAGACCCTCGGAGGTTTTGGTCATGTATGCAGATAGATTTCTGTGAGCATATCGAAATATATATAACGACCAGCATCTTGAGCAGAAAGCTCAGATTGGTTTATTCTTGGACTAGCGGTGCACACACACCCAAGAGTACGATATAATATTAGTAGACTCGTTGGAAAATATCGCCATGCTTGCAAGCCTACAAAGAAAAAAAAAAAAAAAAAAATATAACATTATTCACGAAGATAAATGGTCGGAGAGACTAGAAAAAATCTATTTCTGCTACTATATATCCCTCCACTTTACTCTACTCTAGTACATACGACCATAGGGTGTGGAGAACAGGGCTTCCCGTCCGCTCAGCCGTACTTAAGCCACACGCCGGCCGGTTAGTAGTATGGTGGGTGACCACATGCGAATCCCGGCTGTTGTATGTTTTTCTCTCTTTTTGTATTTTATACCTAATTATTGGGATTAGGGCTACTGTTAGCTGCGATATGCAGGCTTATAATTGCAACAGATCTGTTTTCTGAAGACGATGTGTCTGGGGGACTGAATGCGGTTGTCCCCTATCGACATTTTCAGCAGCGAAATACTGACGGCTACATGGCTATTAACCTCCGAGAGATTAGCATGTTAAGCAAGAAAAAGACCAAGAAACATATCAAAGTATATTTCCTTCTTAGGAACTGCACCAAAATACTGTGATAGGGGTTGATATGACTGGTATTCCACATATATTGCAGAAAGCCAATCACATAGTAAATGTAAGCACGATGCATGCCGTTTAAGTAAATCGACAGTCCATGGCGCTTAGTGAATTGGGTGCACTCTCCTATCATTCTCTCAAATCTAACTCAAAACTAACGAGTGAAGCTGAATCCATCGACTAACAGCAGCTTGGCAACATGAGGTCACTAGAATCCTGTATTAAGCACGTCAAGCACCCTTGCGGCCTATATAATTGTAACTGTTTTTGCCACCACGAGTTAGTTCATCGACCCATCCCAATGATTGAGACATACATACCGTAGCTTATAGGCATGAATACTTTTGTTGCGCGTATCACGCAGCGCATCAGACACCACATGTTCCCCTTGCTCCGAGCAGACGCTGAGAACCGGCTGTATGGCTCTCGCAGCAGCGATACTGAGATCCATCTCGTAAATCTGGGGCGAAACAGCTGCCATCTGCTTCATCTCGGTATCATCCGACCAGTCCGAGAATGGTGCCTTTCTTGTACTCGCTGAAACATCCTGGAACCCGGCCTTTTCCATCATGTCCCCGAGCAAGTCGATCACCCCGACGTCTTGGTTCATCATTTCCAGCGTTTTGGCCAGCATCTCCTCAAATCGCAGGAGGCCCTGCGCTTGGCTCAGCGATCCATCATCACTGAGTGCATACCACCCTAGGTCCGAGATTTCGAGCCATCCCCCTGGCGCAAGGCTCCTGATGTTCTTCGCTCAGCATGCGCAATTAATTGACCCATATCCCACATGACGCAGCCAGGGGGTGCACCACTTACGCATGTACCCGATCCAAGATATTAGGCCAGTTGCTAAAAGTTCCTACTAACCCCCGAATGTGGACGAAATCGAGCTTTTGTTCGCGGAGCCAGGTCCACTCCTTTTGGAGGTCGGCCGTAATGAATTGGCAATTAGGGACATCTTCGGGCCTATTTAGCGTCAATGGATGCTCATGTCAAGAAAGAAAACTTCGGAGAGGACGTGGCCAGCAGTCCTACCGTGTATCGGGTCCTGGGTTCAAGTCCACGCCGAGAACCTTCCAAAGTTAACGAATCACTCCCACCGACATTCTCGTATAAAGGAAGCAGAGAGTCGAGTATACGAACCTGACATGAAGGGTGCGCCCTGGCTGCAACGATTGGCTTCAGCTTCTATCCCCGCACGACTTGAAGGTCGGAGAGTCTTACCGTATTCCATTGCCCATATCCCAGCTCCGCAGCCCAGGTCGAGGACGCATTTCGGGCGCTCAACGGGTGCCAAATGAAGCTTTCCATTGTTTGATTGGACAATAAACGCGTGGGCCAGTTCTGAAGAAGGGCCTTGGAATCAGATTCTGGTTCAAATGGGTGCTTGCCGCTCACTACTTGGGCCTGGTCTGGTCGTACCGTTGTATAGCTGGTCGCCCTGCGCGGGGTTAGAGGGGGTTTCTCGGCTGATAGGCAATATAGGGCACTCACGTCCTGATGGGAAAACACCGCTGGTGATAATAGGACACGTCAGGAAAGACCAGAAGGAAGCAACCTATGTATCGCACCTTTATCCATCTTGCCCTGCTCTTCTTGGACTAGCGTTGATCTAAACTGCGTACGATCGCTTCCGGAAAGGAAAACTGCTGATTAATTAAGAAACGAACATTACCATTGCGCACTCTTCTGTGCTAGTTCCGGGAGCCGTACTATATAACAAGTGTCAGCAGGGACTGTAGGAAAGACTGGAACAAGGACCCAGATATGCCGGGAGTAAGGGACAACTCACCGCCACACGGGTAGCCTCGTTCATTAAGTTTTGATTCCTTGCCTGATATGCACCCGATCGCTGAAGGCGTCCGTGCAGGAAACAGATACGTCATCCCAATCGCACGGGTCTGTAAGTAACCAGATTGGGATCCATGTCCAGGACTGTCTCCTCCTTACGAGATCCTTACATACGAAGTACCTTTTCTTGCTGCAGTCCTTCAGCTTTGAAGTTTGCCGTGTTATTTATGTAAGAAGACGCTTGGAATCTCGGACTTGAAGATGGGATAACATATCCGCCGAGACTTTCGTCAGAACACATGGGCGTGGTCTGTAGTCAGATGCAGGGTTCTACGGTCGTATAACAGCGGGTGTGAGAATAGTAGGCATGACAAGAGCTACAAATAGCCGAAGCTTACGTTGTTATACATATTGAAGGTTTCATTAATTGTCAATGCACGATCATAATACCGGGCCCCGTTGGACCTCTACTGGCCGAAACCTGCCCGGAACCATTTATCCAGAGTGAGCAATTCGACCTCATGCCCAGCACCATTGCCCTTGGCTTTAGCTGCTTGAGCTTTCAGATCAGCCGAGATCGTGGTCGAGGTCGGCTCATCGCCAAAGTACTTCCCGTTGGTTAGTTGCCCAAAGTAGAAGAGACGACGCTGATCCTCCAGCTGCGGGATACCCGCCCCGAACATGTCCCACTTGGCCAGTGGGATATATCGTGCCTTTTTCCCGGTGGCTACCGTTCAGGGTGTTAGTTCAAACAAGTACCGTATAGTATAGAAGGTGGGCATCCCACGTACCCGATTGGAATGAGTCGATGACCTGCGGGAAGGAAGAGGCATCGCTCAAGGCGGGAATCACCTTCCCGTGGTATCTCTCCGGCGCCAGAAGCACGCCGTGCACAATGTCCCCAAAGTCCCGCTCCATGGCAATCCAGGGAACCGGCATGTCAGTCTTGGTGCCCCAGCGGGGGGTGCTGAGTGTCAGGTATCCCTCTTCGTCTGGAAAGCAGGGGAACCCGCCGAAAACCCTCGCAAAGTCGGTATTGTCGAACAGTTCCATGTACCATCCTGCGTAGACAGGACAGACGGTTTTGAAATAGCCCTTGTCTATTGCATACTTTTCAATACGTGATTTCACTGGGCATGTCTCAGTGGGCTTTCTCTCTATAATCTGTATCCGAAGATGAACCGAACTGCTTACTTTCGGCCGCTTTGGCAGCGGCCTCGCCCTGGCTAAATGTAGAGGTGGATACAGCCGAGCTGTAGACGAGGTGGTCGACCGATCCTGACTCGACAATGCCATCAATGATGGTCTTTCCGAGATCGAACTCGGTCGGCCCGTCGTCGCTCATAAACATCTGGATACCAGACACAACCGTTAGAGGTCTTTCAGGCATGGCGCGGAGGAGAGTCTCACCGGATCCTCCGAGTTGGTGTTAACAAACGCAGCCCAGGAGCCCGTAAAGGCTTCTTGGACCTGGCTCTTGTTCCATCCGTCCGCCTGAACCAACTCTGCGCCTAGGGCCTTGAGCTTTTGCGCTGCGGTCGACGAAGCATTTCGCGTAATTGCTCTGACGGCGAACCCTGGGTTTTGCAGCAGTGATCGGGCGACTGAGCCTCCCTGGGCACCAGTAGCCCCGTACACGGTCACTAATTTCTTCGCGATGGTCATTTTGCTGGGAAAGGGTAGGGATATAGTTAAGAGTTTTCGGTGAATCCAATGCCTCAATATGTTGATTTCCACCAACCGTCAAGGCGGGTCCACATGCCGGATCGTCCGCTAGATATAATGGGTCTCTGGAAAAATGGGGACCAGTGGAGGGAGGGATGGGAAACTCAATTAGGGCACGCGTTGTGGTTTGCGTGGTCACCCGTCACACCCTGGGATTCTAGATTGAAGAGCACTTGGACAACCCCCGCATGACCTGTATCTCCCCGGAGAGCCTGAAACGGTGGCCAAGAAACGTAACAAGCATGAGGGAAAATGTTGGGATGCAGGATATGCATACTCTGTGATCACCCTTGCAGAGACAACTAGCATCCACAACCTCGCCAAGTTCACCGCCACTTGCAATGATCGAATGCAGCGTGAACAATGTGGGACAGTCACTCCATCAGATAAACGGTTTCTCTGAACAGTCCCGGAGCAGCATTCTCCGTCCTGAGCCTGCGACGGGCCTAATGGGCTGATATTCGCCCCAGGCAAGGATGGACCACAGAGATAAATGGATCCCATGGGGGTGAGCCGTATGCTCTCACCCGACCACACCGCCCCACGAGTCTTTTCTCATTTTGTAGCGTTGTCGCACACAAGAATGTCGTTTCCCGGGGATGTTGTCAGTACGTCTGTGGTGATGTTGTCACGGTTCACCAGAGGGACCCTTGCCGTCGCCCTCATCGCGCCTGTTATTGTTGTCATTGTGGAATTTTATCGTCTCTGACAGGGGAAACAGTCTATCTGCCCGATTACTCTGGTCCGTGGCGGAGCTGGCTAAGCCCCAAAATCCAATGGCGGAGACCCACCATTGATGCAGAGTCTGAGGTGGCGAGTATATGAGAATGTGAGCTGTCTTCCTTCAATAGACGTCGCCACCGCGAAGTGAAATGCCTCACTCGCAATCAATTCCCCCGTGAGGGGATGTAGTACAGCGAAAAGGACAAGCCTTCTTCGTGAAAGGCATCGAACGGGTAGTAAATTGCCATTATTCTCACCCCGGAGGTACGGGGAGAAGTATTATCCCTTGTCGTGAGAGAAACGCCGCTTCATGCACGGGGTTAGGAATGCTGGGTCTAATACGAGGTGATTGCCACTATCAAGTGACGGGTTTCTGACCATGGGAGAGTTCTTTTAGGAGAAGTTAAATGAGTGTCGTGGGTGGATGTGACGAGGAAGGTCCCCGCCGAAGCCACCCAAGCCAGCTCACAAAGTGCTTCCATGGGTAGATATTCACTCTGTTAATGGAGAGTTGTCCAAACACTAATCCTGTAGCCTCTTCTATAGACCGGTTAGGCTGGGTCAATTTTGATTCTTCCATCGTATCCCACCAAGAGTCCTCCCAAGCAGCCATAATCTATGTGTCTGCGGAGAGTATAGAGTGGGTATATAGTGACTATATAGGGTATGATATCTGGATATAGTGGTCTTATGCCAGATAATCTAAATCCTTTTCATTCGTATACTAAATGTCCACTTTTCCCACTTTTCTTAGCAAAGTTTTACACGTCGTAACCAGCGTAAGGGCGATTTTTCCGATATAGCATACCGTGCGTGCTTTTAGCAATACCACCTAAGCTGTATCTTTGATGTAACAGACCTTACAGCTCAGATCATATAATTCAAAACTTGGCCAGTATGGGGCAGGACCCTGGGCACATGGTGAGCTAGTATAGTCGTTTTGATATTAGCTCAGGAAGATATGCGTCATACCGACCCGAAGCTAAATCCAGCCCTTGCGTTACGGACTATCGTGACAAATGCACTGTCGTTGCAGACCGGGACCTTCGTTCTGGCTCTAACCATCAGTCCAGGTGAGCGCGAGGGAACGGACACTCATGGAGAATATATAATTATTAAGGCCCCAACATTGGGGACTGAACTGGAAGTTGCTAACGCCGTATTTTTGGAATTATTTGACATTGTGCTCTATCACACCCCCGATGGGTTCTTCCAACCATGTCCCGCTTTCGGATACCACAGCAAGTGTTTCGACCAGCTCCACGTCTTTTCCTCTAGATAGCGACCACGAAGATACTTTGGGCCTGGCTGGTGCCATTTACCGGCGAGCCCAACTGAGCCCTAGTGCGCCGGCCATTGACTTTGAAGGCCAGATAATCAGCTATGCGCAACTGCATTGCCATGCAGTCTCCCTTTCCAGTCAATAGTCTGGAAAGGGAGTCAAACAGGAGGAGGCGGTTGGGGTCATGACCGGCACTGGGTTCGAACAGATTGTAGCCCAGGCTGCGGTGGTTTATGCCGGATGCACTTGTTGTGCTCTCGATCCAACACTGCCGCTCGCGCAGCTGCAATATCGCTTGACCAACGCCGGGTCACGGATCTGCCTGGTGGATCAGGAAAACAGCAATCGGGTGGAGGAGTTTGAGCTGATCCCGATCCGACTCGAGGACCTCACGCCGAATCAGCTCACCGCTGCGTTGACGGTGCCTCCCCGGGCGATGGGCAGCGAGCACCGAACCCACCTCATGCACACCACGGGATCCACCGGCAAACCCAAGACGGTTCAGATCCAGGCAAAGGGTCTGTTGCACTTGGCGCGGGATGATCGCAATATACCCATCAGGTATGAAGACCGGACTGCTCAGATGGCCATGGTCAGCTTCGACATCTCTCTTTTTGAAATATGGGTGACTTTGCTGCGTGGCGCCACGATTGTGCCCATCTCTCGCAGTCTGCTGTCTGATATCCCGCGTTTGGCTCGCACATGGCGTGAGCTCCGGGTAACCGTCATGTTGGTTCCCGCGTCGCTGCTGCCCATGGTCGTCTTGGCCATGCCCACTGTCTTCTCTGGCATGCAGCTGGTCTGTACCGGTGGCGAGATGCCAAATCTCCCCGCGATGAAGGTGGCCTTGGAGCATGGGCCCCCCAAGCATCTGTTCAACTGCTATGGTCCCACCGAGTGCTGCGTCTTCTCTTTGGCGCACTTGGTCACCTTAGAAGACACGAGGAAGGGCGTTTGTCCGCTGACTCGGCTGATCTCGGACACTCAGATTGCGATCCTGGATCCCAACGGTCAACCAGTGCCGGATGGCCAGTCCGGCGAGCTCTTCATCGGGGGGGACGGCGTGTCTCCTGGCTATGTCAATCTCGCTGATAAGACCGCCGAAAAATTCGTCACCTCGCGTCAATACCCGGCGTTGCCTTCGGGCTGTAAGTTCTATGCCACCGGTGATATGGTCCGCCGGACTGGAACCGGGGAGATCTTCATCCAAGGCCGCATTGATAACCAGGTCAAGATCCGCGGGTACCGTGTGGAGCTGGAAGGCGTCGAGGCGGCCATCATGGATACGGGGCTCGTCACGGCCGCAGCTGCCTGCAAGGTCCAGCGGGGCGATGACGAAGTCGGGGCCGTCTTGGTCGCCTTTGTCATTCCCAAGAACCCCGACTCCTTCACGCCGGACCAACTCACCAATGTGTTGAAAGCGCAGGTGGCCGATTACCTGGTCCCACAGGTCGAGGTGCGCGCCACCCTGCCTCTCAACCACCACAGCAAGGTTGACCGCGCACGGCTGGTCGACGAGTTCCTGGAGGCCGCGACAAAGCGGCAATTGGAGATGGCGCGGGGCGAGGACGCGTCGACGACAATCAGCAGGCTCCGAAAGATCTGGCACTCCGTTCTGCCCGGCTGCGCACGGCACATTGAGGACGGAGATACGTTCCACGCCCTGGGCGGCACCTCCCTCCAGGCTGCCATGTTGCTGATCCGCATGAAGCGCGAGTTTGCCGTAGAATTGACGGCCGTAATGGTGTATGAGCAATTCACGTTGGCCCAGATGGCGCGCTACATCGACGAGGGTGGAGCCAAGTATACGGTTCACGCGGCACACAATCGGGCCTATCGCCAGGATGTCGACATCTACCACTCACTGGATCTCCAGCCCTTGCCGGGTCCGCTACCGCAGTGGGACGCCCCCTTCGAAGGCCGAGTCTTCTTGACTGGTGCCACCGGTTATGTGGGCGCCTTCCTGCTCCAAACCCTCCTGACCCTCCCCGAAGTCAAGACAGTGGTGTGCCTGGTGCGGGCCCCGAACGATCAGCAGGCTCGCAACCGCGTCATGGCGGTTCAAACAAAGTATAGTCTCTGCCAAGCTGCAGTGGACTACTCGAAACTGGTCGCCGTGGCTGGAGACCTTGGTAGTCCGACGCTGGGCCTGGGCGAGGAACTCTTCCACCAACTCGGCTACTGGTCCTCGTGCATCTTCCACTCGGGGGCGCACGTCAACTACGCCCAGCCGTACCACACTCATCGCGACGCCAACGTCCTGGGCACGGCTAATATCCTCCGGCTTCAGGCGACGGGGCGACCCAAGCGCCTGTTCTACATGTCGACGCTCAACATCTACGGGCCCACCGGTTTGGTCGACGGGCACACCCGCGTGAGGGAGGACGATCCGATCATGGAATTTATGAATGCCGTGCAGTACGACAATGGCTACGTGCAAAGCAAGTGGGTGGCCGAGAAGATGATCCTCGACGCCATTCAGGATAACTTCCCCATCAGCATCTTTCGCCCCGGGGCCATCTTCTGCCATAGCAAAACCGGCGTCGGCAACGGGGCGGACTTTGTCGCCCGTCTCATGGCTAGCTGCATGCGTCTGAAATGCTTTCCCACTATTCCCCGACAGAGCAAGAACTTCGTCCCCGTCGACTACCTAGTGGACGTGGTGCTGTACCTGTCCCGGCAGCAGTGTAGCCTCGGGCAAGCTTATAATGTAGCCCCGACGATGGATGAGCCACCAGAGCATGAAATGACCGAGATGTTTCGCATGCTCGAGAAGGCCTGCCAGACACCACTGGAAGAGCTGCCGTATGGGAAATGGCTGGACATGCTCAAGACCCAGGACGACAGTGATCCCCTCCGACCCCTTCTTCCCATGCTGGAGGAAAAGGTCTTTGAGAACCACTGTCGCTGGGAGATGTACTCCAAAATGCCCATCTACGGAACCGACAACTTAACGCGGGATCTCCGCGATGTACCGGACCTGGCCCAGTTCCCTGTCTTGGACCAGGCTCTTCTCAACCGTTTCTTGTCCGGACTCAATATGATTTAACCGGTGATATCATCGCCTTTGGTCTCGCATTTGACAGGCGCGCTTTACCAGTATTTAATCACGACAAAGAGTGTCTTCATGCCATCCTTCCTCCTTCTTGTCTCCTCCGCTTGGCAGTACTCGACCTACTTTCAAACGATCATGCAATTGAATATCTTAGTGTTTTTGGGCGTCCAGAATAGAGATAATACTCGTGTTTACGATATGGTTAATGTAAGCTCCCAGCTACGCCTTGTAGACAAAGCTCTGCTTCACCATACCGCGCGTTACTATCGAGCCTACATCTGCGAATGTTGGCATCCTGCTGCAACATTACAGTGTTAGGTATGGGCAACCGAGTACTGAGCGCCAAAAAGGGCATTATAATAGGGTCTACACTAATTCCAAGTACA
Source organism: Aspergillus neotritici (assembly GCA_023619815.1). Lineage (NCBI taxonomy): Eukaryota > Fungi > Ascomycota > Eurotiomycetes > Eurotiales > Aspergillaceae > Aspergillus > Aspergillus neotritici. The sequence goes on along the minus strand of JALZYL010000052.1, from coordinate 84,565 downwards.
TACGACCATAGGGTGTGGAGAACAGGGCTTCCCGTCCGCTCAGCCGTACTTAAGCCACACGCCGGCCGGTTAGTAGTATGGTGGGTGACCACATGCGAATCCCGGCTGTTGTATGTTTTTCTTTTTGATTCATCTTGTTTTGCTTATCAAAAGTCATGTTTTGTGTTTGCTAGCATCTGAAAACATGCACTTCACTGTAAAATCCCTCGAGAGCCCCTGAGCTTTTGAGATCATGTTTTACTGTTAGGTCCCTACCTGGCTCATGAGATAGGACTAATTATCTAGTATTAAGGGTGTAGCAAACAAGTAGTTTGTTCACTGATCACTTTGAACTATTTCTTCTGACCAGAATATGTTTCCAGCTTTATGCCGTTATTGAAGGTGGCGTTAGGTGGCGCTGATAGTTCAACAGGTATCAAGACTGCAGCAAATAAATAAGGCATTGATAGTCTCGAATCGTCATGGATGTTAAGCTAGCCGCAGGTAACTCCCCATGTCCTTCCTCTTACTTCCCAGACATGATTATATTGCTTTCACATTTGTCTTTCGGACTGTCCGACTGGGGTCATGGGAAGCGTAGCCTCTACTCCATGCCAGAAAAACGCAAAAGATAGGTAATTCGGGCTCGTCAAGCTTGACTTATAATAAGACCATGAGAATGTACTAGAACATCGCCATATGGGAAATGGAGCCCAATTCTCCGGGGAATGTATTAGAGTAATGTTCCTGCATATTCATCAACTTTTCAGCTAGACATTGCAAGGTAGCTATGAGAAAAATCACGGAAACTTCCACGAAGATGTACGATATTGCCACCCTAAGTTTGACGGGATAGCTATTAATATCCAACAACTATGGTGACATACGAGGCAGAGCACTGGAGCAAAAAGGGCCATTGGATATCTGTAAAACATTAATTCACTAAGGTATCACAAGGAATATGGATACAAATGCAATGTGTGTCATCGTCTTAGTGTATGAGACCAGCAAAGCCCGAGGAATACAGAAGCACTCCATCAGTGCTGAGTAGTAAGTGAAGGGGCGCTGAATGGGCGTGTTCGTCGATAGTTGCCATGCCCGAAGTTTTAGGGCTGCCATACGACCCCTTCTTCTAAGAAATTAGGGCGTGTCAGCAAAGCATACACTTCCCTCGTGGTCTCACTCCTGAGGTCATGTCTTCGGCATCAAACATATTGCGCAAGCGGTACCAAGAGAGTGAAGAATGAGAGCTGAGGCTAGTATGTTGTGTAACTGGCAGAGCACAGCTATGCTCAGCTGCGCCGATTGAGTGGCACTAAGGATAAGCATGAGGCCCCCCGAATTCTGTCTAGTCTTGGTTCAAGACTGTAAGAATGGATTCTTTAGGCGACGAATATCCCGTGTATTTAAGACCGAGAAGTGCCCTCAACCTACCTGGCGAAGACCAAAACCGAACCACGAACACTCAAATCTACTGTCCATCCAAATTCTCCACGATGCGATTCCATACTGCGCTTTTCGCCCTCAGTGCTGCCTCAGGAGCAGCCGCGTATGGATGCACTGAGGGTCTTACTTACTGTGGGACGTCGCTGATCAAGAAGGGTGAGTCTTGCTACCAGTACGGATGTTACTCCACACAGACCCTAACATAATATGGAAAGGAAATTACTTCGCGGACATCGTGAGATCTCTTGCAAGGGCGGAACAGCCAGTAAATAATGAATTTATTCTTAACTCGCGCTTTCTGTGTACTGCAGATGAAGACTTTCTGATTTGGGTGGATAAGTGTGCTGATGGAGAGTGCAAGGACAACGGCAGTGGACGGGACGATACCTGCTCTTGAAAACGAGGGGGGAGAAGTTGCATATTGTATGTGAGAGGTGGGGAAAGAGAGTTCATGCTATGAGCTTTGTCTGAAGAGCAATAGAATCAGCGGAGGTGTCATGTATTCGACAGTTTTGCTATAGGTTTTCCCTGTTACGATAGGTTTCCCTGTAGCTTCGTGCGAATTCAGAGACTTTGCAACCCTGATTAATATAGAATTGCGCAGTGTTTGGGGATATGGTGATTCTCCCCATTATGCTAGGGCTGGTAGGAATCACCATTGACAATTATCGGTAGGTAGATGATATAAAGCTTAGGTATTCTCCAACATGGTGCAGACATAACTACTTAAGAGATAAAAACCAGCTAGCTGCTTATTTCTTTCAAGAGCATGAGAAACTAAAATACATGCCATGATGCGAGAGCGTATTTCCCTTCAAGTATGGCATTATTGCTTATAAAGCTCAAAATCAGGTACTGAACAGGAAAGAAAATACTCCCAATGGCAAAAACTAACCATCCAAGACAAGGCCTTTAGTGATCCCTTAAAAATGACCAGTTCTCCAGACAAGGCATCCGACACTTAGTTCCGCAGGTCGCTCCTGTCAATGTCGCGTGCCATATCGATCAGCGTCTCCCTCAGTAGCACACGGTTTCGATACAAAAACCAGTGGTCCCCGTCCACTTCTATCAGACGAAACTCCTTTGCTTCTTTTTCCCAGGCGGCTATCTCCTCCACATATACCAAGCCATCTTGACGCGCAGTAAACGCTGTAATAGGTATATCTAATGGCGCTTCCTCACGGAACTGATATTTGAGCAGTAAAGGCCCATCTTGCCTCATAAGGGGCAGAATAGAACGCAAGTATTCCACATCATCGACGTACCGCGACACAGACATCCAGTAATCGGGGCTGATATCTTCCCGAACAACCTCAATCAGGATATCCCGCTTTTGCCAGATACTGATAAGGCTTGGAGCGATTGTACCGGTGACAAGAAGGTGTGGCAAAGGCTTACCCTGGCGCCGCAGGGCACGAATGATCTCGAATGAAATGATTCCTCCAAATGAATGCCCCCAAATGATGGCGGGGAACCCAACTACGTTCTCCATGTCGTTCAGAATGCCGGACACGATCTCCTGTATGCTGGACGCGGGAGACTCATCAGAACGAGTTGCACGACCGGGAAGCTGCACTGCGATAGGGTCAAGCCCGTCTGGTGGGTTTGATAGGATGGGAGCAAAAAGTGATGCCGCGGCTCCCATGGAATGAACACATACTAGACGAGGGCAGTGGGTGTTGGCAGCACTACCCCGAACAAACCAGGGCGAAATCCTGGTCAGTCCATCATAAGACATAGCATCCAACTGATCATCCCCAATATTGGTGGTGTCATTGATTGCTAATTGGGGATCGTGAGCTGTCCCATTCAATTCGTCGGCAATCTCTTGCAGACTTGGTCCCTCGAAAAGCCTTATGAGGGGGTATGAGGTTCTGAACTCCCGAAGGATCAACCCTCGCAATTGTGTGAGAGTCATGGAGTCGAGAGAATATTGATCAATCTTTTCAGTCGGAGATATCCGACTGGTATCTACCCCTAATATCTTCGCCAACCCAGCTTGTAGTGTGTCTCTCACAGCCTGGACTCTGTCTGGACCCGATAGTCGAGGTGAAAACACTTGAGATCCGCCGTTTCTATCTGCTTCCTGCTGTTTATCTAGTCCAAGATAAGCACCGTCGTAGGCAAGGTGGGGGGGTTGGCTTTGAGGAACAACGACCAGTCAATGCCAGCAATCATCGTTTGGGAGGTGTTGTAAATAAGAGCACGTTCTAATCCAGACAAGACCGTCGGGAGATTTGTGATGGATAGACCTTCCGACTCAGCGAGCTGGAGAACTCGATTAGTACCGGAAGAGGTGCGTGACATGCCTGCATATTCTCCCAGAACCCCGAGGTTAAGTGAGATGCCGGGCAGGCCAGATGCTTGACGATGTTGTGCTAGCCCATCAAGGAATTTGTTTGCCGTTGCATAGCTCAGTTGTCCTGCTACTCCCAGGATACTGGAAACGGATGACACTAGGACAAAGAAATCAAGGTGTAAGCCTTGTGTTGTTTGATGGAGATTCCATGCTCCCAAGGCCTTGGGGGCAAAAACGGTATGGAAGTTGTCCGGTGTGACGTCGTGGGCAGAGACAGTTCCCAGTACACCGGCAGAATGTATAACACCTGCAATCGGTGGCCATGGCCTATTCTGTTGGAATAGAGATTCAGCTGCCTGTATGTTGGAAACATCCCCGGTCTCAATGTTAACTGTGATCCCTTTACGCCGCAGATGTAATATGAGAGCGTGATCTTCGGGAGACTTTGGTCCTGTCCTGCTGACAAGCACGAGATGTCTCGCTCCTCGCTCAACCAAGAATCTGGCTAAATGCAGTCCCAACCCACTTGTACCACCGGTGATTAGGTACGATCGATTTCCGTCCAACTTCAAGTGCTTTGGAGGCATTGCGTCGATGTTAACACCGGCCGGCATTTCCACCGCTGCCTTGCCAATCACAGAAGATCGGGAGAGTCGCTTTAGCGCCGTGGATAGCTCTGAGATAGAGTGCGTGGTAATTTGCGGTGGTACTAGTATACCGCGTTCAAGAAGTCTCAGTACCTCTTCGACGATCTGGCGGTGTAATTTTGGTTTCTGTGCCGCCAATCTATCAATATCGACGGCGAAGAAGGCGCAGTTCTGACCAAGTTTCTCCAAGCCAATCCTTGTATTCCGATAGATATCTGTTTTTCCAATCTCCAGAAAGCGCCCGAATGGAGCAAGGCATGCCATAGATTGCGAGAACATAGCTCCAGGCAAACAATTCAACACGACATCGACGCCCCTGCCATGAGTCGCAGTTTTAATCCCATCATGAAATGTTAGCGAGCGGGAGTCAAAGATTGCTTCAACTCCCATCTCGGACACCCAGGCTCGGCGGGCAGGACTCCCAGCTGTTGCATACACACGAGCTCCAATGTGTTTGGCAATCTGGATTGCCGCTATTCCCACACCACCGCCCCCCGAGTGAATCAGAATGCTTTCTCCTGCTATGAGTCGCCCGAGATACCCGAGAGCGTAGTATGCTGTAGTGTTACTGACCAGCACGCAAGCTGCTTGAGTGACAGAAAGGGAGGAGGGGATAGGCGTGACGAGGTCACGGCTGGTAACGGCATAGCCTGAGATGCCGTTGGAAACTCGGGCCATGACCAGAGCACCGCGATCAATATCTTTCACATTCTCGCCGGTTCCTGTAACACGCCCAGACACTTCGAGTCCCAGGTTTTGACCAGTTAGGCCATCAGAGGTGGCTCTGTCGCTCAATGAGCCCATGGCATTAGTGACGTCCTTGTAGCCCAGGCCCGCAGCATGGACTTCAATCCCCACTTCATTTGGACCGAGCTGTGGGAACGACTGCTCCCTCAAAACCAGGTTATCAAGACCGCCATCGTGGCCCCTTTCTGCTTGGTATTTCCCTCCTCTTACAGGAAGTGACCTCATATTCTGCTTTTCTTCATGCTCAGCATCCACGGCCACTATTCTCCTGACAAACCGGTCTTCGCCCCGGAGAGCTACTACTGTCTCATGGCGACCGAATCGAAGAGTTCGAAGCTCTGTCTCTAGGAGCGCAGTTTGTCGCTCAGCCATATCAATTGCAAGATCAATGACTCGAATCGAGGAATGTGGTAACTCATTTACCATCACACGCGTAGCTGCTTCTACCGAGGAGGCAAAAGGGTTGCATTGTGTATCTGCGGGCGTCATACAGCTCCCCTCTGTGAGTACCACGACCGCACAAATGCCATTATGGGCGTGAATCCAACATGCAACACGCGTAAGTGTTTGAATTACAGCGTCCAGGTCTCCGTGCATATGTCTCTCTGGGGGGCCCGACAGCAACGCCGGCACGATGAGAAGTGTCCGGCGGTCCAGATTGAATCCCCACTTGGCAGCTTCCCACGAGGCCTCCACTGCCTGTAGACCCTTTTCATAGATGCGCGAACGAGGGAATGCGGTTCGAACAGTAGGTAGTAGCCAGTTCAGTAGGCTGCCTGGCGGGTCAAGGATTAAGACGCTCTCAAAACTAGTTTCCCCCCTCTTGGACTGCTCCTCCGTCTCCGACTGAAAAGATACACGATATTCTTTAAACGGCGCTAAAGCTTGGCTTTGAAGCCGTTTCATTGTCAAGCCAGCGAATACCGCAACAAGTTGGCCATCGTTTCCATATATTGTCAAGTCGTATCCTAAAAACGTATCGTCGAGCTGATATACCTGGATATGTGCGAAGACAGATGTGACAGGATGATTATTCATAATGTCTGCTGTTCGCACATGGCTAGGCAAGTACACACCGTGAGGATTGCCAACGTGGTGCTGGTAAGCGTATACGGTGTGAACACAAGCATCCAAAAGCGCAGGATGGAAGGTAAATCGCGATGCCTCCTCAAGCAAGAAAGATGGAAGCTCGACAACAGAGAAAAGCTCCGCACCAAGGCGCCATATGTTTCGAACACATCTGAATGCTTCGCCATACCGAAAGCCTGATTCTTCGAGCCCTCGATAAAATACATCTGTGTCCATCTGTATGCCTGACTGCAGACGAGACTTTACAGTGTCAAGAGCCTCTGCCTCTGTTTTGGGCGGCATATCGCGGGCATTTATTCGGCCTCGGGAGCATGCATGCCAAGCAGCTGTTGGAGATGCATTGCCCCGTCGAGAGCTGAGAACGTAGTCTCCGGTAGGACTATTGATCTCCAACATAATCTGAGGAGCCAAATCTTCTGCGGAAGCGAGGACAACGGGCAGTTCAAATCGAAGATCTTCCAACCAGATTCTCTGATGTATGAGAAATTTGCTGACGGCTAAGTATGCTGCCTCAATGTGTCCCGTCATTGGGAAGACAATTGCTCCGTTAACCACATGATCACTTAGAAACGGTGAAACACCGGTGCTCAATTGAAGTCGCAATACACCATGTTCCTCGTCAGTCAGGCTGGTCGAGCTTCGGAGAAACGGGTGGCGAGCCTCTGCAAGACGGTTCTGCTGGGCTTCTGGATCCTCGAACCAATAGTGCTGCCTTTGAAAAGGGTACAGGGGCAGGTCGATAAGACTGCCGCCTCCGCCGTTAAATGATGAAATATCAACAGCACTGCCTACCGCATGAATGGCACCTATGACGCGTGACATGGGCTCAACTTCGCTACCGCGGAGCATGCCTGGAAGCAGGTAGACTGGCCGCTTAGCAGCCTCTGCGATGTCTCGAGTACCAGATAGAAGGACTGGGTGCGGTCCGATCTCGATCAGAAAATTGAAGCCGTCTTCGATCATTCGACCTGCTGTCTCGGTGTATCTAACCGGCTTTCTTATGTTCTCAAACCAATACCCCGCATTCAAGTGCCTCCCCGACTCGACAGTCGTTGTAACGGTGGAGTACAGGTTTATTTCCGTTTTCTTTCCTTGAACTGGAGACAAGGCCTCAACAAGTTCACCTTTCAGGGCGTCCATGAAGCGACTGTGGTATGGAGTATCTACCTTGACAAACCGAGCAAACGCATTCCGCTTCTCAAGCTCCCTGGCGACATTCTCGAGGCTCTCCATATCGCCCGTTAAAGTAGTCATCTTTGGGCCATTCAGGGCTGCAATCTCCACACAGCTGCTAGCCTGCAAGCGCTGAATTAGACTATCAGCTTCCTTGGCCGACAGTGCTGTGGCCAGCATCGACCCAGCTCCGGCGGCCTTGCCCTGAATTTGAGACCGAAAGTATATCACTTTAACAGCATCTTCCAGGCTTAGCGCACCGGATATATGGGCGGCAGCAATCTCCCCAATGGAGTGCCCTAGGCAACCTTCTGGTTTGACACCATAAGATATAAGGGTCCTCGCCAGTGCGATCTGTATTGCTGCTATTGCCGGCTGCGCAATCGTAGTTTTGCTAAACTTGGAGTCATCTGGCTGCCCAAAAATCTCCTCGATAATTGAGAACTGCGCGATAGAGACAAAAATATTATCGAAGGCGGCCAGGTGTTCACGGAACGTAGGTTCTTGATACACAAGCCGCATTCCCATCCCAAGCCACTGGCCGCCTTGGCCAGAAAACACAAAAGCGACTCTTGGCGACGATATGCCTGGAAGCTTCTGCAACGTCAAGATATTTTTGGAAGGTTGCTGGGAGCCGACCTGGTCAAGTCGGGAGCACAGTTCGTGTAAGCCCTGCGCCGGAATAACTGAAAATTCCGCATGCTTGTCCCGACGCATGTTCAGGGTGTATGCGATATCCTCGAGGGAGTGTTTTCCTAGGCGCAGGAAGGAAGCCAGATCCCGGGCACTATGCGCTAATGCAGACGGCGACTTTGCAGATAGGTTAAAAACGCGCGGCCTGCGATGAGACTTTCCAGCGCCAGTGCCGATATCTTTTGGTGCTTCTTCGAGTATGACATGTGCGTTAGCACCTCCCGCACCAAAGGAGTTGACGCCGGCCAATATCCTTTGTCCTTGATTACGAGACAATCTAACCTTCTTCCTCGAGATTTCAAGTCGTAGCGACTTAAAATCGATCGAAGGGTTTAGAGTTGCGTTGTTGACTTGCGGGGGAATTTCGCCATAGAAAGCAACGAGAGCAGCTTTGATGAAACCAATAATTCCAGCAGCTCCCTCAAGATGGCCATAGTTCCCTTTGACCGACCCTATCCAAAGGGGCTCTTGTTTTTCGGAACGCTTTTGTCCAAGTTGCTTCCCTAGGGCATTTGCTTCGACCGGATCCCCAACGAGGGTGCCGGGTCCGTGGGCTTCTATATACTGGAGCTTTGTGGGGTCTATGTTGGATTGTGTGTAGACCGTCTCCAGTAACTTTTCCTGTGAAGCCACGCTTGGGACAGTGAACCCATCCGCTGTGTACCCATCCTGGTTTACTAACGAGCCACGAATACATGCATAGATCCTGTCCTTGTTCTGGATTGCTGTGCTGAGAGGCTTCAGGTACACGATTCCGACGCCCTCGCTGCGAACATAGCCATTTGCCGACGCATCAAACGGTTTGCAGGATCCATCCGGGGACAGGAACCCTGACTTAGAAAGCATGATCGTTGATTCCGGTCGAAGAATAGCATTAACCCCACCAGCTAGCGCCCCCTCACTTTCCCCTGCCCAGATGCTTTGGCACGCGAGGTGCAATGCTGACAAACTGCTGGAGCAGGCAGTGTCTAGGGTAATACTCGGGCCCTGCAGGTCCAGGCGATGAGATACTCGATTTGCTGTTGCCCATATCATAGATCCCAGAGCGACATGGGGACTAATACTGTCCCGCTGCTCAGTGGATGTCTGTATGCCGAGATGATCATACATGAAGGTGCCGAGAAAAACGCTCGTCCGTGAACCGGCTACCTTCTGCAGAGGGGTGCCCGAGTCCTGCAGTGCATGGACACTTGCTTCCAGGGCGAGGCGCTGTTGTGGGTCAATCCTGGATGCTTCAGCCGGAAAGTAGCCGAAGAAATCAGCATCAAATGACTTGATGTCCTCCAAGAAGCCACCCTTGCAATTTCTGATCTTCCCGTATTTCTGCGGATCTTTGTCGTAGAACGAACTCGCGTCAAACCGGTCTTTTGGAATATCTCCTATAGTATCGATGCCTTGCTGTAGAGTTTCCCAAAATTCCGTTGCGCTGGAAACACCTCCAGGAAAGCGACAGCCAATCCCGACAACGGCAATGGGTTCGCGCTCTGGAGCAGCCATCTTGATCAAATGTTAGATCGGTAAATGTAACAGATACGAAAAAGAAATTCCAAGTCTGTCTGATAGTGCTTAATAACTTGGACAATCGAAGATGGATATGTACCGAAGTCGCACCGAGAAAGGGGATATTTGAGGGTTTATATGGTTCAAAGTCCACGTCTGCTCCCTGTACCTTAGATATATCTCCACCCAAGCTTGACCTGTTTTCTCAGACCGAATCAAGAACATGGAGGTTTCTAGCGGACTTCCCTTTGTGAGCTACCTCCGCCCTTTACCTGTCTCTCATAATGACTCAACGACATAGAGGATATAAGCGGGCTTTCCGTTTCACGTACACTTTTCTTCTTGAGATATCTCCATCCTTGATGGGCCATGTTTTTTCATACTGGGCCCACAACGTCGAGGTTCCAGGCGGGCTTTCTTTTTTGGGCGAACCTTGCTTTTTAAAACCTTGTTTTGCCATGAGATAATGTAGATGCCTCGTGCTATGATTTATGCGGGTTCTACCTTCACCATTCACCTGTCCAAGTGTGCTAAATCAGCCGCATAGATCTTTTTAATGGCTTTTTGATCGTGTACGCAGGTTTTTTGATTGGAGATACTCACCTGTTCCGTGATATCATTTGAAGATATATCTCAACCGGTGCACCAAAAAGACGAACGGCATTTGGCAGCATGGGGATTAACCTCACTGATATCCCCAACAATACGTCATATGTTATGGTTTGTCGCGATGATATCGCCACTATTCACATTCATCTCATGAATTATGTGGAAAGACGCGATGAAAACAACCAAAATGGTGAAAATCTTGCTGACATTGATGCTTGGAAATGGGTTGCAGATAGTTGCCAGGATGTTTAAATACAAAGTCAAATTTATGGGGAAAGAACTCTGCAGCCTGTCAGCTGACATGCCAACGAACTGCAGTCACTTCTACAATTATATATACGGGGACTGTTAGATAAACTTTCTTCTATGTAAACCCTGTTTTAATTGCCAGTAGAGTTTTGAAAATACGTCACACGTTCTCATCTGTGCCCAAATTTCATACTGTCAAAATTAACTGGTTCTCTGGTTATCTTAGATAATACAAAGATTAAGTATCTGACAACCTGTACTTCCACAATCCTATTCTCATATTGAGAAAAACAGAACCCGCTGTTACACGGTGTATAATAACGCTCAGAAACTATCTGACTTAGTAGTCGTGAATCATAGTTATACTCTCTCCTTATCACCAGACTATGCGCCCTGTAAGGCTTCTGTCTCCCTTTGTATGAGACTGGGTAAAGGTACCAAGATACATCTCCTGTTTCATGCTAGATGGCTTAGAAAACTAAGCTATAACGCTACATGGGACTAAAGCTGAAGTCTTCAGCGATAGCAACATGCGATCACAGTATACATATAATATTAGTCACGTGGTTAGTGCAGCCCTATCTGATAGCATGTGTATGAAGTGGCACCTAAAAAGCCAGAATTGAACTTGCGTAAAACTCTGTCTACTATGAAGTCGAAGTTAGCGCATCATATAGCCAACAACACAACAAGCGGTTGAAAGCAATCAGGCGAGGGATCCCTGTGATTGCAACCAGATGTTGCCCTTGTAGGATGTTATCCTATGCGACACGTTCTCAGTCAGATATTCATGAAATATACAGTACTAGAGTTTACTGAAAATTCAAACATGTAATTAATACATTCCTTGCTTATAAGTATTTTATACTTACTTTACTAAGCTATATATACTTTATTTATTATATATCTAATATATATTTCTAATTATAATAATTATTTCTCTTCTTTTAAATATCTTGATTATAAAATAATAAGATCTTATTATTAATCTAATTAAAAAGTAATTAATTAGTAATTCTAGCTCTAGTATATCTAAATTAGATAAGTTAGAATAATAATAATAAGTAATTTCCTTGCGAAGAATAAGCATCTGCTTTATGATTGCATACTTGATTAATTACAGTTATCATATTTTATCGTCATCTTTCTCTCCTGTTTTAGCTCTCTAGGTTTAATGTATTTTCAGCTCCCTTTTCGTTGTACTGTGACTTCAACGCCTTTAGTGTAGACAAAGAAGGCATTTCTCAATGTCCACTCTTTCGAGGGATCTTTTAGTTCAAACTAAAAGTCAATTAATAAGTTATCGACTTACTAGAAAATAAAGGCCGACAGAAAGACATACCTTGAATCTCGTCAGAAGTTCAGGAATAACCTTGTACATCTCCAGATACGAGATGTTTCGACCCAAGCAAATTCTCGAACCCCCTCCAAACTAAGATAATCTTTATCAGCATTACCGAATCGGCAAACAAAACCTACTAGTACTGTTGGAATCCGGATATCAGGACAGCTCACCGCAAATAAAGTTCGTTCCATCTCCTTCCTCTCTTCCCCACCCGCTTCAACCCACCTTTCCGGCCTCCAGGAAGCGGCGTCCTCCCCAAACACCTTCTTGTCCTTGTGCAAGACCCAAGCGTTTACCCCAAGGACCGTCCCACCCCTAAAGTAATTCCCACACAGCTCGACGCCACCGGGCGGAGCCACCCGCTCCAACGGGATTCCGATTGCCGGGGTCATCCTCAGAGCTTCCTTGATGCAGGCGTCAAGGTAAGGCAGCTTGTGTGCGATATCCCAGGGGATTGGTGATGGAAGATTAGCATTGTCTAGTTCGGCTAATAGAGCCGCCATGGAATCCGGATTCTTCAAAAGGTAGTATATCACTGACGTCAGTGTGATGGCAGTGGAATCAGAGCCGGCTTGGACGTTCTGTTGACACCAAGAGATGATCCAACTGCGACATTTTTCTATTAGGAAACATTAAAGGAAATTCCGCAATAGGTATCTTACAAGTCGGGAATATTAGGATGGCTCTCTTGTATGTTCAAGAAACGAGTCAGGAAGTCCCGTCCTTGGGTCCTCTTTTCAGGATTTTCGCGGAACTCCCTTTTCCGCTCGTCTATCCGCTCCAGGGCAAATTTCATGACTGGGGACATAGTGGGTTTCGAGAACAAACCGGATAAGAACCCAATAAGCGGATTCTTATGCAGAACCTTATCCAGCCAGGGCATCTGACCAGCCTATCACCCAGCGGGGCTCCATCAGTAGACGCTCTCAAACCAACCACATTTCTGCAATAGGGTAAGGAGAAAGCAAGAGATCACTCACAACAGCAACATACGAAAATCGCTTTTCTATCATCTGTATAATACCATCCACGTCCTCACCCCTCTCCAAAAACCCAAGCCTCTTCCCAAATGTAATCTCCAGGACCACATCCGTCGCAAACCAATGTAGCCACGTCCCCAGATCGATAGCCTTCCCTTCGTCTGCTAACTCCTCCAGTCTGTCAAAGAAGAAAAGCTCGGTGCTCTCGACCAGCGGCTCGTACGTCTTGAGGTTCGTCATGGCGTACACCTGCGCAATAGGGCGCTTCATTATCTCGTGGACGGATTCGTCCTGCGTGGAGAAGATCGTGGGCACGACCTTCCCGTGCGCGACGTTGCCCATGACTGGGTAGAAATCGGACTTGGCATAGCGGGTGCGTGTGTTGTACAGGATGGGGATGGCAGCGGGAGAGCTAACGGATACGTTGTTGGGTCCGAGGCGAACGAGGGGTCCGTGGCGTTCGTGGAGACGCTGGTGGTGCTCGTGGGCGGACTCGGTACGCACCAGAAGGAGACGGTGTAGGTCAGTTAGTTTTGCGAGGAATGGGCCCGGGATGGAGCGCAGATCGGAACGGAATAGTGGGAAGAGGATGAGGTGGTAGAGGAGGTAGGTGATTAGAGGGGCGCTGAGGGCAACTAGGAGTGGGAGAGATGCAAAGTCCGCGTGGACATGCATCTTATCCATCGTTTCTCCTTTATTGTTGTTATTATTATTGTTTTTATAATGGGTGTGAAGGTTTTTGAAATATCGTCGTCGGCCGTAAGATGAATTCGCTTGGACTGCGTTTTTTGATATCTGCCTATGCCGTCTGTCTTATTATGCCTTGTCGTATGCTTTCACCGTAAGCAAGAGACCCCGCATTCCCCTGAGCCGCGGATACACGGGCTCCCAACCTTGCATCCGCTAACGCATCCTGTGCCCATGCTATAATACACCGTCTGCCAGCAGATAATCATGAAGATCGACTGCCCAACTCAGACACCGCCCCCACTCGTATATGCCTTACTAGTATCATGTCATGAGTTACCATTTCTCTCCAAGAGTGTGCATTATTTTGCAGATGTTACCCTATTAGTATAGTGTTGATTATCAAGAAAAATTGTACAGACTGTTGTAGGCAAATATCATATACATGGTTTATATGTTAAGGGTATGTCACCGTAAGATTATTGCATTAGGGGTCCATGGGAGGGTTCACGAAGTCCATCCTTGAAGAGAACCCAAGTTCCGGCGTCCCGGTCTCTAAAGGCCCCTACCCTCGGAAATAAGCAGAACAGACAATAGAAGCGGGGTGTACGAAGGATTTGAAGTAGTGCATAGCAAATTACCCTCTCGCCGACGATCAGTGGGGCTCGGGGTGGATACACGAGTAAAAGCCACGGACCGTCCACGTACCCGAGCTAATAGGCGAAAGTGCATCCAGTAGCGACAGATGATTAACGTATTTCCCGACCGACCCGGCCACCCCGACCGACCCGGCCACCCCTTTAAAAACAACCGTGTCTAGAGAACTTGAAGCTATTCCCAACCATCTAAACATGTGTTTTTTATTGAAATAATTAACTATGATGTGTAGGATACCTAATTCTAGTATATTCTTGAATATTATAATTAGAATATATTAATAAAGTGTGTCTTAGTATACTTAAAGATAGAGATATAGAACTTATTATAATTTTTTTTATACTATTTTCTAGCTGATTTCTTTAATATATTAGATTCCTAATCTCTTATACTAAGATATTTTTATTAGAAGTTATTTAATATTATAAATAACTTCTTTTTTACTTCTTCTTCTAGTTTTTAACACGGAGTTTATAATTCTTCTTAACTAAAGTAATAGTATTATATATAACTATCTTATAACTCTTTATAATCTATTAAAAAGCTCTTTTTAAGAGTATATAAGAACTTTAAGAGTCTCTTTTTAATAACTTTTTAATAGAGAAAGCCTGCTTCTATAATTAATAAATAATATAAGATATTATAAGAGTAGAGAAGATAGTAAAAGTCTTCTTATTTTTATAACTTTCTGAAGAAGATAATATAATTATAATATAAAGCTTTTTAAGTACTTATTAAGAATTAAATAATTATATTCTAGTAGTAATAAAGCTATTCTAAATATTTATAAATTTAAAAATATTCTAATAAATAGTAAAATAGGTCTGTAAGAAGTTAAGCTTATTAATATATTTATATTCTAATCATATTTTTAACTTTATAAGAGTTCTATATACATGCTTTAAAGAACTAAAATAATCTATATCTAATAATTATAAGAGATAAGAGAAGTAAGAAGACATATAGATTATTATAATCTTATTATTATAATATATTTTATTAAATATAGACATGAGATAATTCTTATAATTATCTAAAATAAGTAACTAGTATTATCTAACTATATAACTAGTTATTATTAGAATAAATATCTTTTAAAGTTATTATAGGCCTATTTTATTTATTATCTAGTTATTTAAACTAATTTTAATTTTCTAATCTTATAATATACTAGTTTCTTTATATTATTCTTTAATATAAACTTTTTCTTTAAAGATAATATAAGAAGAAAGACTTTAACTATTTAAGTTAATATATTTAATTATTATAATCTATTTCTAGTTATCAGGCTAGATAAGATAAGATTTTCTAAGTATACTAGCTCTTATTATTATCTTTATAATAATTATTATATTTATTATAAAGCCTGTTTTATTAAAATTATAAATATTCTTAGATAGAATATTATACTATATTTAAATTCTTTATAATTATATAAACTATCTTTATATTATCTTAGAATTCTTATATTTAGTTTATTAATAATTATATTTATATATAAAATAGCTTTAGATCTCTAGATAATATTAAATAAGTATAGATACCTAGTTCTTACTAATAAATATATATTATATTAGATTATCTATCTAGAGAATAATATTAGCTATCTCTCTTATATAAGAATATCTAAAAGTAGTTTTATATATATTTTAAGATAAAATTTATTTTATTAAAGTATCCTCCTGAATCTAAGATAATCTATGATTATTTATATATTATTCTATCTAATATTAATAGTCTTTTAAATAATCCTAAAGAATAGAGTATAACATGCTAAAAATCTCTGTAGTATAATAAATACTTAGAATTTTATTATTTTTTAAAATAGATATTATAAGTTAAATTCTTTTCTCTTGTTCCATCAAGTTTTTTAATAATTTAGATCTTTTTAGTGGCATGATTAATAATTAAAAGGCTTTAATATTTTAAACATGGGGATATTGAAAAGGGTGACCGGGTCGGTCGGGGTGGCCGGGTCGGTCGGGAAATATGTTACTAGCTCAGTGGTTAGTAATGCCTCAATTACGTGAAAAGAAAAGGGCCCCTGCACAGACCATAATAGCTTGGAGACGGGCTGTGGATCCACTGTGGACCACAGGACAAGGAATGCCTTGGGAAAGCTTCACTCCACGCTAATCTGACAGGAGACTACTATTTACAGAACGGTGGGAACCTCGGAGGAATGAAATAGGACGAAAAATGTGGATTAAGTGAAGAGCAGTATGAAATACAAGTTTCGCTTTTTGGGATCAATTATACAAAATCAAGGATCGATCAGACTGGATCAGCACAGTTCTGCTCGTGGCAGACCGGACATATAATTATGGACCTTCCTTTGGACAAGCTGCGATCAAGGTGTGGAGTAGTTCGTAGCCGACTTGGAGGACCACATAAACTCCCGTTGGACCGTGATAGAAAGATCAGGGTCGTCGTCGTTTCCCAGATCAAGAGATGAGTTTCTCGCACCCCGACGAATGTCGTTCGTCAGCGCAACATCTCCAGTGCCAGACACGAAGGTTCCGCCTTCTTGCAGGCGGTAAAAGTCGCTTGTTTTCTTGCTGGAACCAAACCCGGATGGGAAGAGATACCGGACAAGGGGTCGGAGGGTCGGTAGGCATGCAGACACGATTCCCATTGAAGGTTCAATCGAACTCCATATAAATCCGCGGCCAAAGTTCCAAGGAACGTCCTCAGACTCATTCATGATACGTACTGCGTAGCACCGAAGGGCGCCTGCAACACAGGCGCTGTGTGAGACAGATATGGTGTCAGTATCTATCGCCGGTGGGGAGGTTATCTCGCAACATGGAGACATACAAGGTTCCAAGACCGAAGATGCACATGACGGCTAGCTTCTGAGGGGTTGGCATCTGGAGTTTATAAACCTCGTAAAACGGGGCACCTAGGATGATGAAATCGGTGACAGCCTCGGCAATGCCATTTCCCATGAAGTAGGCCTGGACGTCGATGCATTCCCCTTTGCCAGGTGGTTCCGCGAACTGCTTCCAGAGATAGTCCAGTGGTTTGCACTGGACTACATTTACAACCATCACACCCACGAACCAGCCAATTGCAAGAAAGGAACACGTGTAGAGAACGTATCTGAAGTGAGGGACCGAGAAGATCCGGTGGTAAAACATGATCACCGACATCTTAATCGCAGGGATAGTGCAGCTATAGATAAACTCCATAGCGAAGACCAGCTAATGCCGAATAATTAAGGTTAGTAGACGTCACGTCCAGTATTCTCGGTTGATTGCAAGTTTTAACTGACCTGGTAAATCACCTCTAAGTTGACAGCGGGGTGCCATATATGCTTGCCCATTCCACCTAGCTTTGCCACTATGATTGGAGTTCCCAGTCAATCTTCCCGTTAATAATAGGATATTGTATTTCTTACTCAGGATGTTGGTCGCACAATTGGCGCTCGACAGGACCTGGTAGAATTAGTCGCCACAGAATACGACAAGGTGTAGAGCATGCAAACCAACCAATGCCACCATGATTAAGTAGTCATCCCATCTGAACCCAGCTTTTGAGATATATCTCGCCCAAACCCGCAACCCTACCGCGATGATGGCGAGAATAGCCGGTGCAAGCACGGAAGCGATGACTTTACCCGATCGATCCTCGTTGATATCAAGGCCTGGGGGTGGCGGCGGCAGCTCCATAACGTTCGTCCGTTGAAGCCCTGGGCTTTCTTTCCTGTCACAACTCGAGCATGTGGGGTTGTAAAGGTTGAAGATTAAGACTGGGTGGGGTGAGAGGTTCAACTAGATATAGAGCAGCACGAGCCTCCCCCCGCTAAGTACCAAAGTCAGGGGCAGGTAGGTAGGGCATGTCGATTAGCTTTGCACTGCACTTGAAACGGCTCCATTTTTTGGGCCCGACTGAATTCTTGTTAGTCTCCAATCCTGAAGCAGTCGTTATAATTGGCCGATTCTTCAGGGTCCATATGGACGATCAGGGTGACCGAGGTGGTCGACGCTATACATGGAGGCAGCTCCTACTTCTCCCACCGATCGCGAGTGGCAAGACCAGCGATTGGGATCGTTACATTAGCCTAACTTCCTGTCTTCATGGAGAAGTCATTGCGTAAAAGTCAGACTTTAGTGTCTAATTGACGAGAACCGCCCACTAGGAAAAGATAATGCCATCCCAAACTTTGGGCTATAGTTGGCCTGGCTCAACCGACCTCGTTGCTCACCAATGACCGTGGGAAGGAGTATGCAGCAGAGTGACAACAATCTGAGACCCGGCAATCAGGTTTCGACACCTTTTGTTGCTATTCCCGCCCATAATATATCTCAGAGCAGATTGCCCGCGTTATGGTGCTGATGGTGTGGGTGCCAATGGTGTTAGTGCTGATGGGGACACTGGCCGCGGTGGATACCGGGCGGAAAGGCGGCTCACTCCGCACGCCGATCATTAAACTCGTATGTCAATATACGCGAAGGAGCAATCCGGTACCTTTTCGAAAAAGAGTTGGGTGTTGTGAGGAAATTGGAGACTTACGTATGATATGCCGTACATATAAGCTTTCTGCAAGGTGAGCTAGGGTATGCCGATGTCTTCACCTGCAACTTCGGTATGATGGATGGATGGGAACAAGTAAAACCCAGTTCCTTGAAGGTTAAAAATCCAACAGATAAGTGCATTGCAGTAGAATGGCTTAAATATGATCTAGTAACCAGCAATGCAATTCTTGAGTACAGTTATTTATAGTATCCAGAACATAGGCCTGGATAATGTATTTTACTGAATAGTAAAGTATATGATATGGAATTATCATCCAACGTTGGAATGATTATAAAAGTATCATTCCACCCAATCGCCATAGATTTAGACTATGAATATGAATGGCATGATAGGTATAAACAGTTATTAAATCAGAGGAGATACTCCTTACATATTACTAGTATTATAGCCCTTCATAGTGTTTTCCAAAATTATCAAAATTTATTTATTCGGTTGGATTTCTACAATCATTGGGAAACTTGAGTGTTACTGGATGACTTCGACGCCTTTTTGTTAGAATTAGTGTGACCAACATATAATACCCCTGTGGGATGTGGCAATATAATATAACTAGTTCGTCACTCACATGTCTGAAATACTTAGGGGTGATTGACGAGCTACCATGTAGCTGGATACAATGGTATTTTAGACTAGTGACAGGCTCAAGCTATAATATGATAGCCCCAGCACCAAAATACTGAAGCAGTATTTGGTCAGGCTTGATATGACTGATATCCCAACATAATATGTATTCTTATTTAGGTGAATGGATTAAATAGTTAGATAAGCTAAGAAACTAGTGACATAGTACTAGTCTATATTTGACAAGTCTCAGCTGAACCAAAAATATTAATATTCTCTAATCAAGCTCTCTTCCTAGCATTCAGTATTCTGATTAGCCTACTACTATACTTGATACAACAGGGTTGCCACATTGATCACTATGTAAATCATTACCATAGAGTACTTAGAGTTAATATATAAAATTGGATCATTCAATAGGTCCATGTAGGGCATCCCATAGTTCATAATATTCTAGTGGGGGTTTGTATTCAATATTAACTACTATGCGAACTACTGCAGACCATCACGTCCTATCACACAAGGCTACCGGTATCCACTCCTCAAATTAGACTGTTTTGTGGATATCAGGGCCTTGCTTTTTCCATCCAATCTAATTATGCCCCAGTACTACAGATCCCCAGTAAATAAAGATCTAGCCTTTGTATATTGAAATATTCAGCTTTTGTTTCTGGTTGTTGATTTGCCCGCGAACCTAAAGTTCCTCGAGGAGCTTCACTCCTACTTTCAGGATATCCAAAGCAATAACTATGGAAGATAGTTCTCCACTGTGGTGGAAGACAAGGCTAGGTCCAGTGCAGGTGGGGCGGGATCGGATCGGCGTGTAATTGGATTTGAGATCTAATATCATCAAGTTGTGGAAGTGACCAAAATGGTCTATGAGATTTAGATCCACTCTTTCCCCCCAAGATCTCAACCATGGCAAATCATGTTCATTCCCAAAGATCCGGATCTTCAGTGAAGAGCATGTTCATGACTCGGATTATTCTAGTGATTCCAAGCTGAACCGGCACATCTCCCTGCCCATATCGCTACTATATAATGGCCCATCCCTTTCCAGCTCCGGACTTATTTGTTGGATAGCACATGCTCTTGGATGTCTCTGATTTTATTACTTCCGCATTAGTCGTTTTTGGAAGAGCTGTCTGACAATCACAAGCCCTTTTCGGAAAATACCAACTAGCCTCGGTGCTTTTTCGCGCCCACCTTCTCCCATTTCAGCCAATTTCTTGTGTATCAAAGAAGAAGAGCAGAACCCGATGCATACCCTCAAACTCATTGGATTTGCGCTCAGCGCACTACTCCCTCATCTCACGCGCGCTGAACCTAGGTGCTCAGGCGTCACCATCGAAACAGTCACCCCTTCCGCCAAGGCTGAGAAAATCGAATTACCCAGCCTCAATCTCAACACCCCGGATGCGATAGGTGGCCTTCTTAACTCCGTCCTTGGCTATGTCGGTCACATCTGGCCGCTTGTCCCAGTTGCGGGCACTTACACCATAAGCGCGACCTTGTGTGAGCCAGAAATGTACAACGATGCCGACGCAGTGCAGCTTCTGGTCCATGGCGCCACTTATAACAAACTCTACTGGTCGGGCCTCGGCCTTCCACACGATCAGGCTGAACCATACGACTGGGCCCGGTTTGCTACCAACAAGGGATATGCGGTCCTTGCCATTGATCGCCCAGGGGCTGGGAATTCCAGCCACCCGGACCCCTTGCTGGAAGTACAGGCCAACTTAGAAGCTGAGGTGCTTCATCAGATTGTGCTGCAGCTCCGTAATGGTCAGATTGGCGGCAAGAAATTCTCCAAGGTCGTGGGCGTTGGCCACTCGCTCGGCTCTATTTTCTCCATGAGGACGACGCAGCTTTACCCGCAGGATTTCGACGCTCTTGTCTTGACGGGCTGGAGTGCGAACTTCGTAGAGAACTTGCCGAAGATCTTGAAGGCAGGGATTCTTCCCGCAAGGGTTGGCATTCCTGAGCGGTTCGCGCATCTTGATCTTCTCTACCTCGTTGGCACTATCCGCCAGGCTGTGCGCGATCTCTTTTATGGCGGAGCCTATGACCCGGAAATTGAACGGTACAATTGGGAGCACCGAGATGTAGTAGCAACGGGCGAGCTGGTCACGATTCTCTCGGGGTCGACCGAAACGAGCTATGCGGGCCCAGTGCAGGTCATCAATGGCCAGCTCGATACCTTGTTTTGCTCGCCAGTGGATGGGAAGTGTGCCCCGGGTCCTGACGCCCCACCTGGAAATACTGCCCCTCTGTTCCCTAAGGCCGTCAACTTTACCTCCAACATCATTCCGAACACCGGCCACTGCCTGAACCTACACCGCAGCGCCCGAGAGACTTTCTCGGCTGTCCACGACTTTCTTCACGACAATGTTGTAAAGGTGTAGGGTTTTGTATTTTGCATCTTTGGCCTTTGGGTATGAAATTGGCATTTTTGGGTACATTACTACAGTGGACCATCTACTTGTGTTTGGTAGGTGTATGTATGATCAAGAGCGTCAGAATACATATCACTTGTATGCTCCCATGAAATTTTTCTTGTCTTCGGATTTAAATTCTCAACTGCTCAAATGTAGTAATAATTTCGACGAGAACATCATCAATAACTACGTTTTCTCCACTATAAAGCACACGTGTAGAGCTCCCTAAACCAGCCGTGTAGAACCCTTAAATTCGCCGCATGGAGCTCTCTGAAGAAGCTGTCATTTAATATTACTAGACTTACAACCAACCCTAATTTTAAGAAAGAGTGTGATAAGTATGTTCCCCACTTAGTCGTCCTACTAGTGTTATAAGTATTGGCTTGAGGTTTTGTCGATGTTAATTCTCCTAAACGTGCAAAATCGGTATATAGGAACTGCAGCGCATCAGATTTGAATCAGCCTTGTCTGCCTGCCAAGTGCTACTTTATTTCTAGCAGATGCAGATCGACCTTCCGCCCCAAAACAGCATCAGAACCCTAACCGACTTCGAGCTGGTGGGCTGTCGATCAATGATCTAGTTCGTCACAGCCTCACGGCCCGCAGTCGCCCACCCCGCAACCTCGCAGCGTGAGACTCACAGCCTTGTCTGCCCACCGCCAGGGATATCCACTTAGTCTAGAAGGGAAGGAAATTTAAGCAGCTTGAACCTTCCCCAATCTCTCTACGTAGAACCAGGGATGAAATTACAGATATGGAGTCGGATAGGAGTATGGAGGGCCCCAATCTAGAGCAACCCTCGCCGCAATTGTCGGCGCAGGTAGAGCATGAACACCCTCGTTCAAAACAGCCCTCTCCTACTCCATCCCCCTCCAAAGACACAGAAGTGACCGGCGAAAAGTCGGCAGACAATAATATACACCACTCTTCCTCAGCGATAGACAGCTGGTGGGGATGGGATATACTTGCGCTCTCCCTGGGGCTTGCGATCTTGATTGCTATCATTGCCATCCTACGCGTGTATGATGGAAAGCAACAACCCACCTGGAAATTGATCTCGCTTAATACGCTCCTCTCATGGTTGAGTACAGTTGCAAAAGGCTGCATTGCATTCTCTCTCAGCTCCGGTCTCTCACAGCTCAAGTGGGTGTGGTTTGCCCAGCGGAAGCGCCCGTTGTCGGATCTGAGCGTTTTTGATAACGCCAGTAGAGGTCTCTATGGGAGTGCAGAGTTGCTGTGGGCGTTGAAAATGCGGTAGGTTTTCATGTCGTGGCAGGTGTGTAGATGCTGATTAGATAGGCATTTTGCGGTCTTTGGTGCTATTGCGGTGCTGCTCGCTGTTGGGTTCGAGCCGTTTGTTCAGAATCTGGTAGAATACTCGCCTGGTACTGTTGTGGATGCATCGCAGATCTGCAGCTTGGCGAATACCACAGATTATAGTAGCCTTGGGCCGTTGCGAACTGGCACAATTAGTTTGTTCTCCTCCTTCCCCTGGCCTGGATGACTGTTTCATATACTGGATGAATCACTAACGTGAACAGATTATTATATTGAGCCCACGCTCAAAGGAAACATCTATAACTCCATATTCAATACAGATCCGGGGAGACCATGGGCCATCCCACAATATATGTGCCGGACAGGCAACTGCACCTGGGACCCTGTTGCCACCCTTGCCGTGCGTGCCCTCTGCTCAGACGTTACGTCCTCCATCCAAGAAAGATGCGAACGTCGTGAGGACAGTAGCAGCGAAATGCCATATCACAATTGCACCGTCTCCCTTCCCAATGGGGCATCCGCATATTACACCAACGGCTATCAAACAGAAGCAATTGCCTTGAAAGTCCAATCATCATCTCAACCCATCATGTATACCAACGCCACCTTACCAGTCATCAAGCGCATCGAAGCAGTGGTCGCGAGCGCGGAGGAGGGGTCGACCATAGCGCAAAATATTCGCGATGATCCAAGATACGTCGCGACGGAATGCTCCCTGGAACCCATAGTCCGCAGCATCAAGGCGTCTGTTAATAATTCTGAGTACCACGAAACCATTCTCGCAGAATGGACAAAAGTAGAGGCGTGGGACGACTACGAAACCTCTTCGCACGGATACTCCCTCCTCCCAAACTGGAACGAAAACCTCGGCGCGTACCCGGGGCAGAACTTCACCTTATCCCCGAAAGCCCATGATACAATAAGCATTTTCATGAAGGCGCTTTTTTCTGGCGACGCGTTCACCAGCATGATGCGACTAGCATTTCGCTCAGATGAGGTACTAAGTGAGGCATACGCGACAGCTGATGTCATGCAGGCCTTTATGTATGGAAACGTCACCGGATGCGCGGATAACAAGAACAACCGGTTCAGCTGCACAATGAAGAATGTCGCCGATGCTATGACCAAGTCGTTCCGCGATCAGGAGTATCTAAATAGTAAGCGGGAGCCGAAGATGGCAGTGGGACATACCCAGGTGAATGTCACTATGATTCATGTCCGTTGGCAGTGGTTGACACTGCCGTTGTTTGTTTGGCTGCTGGGCGCCGTGACCTGGTTAGGGACATGGTGGAAGACGCGCCGTGGGAATGTACAGAGGTGGAGTGATAATCCGCTTCCATTGCTGTTTCTCTATCGGGGCGAGGAGGATATGCGGGCGAACGAAGGGCAGGGGGTGTCGATCCAGGCTTATGAGCGGCGGGCGAAGAGCATTCGTGCCCACCTGTATACAGAGAAGAATCGGGCAGAATTTGTTGAGTAGATTCTATGCTTGCAGTTAGCGTGTGCTAACTTTATTATCACGCAATGGATGTTTTCAAATCCACTACGAGAATTCCACCCATAATTTGCGCTGGTATTGAATTAGGGCTTCTTTCTCCCGACTATTGGTCGTTGCTACCGCATAGCCTGTTTCCATGCCAGCCTACCCCTTAGTATCTAATATGATATATTATAATTGGTGTCTAGTAAGCTGTTAGCTTAGAAATCTCGATTACAGTACTGAAAAAGCACCCAATCCGATGGCTGAATCATGGTCTCTGTCGATGTTCTAGATGCTTCCTCGCCCTGCAATGAAGATACACAGCGGCAAACGCGGGCTGCGAGAAGCATAGAATAGTCAGCAGCATTATCAGAGTCAGGCCTGCCTAGCATTGTGTCCTTGGCCGTAGTTGTAATCCTTCGGTGCAATAACAAGCGTCTGTAAGGTTCGCTCACTTCCGCCTCGTTCCGGTTGGGCTTATCAGAGGGTGCGACACCTACTGGGCTTTCACCCGCCTCTGGTAATCTCAAAGGTCATATTCAAATCTATATTATTCACTTACGCAAATTCCATAGTAGCAGAAACCCCCTATGAGGGATCCTTCTATGGTACGACACTCCTCGGACATCTCTCACCAAAAGACGCTCACTTGCAGAGAATCAGGACTAGATCTTTCCGCCACCGGCCCGGGAGCATGAACTATTTCGTCATATGGTATGATAGTTTACGCTAGGCACCTCTTTGAAAAAGGTCCTTGGCTATAGTATTGGTTGTTAAGTAGGTGGCAATATCCCCTCATGCCGCTGATCGCTCTTCCCCTGCTGATCTTGCGGGAACCATATCCCTGTTTCTCCTGACGAATCTATCAAAGTGGATCATGATGTGCTGAGCAATTTATTGGACATTTTAGCTCAGCCAAGGACGCGGTTCTCCTCCCGAAACGTTGGGGGAGAGGAAAGGTTGTTTTAGGTTCTATGGTCTACCCCACCGCATACACGGTTGCCAACGTGCATCGTGTCGTGACTCTGATAGGATTGGAGAACCAGAAATCCCGCAGTTCTACTAGAAGGATTACACGAATACTGGCTATCTTTGCAGCAATTTAACCAATGTGATGCTATCTGTAACGGAAACTGATACATTTGCTAGATGGGCGCTGATTATCACGCATTCGCCACTCTCCCTAAGAGGTTGATCCCCTCTCCTCCCCCCTCCTTCTTACCAGGCGACACTGTCTCCCGCACCGTTCTGCGTGCAGTAGTAGTGCAGCTCGTCACCTCCGATATGGCTCTCTTTGGACTCGCAGTAGTAGAGCAGGTCCTTCTCGTTCAGAAGCGTGCAATCCGGGCATGTATCCCATTGCTCGCCACCAGTGTTTCGCTTCTTATAGGCCGCGCAGGCTTTTTCCGTAGCGGCTCTGTTGTAAACTTGCTATAGAAGAGTTAACCATACATCCGTCGAGGAAGAGACCTGCACACGGACACTCACCACTCCGTCGCCGGGGGTATCGATACAAACACCTTGGGTATGGAGCTTTGCGAAAGCACTGTGCACAGTCAACACTTGCATCCAACCCCTTAGTTGGGAGAAGGAGCTTACCCAGCAGCCAGGGCCGCGATGATGAGCGAATGAGTGGTAAACTTCATGATGAAAGGATGATTGCGAATATCTCACTTGAGGGTTGGGGCAGCGGTGGTAGATTTGAAAGCTCGGGAAGCGGCACTTAAAAGGTCTCGAAAGGAGGTCGCCTGGTTAGATTTCCAGAGTCCATCATGTCGGATGTTCAACTCACCCGCATGCGCTTTATTAGACTGAGACACCCCAAGACCAACGAACTCTAAGGGAATCCCCGAGTCTAGGATGATCGCTATCGCTCCTGTCATCCTGGAAAGTAGCTCAAAGTGGGACATGTCTCGGTCCTTGACCGATCTGGACGCGGGATTGCAAAACGCTACCATGGCTTGGAGTCTCACTATCCCAGTTCCTGGGGGAGCCATGTGCGATGATCGACGTGACGGTTATCCTTGACAACTCTAGCAGAAAGTTAAATTTATTGTCCCTTCGTCACAGAGCCCCACCACCGCGTCTCTGCACCTACCTGGGTATAGACCCACGGCGACTCTCCGGAAGTATATGTCCGCAAGTGAAACAAACCGGCTTCTTGGGGAACTGGGCGTCGTGTTCCACCCCCAACTGGATCTGTTTCGGTAGGATGGGTCCTATCCATCGAACCATGTTTAGTTCATGAGCTGATAGACGTCTCTTTGCGAAAGGACGGTTGAACAGCTGAACCCGTCATTCCCCTTGACGTGACTCTAAATAAGGGTCTCCTTCCCGTCCTTGGTTTACCATATCGCTTCTTCCCTCCTCCTCCTCTCTCTATTCTTGTCCATCCTTTCTCGTACGAATTGTTTTCAAAAGCCATCATGAAGGCGAATCTTCTCTTGCTTGCTTCCCTCAGCGGTGCACTTGTCAGTGCACTGCCTTCCGGTGAAACCGTTCTCCTCATGAGCGATGG
The DNA here is from genome assembly GCA_023619815.1 of Aspergillus neotritici. Classification (NCBI taxonomy): domain Eukaryota; kingdom Fungi; phylum Ascomycota; class Eurotiomycetes; order Eurotiales; family Aspergillaceae; genus Aspergillus; species Aspergillus neotritici. The sequence goes on along the minus strand of JALZYL010000052.1, from coordinate 57,651 downwards.
CACCACCAAGACTGTCAACAAGAGGGACCTGGGCGCCCACTTGCCCGGTGTCTCCCTCGAGCCGCCGACCGAGTCGCTCCCCAAGTTCATTCAAACCGGCAATGATGACTCCGGTTCCTCGAGCCACCTGAGCAAGCGCGACGGTCCCCAGTTCATCATCCCTCTGCCCGACGAGGACTTTCTCGGCTGGGACGTCCCCATGTCCACCGTCGTCCATGCCAACGAGGCCGACGCCACCGTCGCAATGGCAGCGGGCCAAATGATCGCCAACAGTATCACCGTCGGCACGTCCTTCACCGCCACCGTCGAGAAGTTCCTCCAAATCGGCGTCAGCGTCGACTACGGACACACCGAGACGGCCACCCTCACCGGCACGGTTACCATGACCATTCCGAAGAACAGGTGGGGCGCGATCGTCAGCAACCCCAAGACCCATCGCCGACGGGGATACGTTTTCAGTGGACAGCCCGGCAATGGCCAGTACGAGTACTACCAGGCGGACTCTTTTACCCCCGAGAAGTATTCTTACGGACAGAACTCTCTCTCGTGGGTCAAGGGTGTTGTGACCACTTGCCTGGGTGACACTTATCCTCTGAAGCGCTGCGTCGGCGACGGTGAGCTGAACTAGAGCCGTCTACGTCTACGTCGATGATACCCACGCGTGTAACAGTGCGAGGGTGTTATACCAAGACGCTGGTCGGCCTTTTCGTGATTTTACCCATTTTTCGGTGCAGGGGAGATGCAACACATGGCAACCATTGGATTTACCTGTAATACTCCCGCGTGTTTAGAATATTCGTCAATCTATCAAATCGAATATGAATTGCGTTGTAAGATAGGACTGAACATAACGTAGTCGACGGTAAAAATGGATCTCAAGGTCTACGGAGTAATCTCGTGGACCATTCCTCTTTCGCAAACCACCTGCAGGGTCCGTGTGCCATGTCAAACTGCCAAGGCGGACCAGGATCCCCATACTAACCTGATCCAGAATAGTAAGGTAGCCACCTAACTTAACGTCCGCAGCGGATACACTGACCATGCTCTAAAAGGGACATGAAAAGGTAAAAAATTTTACTCAAATACTCTATCAGAACATTTTTCCAGTACATACGACCATAGGGTGTGGAGAACAGGGCTTCCCGTCCGCTCAGCCGTACTTAAGCCACACGCCGGCCGGTTAGTAGTATGGTGGGTGACCACATGCGAATCCCGGCTGTTGTATGTTTTTCTTTTTTATTCTTTTATCCTTCTCCTTCTTTTCTGTTATTTTATGCCCCTTTATCCTATTCTATTTCATTTTATTCTGTAAAAATACACATTGAATGGCGCCTCATGCCCAAGGGAAGGAATATACTAAATCCCACCTTCATGGCCCTACCACCACCTATCGCCCCTTTGCTCCCCTCAACCAAGGCAGAGCGCCTATCACCACCGCGAGTGCCACCCCAGCCAGCGCAGCATTAAACCCCTGAGCAGCCCGCAAGCCGCGCAGGAACTCGCGACCAGAGCTGGCCGCTCCGCCGGTGTCGACCGCAGTCTGCACGGCGGTCGCAATGAGCAGCCCGAACGTCCTCCCCAACTGGTTCGAGGTGCTGAGCAACCCCGTGCCGACGGAATGATCGCACCGGGGAAGGGCGTGGACGATGAACAGGTTGAGGACTGGCCCGACGATATCGGCGCTGATGCATAGGCACATCGCGGGGAAACCCCACGCCCAGTAACTGGTGTGGGGAGGGATTGGGACGGAGAATAGCAGCGGCGAGGTGAGGCCGCAGACTGTGGCCAAGATGAGTAGGTAGACGTGAGGGATTGTTGATAGCGCTTTTGGAATGACGGCAAGGGAGAGGACTGGTTGGTTAGCGACTTGTATGGCTGGGCTTTGGGCAGCATCGTATTTGCGTGGCAATTTTGAGAGAGAGAGAGGAAAACTCACTGCCTGCTAGGCCAGCGGGAAGGAACCGCAATGTGGTATCAAGGGAGCTCAGATGGAGACCATCTTGGTAACTACATTGATTAATGCCGGATGAATGGTCAGCTACGAGGACTTTGGAGCGGAGAGGATTCAACGGAGAACAAACGCACAAGTAAGTTGCAAAATACAGAAAACTCTGGAACGAACCAAAGAAGACGCAGGCAACGAGCAAAGACAGGGAGACGTGAAAACTGTGGAACAAGGACAGTCGGACCAGCGGCTGACGCTTGGTGCGATGTTCAAGATACCATTGCCAGGCACAGAAGCCGACGAGAATGAGAACCGACACGACAGTGAGGGAAGGGATCCAGGGGTGTCTCCAGCCCTGGGAACTGCCCTCGGTGACGGCCACCAGGAGCAGAAGAATCCCACCAGTACTCAATATGGCGCCGACCCAATCCAGATCACGCACTCTTCCCCCCTTGCCCGCCACACCGGTGGCGGACGGATCCCGGGGGATCATGAAAAAGCCTGCGACTGATATGACTGCCATTACAGCGGCCAGGATCCAGAAAACCCACTTCCATGTTAGGACGGCTCCGATCAAGCCTCCCATGATGTTACCAACGACAGACCCGAGAGAGGACATGGCACCGTGAGCGGCAAAGGCAAAGTTACGACGCGGCCCGGGGGGAAAGCTGGCCCCCAGGATACCTAGTGCCGAGGGCAAAGTGGCGGCCGCGAACGCCCCCTGCAGAGCTCGGACAATGTAGAATGGAATCTCCTGGGGTATGAATGGTGGGATGATCGTCAGGAGAGCCAGCAGGGTCGAGCCCTGGAGGAAGACAACCCGTCGACTGCATAGGTCCGCAAGGGATCCCCAAAGCAATAGTGTACAGCCCATGGCGACATTGTATGCCGAGCCCACCCATTGCTGCCGGCTCTCGGGGATCTTGAGCGTCGACGCAATTGAGGGGAGAATGATCACCGTGCTTTGGACAATGGCAATCTTGAGACCTGGGGTCAGCTCACACGGACGGCGGCTGGGCAGACAGAAAGAGACGCGAGACACGTACATTCAGGAACCCTGAGCATGTCAGGACCACCACCAAACAGTATTGCTTCACTGCGGATAGTGACGGTTCTGTCGGCTTTTCTGGCTGGTCAATATCGGAGGTGTTGGTGTCTCGGGAATGAGGCATCTCCACCGCATCTTCCAGGTGGTCTGTCTTCATGCTGTTGCACTGCCCGCAATCGAAGAAACAGGGTCAACGTCAGTGGGAACGTATGCTCGCTAAACTTTTTGTTGAAGGCCATTATTCTGTGCTACGGTCGTTACTTAATAGTTAATTCAAGGGACAATGACCCTCTTGAATCAAACAGGGGAAATGAAGCATCGAGGTGAAGCAAGGGGATGGGACATGGTCGATCTTTGCATATTAGGCTCCTCCCAATGGAAAATTCACCAGGGGGTGGAACTAAGCGCGGCAGCAGTGTGATAAGGCTGTTTCTCTGTTCAGCACGACGGATTGGAGTGGACGATGGGTTTGCTTTCTATATATAACTTGAAGCACCTCATAACATTCCCCACTAGCTGTGAATATTGACCTGATTCTGCCAGCCCGGCCCCCAAGACGAGATTCTGAGCCTCCTGTCCTCTAAACCCGTCTGTCCTTGATCTCCTAGGTTGGAAGATCAGACATATCAAGACCCACTAAATACAGATTCGGTATTTTGGAGCAATGGCTGGCATGAATTTGCCGTGTCGACGTAAGAAGACGCGCGTAACAGCAACGGCCCTCGAGCGCAGGGAATCACCTATGTTCTTGTAACCTATGTTCTTGTCAAGAGAGTCCACACTGGACGAGGGGTTGAAACCGCGGTCAAGGAGTGAACGGAATTCCCATTCATTACCGTGCTGTACGAAGAATCCGACATTGCAACCGCCCCCTTTGTCCCTTGATCGTTCCACCACAACGGACCGGAGCGGCGCTTGATTTGTTTCTCCAAAGAATGCCAGATCGGCGGGCTGCTTGGCCTACAGATTTGCGTGTTACTCAGGAGGATCGACCGGAATGACGCGCTGATCGCCGAACATGCAGTGGGCCCGGTGGCGGAACGCCTTCTGCGGGATCAACCCGGTTAATGGTGTAGCTGTATTACAGTTTAGGAACCACTTGCCGCGGATCGTTGGTGGGAGTGTGTGCATATGCGCCTCGGATGTCAGTCAGATCGATCAATCGGCTGTCTCCAGAAACGATATACCGCGCCGCGCAAACTTTGCAGGAAGGTCGACATGCACCATCGATACTCACCACGGGGAACGTCGGGCCGTGGAGTTTCGGGATCCCGAGTCTGCGTGAAAACACGGGACAACGCCGTGGCGTCGCCCTGCCGGTGTGTATTTAGGGCGGGGGAGCCGATCCGATGGAACCGCAGCTCGGTAAACCGATGGACATAAACGCTTATGGCCTGCCGGATCTGCTCCTTGGTCTACCGGACTTTTTTGTCGATATCGAGCGCGGCCATGGAGGCATGGAATTTGGCTTGATACCATTTTCACGTGGTGATTCCGGCCTTGATCGTTGGCGGCGGTGGCAGCCCCCGAACCTCGGTGACTCGAACCACATCCAGGGTGACATTCTCCATCGTTATGGCGGAGATGTCAGGAACCACGTCAGGGTTCATATAGAATGGTCCCTGGATCTTGTAGAAGAGCTAGTGTGGCTTTCGAAGGAAGATTATGCCCAGATAATTATATAACTACCTACTAATTGCGTATCTAAAGCATTCAATCAAATAGCTGGCGATCAAGGTGCGAGCAAGTTTATTATAATCAGTCCCCGTCTATCGTGCTATCAACTAAGTAGATAAATCTATTGGTCACTATTCACCAAAGATGTGATATACCAGGTGAGAAGATGGAGATCATATATCTGTTTACACTTCTTTCTCAGGCAGCCTTGACAACTTATACTGTGGCTCTGACTACTACTAAAGCATTTTAAACCTCGTCACAGAGAACAAGGTCAGTGCTATGTAATATAGGAGTAGCAACCCCCCAGCTTCCGAGGCGATACTGGCCTAAAATATACACAAGAATAATATTAGCAACCTGTTAACTGATGGTACTAATAGAGCCAAACTAATATTGTCCAGCTGCGATCTAATATGTTAATATAGTAGCTATATCACCCCACTTCATTCAGATAATATATACCAGGCTAGTTGCTTTCTACAGGACCTCCTGATGGTCATGTATCAGATAGGATATGTTCATGGATCTGATATTTATCTTCGGCTTTATTACGGGAGAGATAAAATATATAACATAGTAAGATTGAAGCACAGAGAAGCTCTTTGACTTATACTAGTCGTCCTAGCTAATTCTTTCTCTTGTTACTCTCACTCGCTGCTAGAGCCTAGGCTTGATCACTACAGTAGATACCATATTAGACCTGGAATCTAATTACTGACAATTATGTTAGTACTAGGGCCGCGTGTAAAACACAGGATATTACCCCAGTAACAAGTATTTTTGTAGTTTAGCTAATATTCTAGACTGGTTTGAATAGCAGTATCATCGCAACCAGGGGATATAGGGAATCAGGAGATAGAGGGAAGCTGTTACTCGTAATCAATTAAAAAAAGGGCTAGTTTTAATGTGTGAAGATGGACATACTGTTGGAACATATCAGCTTGGTTAAGCCCTATACCAAGTGTTGGTCAACGTTTTGGTCTAGTGGTTTTGACACATACATAACCTGACCAGACTTCTACGGATTTGCGTATAGAGGCCCTCGCACAGGACAGGAACCCCACCAGACAGCTCTGACTGGGAAACGAGTGGGAATAGTGTGGTGGGTATGGCAGAGGCGAAGACTGATTTACGCGTGGCTTCCCTCATACAATTGTTGATTTGAGCTGAACAAAGTGGGGCTACGGAGTAGATGCATCACAAAGTACCGGAGTTCCCCTTACTAGTGCATGCAATAAGATACTTCACTTCCTGAAAGTATGCTTGACAGGGAAAGATATACAAGTCAATAGCCTCTACATGTGCATACAGAAAAAATGCTCTGCGCTGGCGCCTATCTGCAAAGACCATTGGTTCATCAATCCAAGTGGTTTGGGCTGTCTGCAGAGTAGCGGTCAATTTTTTTTTTTTGTTTGTTTGTATGACACAGCTGATTCTTCAATCAGTGTACTGCGGTCTTTCAGACTATATAATAGAGGTGATGAAACGTAGAAACGATGCCCATTAGGATAAAAACTTTGGTGACTATCGTTATCATTACCCTCCATTCCGCCCATTCTACATCTCAAGCCACACTTGACTATCTCCGCGAGAAAAGAAGAAACATGGGTGACAGTGGTACTATCGTTCCAGAACCCGCGAAGCTTCTGCAAGATTTCTTCCACGAGCGACCATGGGTCCAGTACGTGCAATTTCGATGGATTGATTTCTCCGGGGTCTTGAGGGTCCGGATCGTGACCAAGGAGTACGCCATTGAGATGGCCACGGAGGGCGCGTTCCTGAAATCTTCGCCCATAGCTTTCCAATGCGCCGTGGACAACTCCCGCGTCCCCGGGGTAGATTTCACCTCGTCCAACGTGTACCAACCAGATTGGAAGTCAATCCGCGCGGCGAGTGGACCGCAGGGCCATGCAGCGCGGTATGCATCGGTGATGTGTGATGTGTCTGAGACCTCTCTCGGCATGCAAGAGCTCAGACGAAAGTGCCCGCGACAGGCGCTGGCCAATGTTCTTCGAGCTGGCGCAGACAGCTTGGGCCTGAGCTTCCTGGTTGGCTTCGAGATCGAGCTGATGATCATGCAGCGTTCGCCCGTCAGTGGCGAATTCGAACCGTACGGCTCGGGATTTGGACGGTATTCGTTTCATGGATTGCAACATCCGGCTTATCGGCTGGTCGAGAAATGTCTGGACGAACTACGCGCGTTGGGGGTCTGCATCCAAGGCTTCCACACCGAGGGCTTCCGTGGCCAGTATGAGCTGTCCCTGGGCCCGTTACCGCCGATGGAAGCCGCCGATCAACTGGTCTTTGTGAGCGATAAGATCAAAAGCATCGTGTCCGAGCATGGCTATTACGCGACCATGTCCCCGAAGCCCGTGGCTGACTGGCATGCCAATGGACAGCACGCACATGTGTCTGTGTCTCCCAGTGGCTGCGAGGAACATTTTCTGGCCGGGATGCTGCAACGACTGCGGGGGATCTGCGCCATCACCATGCCGTACGAGACCTCCTACCAGCGGCTCAATCCCACTGAAGGGGGCTTGGGGGTTTCATGGGGAACGGAGAATCGGGCGGTGCCGCTCCGTCGAGTCGCGGCTGGGCATTGGGAGGTTCGCTGCGTCGATGCGACGGCCAATGTCTACCTAACTTTGGCTGTCATTCTGGGCGCTGGCATTGTGGGTGTTCAGAGGAAAGAGGCCTTGCGTTGGCCTGATGCGTCTACCGACCCCAGCTGCGCAGAGACCTCCGAGCCCCTCCCGAATTCCCTGGCAGACGCACTCGAATCAGTCAACGACGATTTTGACGCAATCACGGCGATAGCCGGGGATGATGTGATCCAGCGCTATCTGCAACTCAAGCGGCATGAAATGGCGGTATTGAAGGACATGGGGCCCGAAGATGTGCGGGGACTGTTCATCGAAAACTTCTGATGACATGTTTGTTCCTGCAAATAAATTAAGATTTCCACTGGAGCACGCATTATTTGCCACTCAAGAAATATACCGCTCTTTACATATGCCAGCCAGCCACTCGTCTTGTCAGCCAGCCACTTGCGTGTGGTAGATGGATCCGAGCGGGGTTGAGATAGACATGCAGGTGGCGGGTGGATTCTGTCGAAAACTGACCACTGATATAAGATCCAGATCGTGGTGGGATCACTTGATCTACGTGGACTGTATGATATAAAAAAGGGTCTGGAATTTATAGGATGTATTAGTAATTTGTGTGGAAATATCGAGGGTAGAAGATGTATCCACCTCCGCGAGTAACCTTGTCTTAAAAAGGTGGAGTATAGTAAACAAGACCAAGAACTATCCGTAGCCATTCCACCGACGATTTAATAGACCCTCGGAGCACCAAGTTCATTGGGAAAGTGGATGCGCTATCGATGTACCTATAAGTTACCTCCGTATGACAAAAACCATGCTAACTAGCCAGTCCTTACCATATTTTTGACCTAGGGTCTGAGACATGGCTATCACATCAAGAGCCCTCTTCCTCCACCGCCGTAGCAAGTCAATCCACACCATCAAATATCTAAGGAAAAGCAGCTCGATCCTGTAATGTATCCAGATTGCAACTCAGCCCCTTCTCCCCTCCTTACCTCGCGAGATCCACACGCTATCGATACCTTGCTCTTTGGCGGGGACATGGTCATGCACCAGGCTGTGTGCTACAGGCAACAGCTGGCCCCTGTCGATCCCAGATTGGTCTTGTAGCTCGGTCCGGACATAATCGAAATTGCGATGTGTAGACTTCCAATATCTTCGGCTACGCAGATGACGTCAAAATGCGGATGCGCCCTGCTGAGTGGACCGCGAGGCTTGGCGAACAGACTCATCGTCCAAATAGGACAGGATCGCCAAGTGGAAGTGGTGACTGAGTCGGTGTGAGGCTTCATGCGTATCTGGGAAAGCATGTCATCTCTGGATCGCGCCGGGAAATGCTTCAGCCTCGTGCTCGCTCACATTGAGCCCTACGGTGGCGGTAATCTCCTCGCATGGCTTGCGTAGGATTGCGGTGTAGAGCATGATAGGACGCTGCATGGTGCTCGCCTTAGCCTTCTAGAACAGAGAGAGCAACCCGCCGTTGATCCCGGGCAGTCGAGACACAAGTGGGGCACAGGCTTGCAGCAGGCCATTTTCCCAAACAGTCATATGAAATGGACTGGTATTGAATAAAGCGACGGAAGAGCTGAGACACAGTCATTATGTTTTGTGCGGTGTGGACAGATTACAAATTTAGATAGGGGAGCAGGCCAGCTGCATCTTCTTCACACTGCGACGCGATACATCACATGCAGCTTCCCCTCGCAATACGCAATCTCCTGCGGGGCGGTCATGATCGACCCCTAGAGAAGCCCAAGATTTCCCCTTTGTTATCTGCGTTTTCACAGCGCTACGTAAACGCCACGATATGCACCATATGTATCAAGCATCTGGAAATGTGGTAGACCACGCAGTGAAGCGGAGCCGATGGACTGCCTCTGGGTATGATCATTCACGCCATCCGATATGAACAACGTCATTGACAGGATTGAATATGAATATTCAGACATTCAAACACGGGTATTCAGCCGTTGAGCAAGCCTGTTGGAGATCAGTCACAACAGATGCCGGCCTTTATCGAACGACACTCACATTGCAAGATAGGATCTCTAGGGCAAGCGGCACAGGGCCCCCTGTAGCACAACTTGAGATGATTGATTATTCTCGTCTTGCGAAGGATAAAACCCAAGCAGTGCAACGACCCCGGAGGGCATGCACACCAGAGGACTTTTCTACCTGGATCTCAGCGGGGTCGACAGCGGCGTTTTGCCTCAGGTAGATTGAGCTCAGTCACGCCCTCATGGGGGAATGGCTCGGGCAGTCGCATAGAGAGAAAAAAAAATTACCAGACCAGCTATGACTCCCTTCGTTGTTGTTCCAGAAAAACTGCTGTTCTTCCTCCACCGGGTTGTCCCAGCGGAGGATAGCACCGCGGATCGAAACACCAATGCCTACTTCGTGGGGCCGTCCAATTAAGGCATGTTTACTGACAGCAACGGCGAGCTTTCGACTACCGCTGACTGGCACGATCAGAAGTACGAGGAGGTCCGGAGCACACATGATGACCACTGGAAGGACACCATCCTCACGGGTGGCCTCGAGGCTGGAGGAAAGATCTCTGCATGATTGAAGTTGAGCACCGCTGGTCCATCGCTGGCTATCTATATTAGAGTAGTAACCCTTCCCTCGCTATGAACTTACCACTTATCTGTCCTTCCACTACTGCAAAATTTATCTCAGTAATCATCCTACTGAACAAAAGATCAACGACTACCAGATGCCCTCTCTTTCTGACGTAGTAGATGAGCAGTGTAGTCTAAGTTATCAACTCTAATCACGTAAGTCTTACTGCCGAAACTCGGTGCCTATCAAATAACCAACCTGGTACATGAGTAAAGGAAAAACAAGTACATTTCAAAGGTATAATGTCACAGCGGCTTTTAGGAGTATATCTCCCTCTTCTCGCGTTTTCATGTTGGGTTTGAAGTATCCAGGCTGCTCCGACTTCGGGTTCTCCGCCTGGCTTCACCTGATGCTTACTTGAACCGCGTGAACCGCGTAGAGTTACTTGATTTGCAAAGTCTAGGTAGCTCAAATAGTACAGCTAATGTGCTATGCCGGGGAGACACCCGAGGTTGCTCCTTACCTGCTATTAAACCACGTGTCGCCAGCGCACCAAGGCTTCTGTGCTTTATTCATGGAATATTGTCGCCTGACAACTCCACCCCACTCCACTCCGAGTTGAGCCTTGACGGGCGAATAACTACGTCGGCATCTGGTTCGCTCTGCACTTGAGTCATGCAATCCACTGTCGAAAAGCCGATCATACAACGTTTTAGCTCCTTGGAAACATCTGTTTTGTCGTAGCCGAACCTTCCCACGGATACGGCGCTGTAGATCTTGAACACGCAACACGGAGTAGCCTGGAGATCTACGTAGGAGATCCGAAAAACGGCTATTTCCTATCTAGCCAATTTCTAGGCAAGATTCAATGATCAACACTTCTTAATTACTATCTGATCAGATAATAGGACCGGTGGATCTGATCGGCACTGATCAGCACGTACATCGGATTGAAGTTTTAACCGTGTAAGAGGCAGCTGTGGACGTAGTACCCACTGTTATTTCCGACCTCTTCTTGGCGAGGACCAGCGGAACTTGCACATGTAACGTGGAGGGGCCGAGATTCGTAGAGGAGCTGCCGTTATCTCTTGGATAATATGCCGAGGTCGTTGGGTTGGAAGAGGACCTTTTGGACGATTTTCATAAGCTCTGCACTATATACCCAGGTAGAACATGGGAACCGTATAAGTCAAATCACCAGATAGTGCTAGGATGAGCCAAAAGCAATGACTTGAATTCTGGTGGGCCAACAGAAAAACCTCGTTAGGATACTATCCTAGCACCAATCCAGTGCTTGGTTCAGTAAATATCACTAATGTATCGGTCATCCCGGAGTGTGTCCAACCACTCCAGTGCATCTGTCTCACTCTTTCCCGTCTTCTCCATCCAAATCCGCCTCCACGTTGCGGCCACGCTTTGCCCAACTTTTCCAGCGCTCCCGCAAACATATATGCTTGCTCCGCTTTCAAACAAGGCCCAGACCCGCTCGCGCTGCTCCCATAATGCATCTGACACATACCGTCTCTGACCTGCTTCAGCCTTTGAAAAACAGGGGACAAGCTCCACAATTCCGTCCTCTTCCCAAGATTCGAACTCAGACCGGTACATATAGTCCTTCTCGGGATGTCTGCAACCGTAATAGAGTAGAGCGTGGCCAAGTCTGCGTTGACTGGCATGAGAAAGCGCCGCTCGCTCTTGGCAGAAGGCACGCATGGGAGCGATGCCAGTTCCTGCAGCAATCATAATAACAGGCGTCTCCGGATTCGAAGGGAGGTGGAAGGGAATTTTGGTCGGTCGAATACAACACAAGATCGAGTCTCCTATGATCCGACTGGCGAGGTAGGAGCTTGCAACGCCCCGGAAGGTGCCGTGGCCACTCAGGGCCTTGGCCTCGAAGACGTCAAACGTAATGCTTGCGGCTATTGAGTCGTCGGGTGAATGTTTTCTTGTCTCCCCAGGGAAGGAGGAAATGGAATACACCCTTGGTGACAAGGGGAGGAGTAGGTCAATGTAGACCCCAAAGGGCAAGTCAAGGTGTGGAAATTCATCCACAACGTCGATCACCGAGTATCTCTTGTCCAAAATATGCTGATATTGTTTATCAACGTTCATGTTCTCCAGCCGAGTACGTTCCTCGCTATTATTGGCAAAAGACGCCAAAATCTCGAGCTGTCTTTTGCTGATAGGCGCAGAGAGCTCGACCCTGTCCCGTAGAAAACGCTCCACTACCATCGGTCGACTAGGGAGAAACTCCTTTTTGCTTGATGGAACGGTTATTAGATCGCCAGCAGACAGGCCGAATCGAGTCATAACTCGGGACACGGCTTCATCCGAGTTTTGACCTTGGACGACTAAATAATCGCCCGAGCGATATTCACAGCCTGCAGGAAGAGAGACTTCGACGTGCCGTTTCGCGGGTCCTGCTGAAGTGTCTGCCAGCTCGATATTGGTAGTGACAATGGCTTTGATCATTTCCTCGCCGACCAGTACTTGGCCGACAGGCTGTAACATCCCGCGCTCGATCTGCACGTCAACGCCAACTCGATCGAGAGGTTTCTGCATTGTTGTGCCTGACAGAGTCATGCACAGTTTCTCACTCCATGCTTCCCATGGGCCGATGAGGTCGCGTTTCACATTCGCAAAGCCAGCCTCCATGATACGCTCTGCACCTAGCTTCTCGAGAGCCTCGTCGATGAAGATTGGTACGCGGTGGAAAGTGTGTACCCAGTCACTGTTTCCTACACCGAACACAGCGAATTTCGTCTTCCCCTGCAACTTGAGTCCTTGAGTCAGGAAACTCTCAATCCAGGGTACGAACCGCTTCGCGTTATCGGGTGGTCTGCCTTCATAAGACGGCGTGATAATGACACATGGCCTGTCGGTCGGCAGGCTCTCTATTGCAGCATTAAGTTCTCGAATATCGAGGTCGAGGCCAAGTTCTGGAGCATTCCTTGAGAGTGACTGGACAAGGCTTTCCGAAGTTCCTTGGTTACCCCCGAAAAAGACAGACACGGGGATGGTCTTTGAAGGTCGATTGGTGCTGAGCGGCTGGTTCTGGGTCCGCGGACGAAATGGCCTTGTAGATTCTTGAGTCGTAATTCCCCCAGGGATCCCAGATGTCAGAGTCCGGTCTGAGCCACGACGAACCCTGATCTTGAAATCGACTGGCTTGACACCCATTTGGCCCGTGAGCTCCAGTTCGTATGCTGGGTTGACCTTTTCAATGTCAAACTTCTGGAGCACCATAGCGAGGTTGATTAGAATCTCTTGCTCCGCAAAGCCACGACCGATGCATGCCCTCAAGCCGTCGCCAAACTACCGCATTGCTCGTTAGTTACTGGCTGTCAGACTCCACACCTTTCCTATAAAGGAAGGAAGATGAATGAACGGCTTAGCACACTTACAGGTTTCCAGGAGTTGGTAGGTAATTTCGAGAAGTTCACATCCAGCATACGCTCAGGTCGAAATTCATCCGCATCCGCACCCCAAACGTCGGGATCGCGGTGGAAATGGCGCCATATTCCAGACACAGTCTGTCCCTTTTTGATCAAATACTTACCGCCGATCACGGTGTCTCGAGTTGCAAATCGGGTCAACAAGCTGACAGGGTGCTGCAGGCGCAGAGACTCCTTCATCACCGCGTCGAGATACTTCAACTTCCGAAGCATATCGTAGTGGAGAACGTTATCACCGACAATGCGATCTACTTCCTCTCGAGCTTTCTGCAGTTTGTCCGGATTGTTGCACAGGAAATAGTACATAAAGCAAAGCGTGGAGCTGGTCGTCTCGTACCCACCGCCAAGGAGTGTTGGGATCTGGAAGATCACATTCTCAACTCCTAGTTTCTCACCAGTGTCTCGGTCGACTCCGTGGAGCATCAGATTCAGCAAGTCATTTGCATCTGGCTTTGGGTTTTCTAATCTTTCTTGAATGATTTTGCGACAGAGTTGTCTCATTTGGACGATATTCTCTTGTCGGTGCTGCTCATCACCGCGGAAATAGAACTGATTCATCAGATCCGGTCGGTTGGCACGCTTCCCTGACTCTACGATTGACTCCTTCAGCTGTCTCATAAATGGGTGCGGCCCTTCGGTGTAGAACTCGTTGAACCTGTAACCGAAGGCGCAAAGCCCAATCGTGTCAAAGGTCAGACGGGACATATCTTCAATCAATTCGATTTCTTGTTCAGGGCCGAATCGATCCCATTTCAGGACCAGCTGCGCACTGATGTCTTGCCTGCGTTTAGGGAAAAGTGAAAATTACATCAGTCCCCATATGCAAACCGAGCGTGAGAGCTGAAACATACATGTCATCGAACATCTTGCTCAGTCCGACTGGGCCTATATGGAGAGGGGTCAGTTTATGAGCAGAACACTCTAACCAGTTTGTGAAATCATATCAATAACACGAACCGAATGCTGGAACAAGAAGTCGATGGGCCTTCCACCACGCCTTGTCCGTTGACTCGGCGGAGAATAAACCATCACCGAAAACAGCTCGCATCTCTCGATGCAGTCGATGAGTGAACTTGGTAAAGCGGGTGTCATCTGCCATCTCATTGACCAGCTCACGGCTACCCACGAAGACTCGTGGGTACGGCATGTTCAGATCAAGTTGGAAGATCGGTGCATACTGGTCCATAAGCTGCCAATAGGTGCGGACGGGGAGGACCGGATCCAAGTCGGGGGCGTGTCCCAGCAGGCCCAGGTAATGCTGGTGGGGAGGCGAAGGGATTGGGAGTAAGATGGAATGATCAATCTCTTCCTCTACCTTGGTGCCGTCGCGATATTGCTGTTCTTCTCGAGAGAGTGGACATGTCGTGGTCTCATGTTGTTGTCCATTGCTGATGTTGTCATTGTATACGTGACCAGGGCACGACATGGTATCTGCCACAGCCATGCTTCTTTGGTAGTATGCTCGCCTCTTTGCTCTAGGATGGACAGGAGAAGACCTGGTGGGTATATCATATCACTCGACCGTACATACCCAGCGGAGTCCCGGGAGAGCGGCACCGATACCGACACAATTTACATATTGCCAGATGCCCGCAGAGCATGCACGTGTTAGCATTCGGCGAAGACCTTCGGCCTGATGCTGTTGAACTTCGGCGATTTCGGCGGTTTCGTGATTATCCCACGTTATGAAGAAGAGGCGTCATTTAATATCCGACTGTGTTCCGTCCCGAACCGTCATAAAACGGTATCTTACAATATTACCGTCGGCGTGTTAGGGCTAAGGTTGAGTACCTCTTTTAAAGAGATGAAGGACAGAAGAGAATGAATCAAGTCGATGGATAAGCATTCCTCCGTTTCTTTCGCATTCAGTCCAAAACCCCAGATTTTGCGTTTTCCAAATGCCGTTTGTCTGCCCCTCATTGTCACTGCCCCAGCGGCGAACAGCCGTCGTTGCCCAGGGGCCTGGGAAGCTGGCAGTTCGGCACGACGTACCCATGCCCGTCCTGGCTCCTGATATGGTGATAGTGAAGACAGCGGCGGTTGCGATTAATCCAGCCGATGCCAAAATGCTCGACTACAGTGCAGCCGCTGGAGCCATCCATGGCTACGACTTTGCCGGCAGCATCGTAGCTTTGGGAGCCAATGCCCTTGCATCGGGTTCCTTTAAAATCGGCGATAAAGTGGCTGGCTTAGTGCACGGAATGAACAAGCTGAAGCCTGACATCGGCGCCTTTGCTGAATATGTGGGAGCTTACGCGGATTTTCTACTGAAAATCCCGGATCATATGAGCTTCGAAGAAGCTGCGTCGCTGGGGACTGGTGTTGCCACTGCTACAATGGGCCTCTTCCATGAACTACGCGTTCCGGTCTCTCTGGAGAAGCTGCAAAATTCCACTGGAATCGTGGAAGGTCCCAGCCAGGGGGAACAGGGAAGCAAATTTGTCTTGGTCGCAGGCGGTAGCACGGCAACCGGCACCCGTGCGCTTCAGCTGCTTCAGCTGTGAGTTTAGTTCCGATATTTGTTGGTTCTGGGTGCTACGTGGAGAGGGTTTACCAGCTAACGAGACTGTGTCCAGAGCCGGGCTTCGCCCCATTGCCACTTGCTCGGCCTCCAACTTCCATCTGGCCCGTCGGTATGGCGCCGAGGAGGTATTCGACTATCGCAGCCCAACATGCGCGGAAGACATCCGGGCTTACACGGGCAACGAGCTGGCATTCGCCCTGGACTGCGTTACCCAGGCCGATACGACGCAGCACGCTCGATTGGGCGCGCTGCACGGGAAGGGCAACTGATAATGGTCGGCGACGGTGCCACACCACCGATACAACGTCGATAGGCGATTGCTCAGCTGGGACAGCTGCGACACCCTTCCGTCCGGACTGTTCTGGCCGGGGGTCGTATCGTTTGGGGGGGTTATTGTGGTCAGAAACCCGCCCTCGAGACTGGAGTCTCCGCTAATGTTGGGTGGTAGGATGCCGGGCAGGGTCTCGAGGAAGGCGACGCTGGCGTCCATCTGCTGACCGACGAGATCGAACACGTTTGCACTCCAGTCCATGTCCTGGTCCAGCCACAGGAGCATCGACTTGTCCATCTGCGCTAGGATGGCTGGCTCTTTTCCGATCATCCTCTCTACGGGCAAGCTGGACGGCGGCAGTTTAGATGAAGTTGGGTCAGGGATGAAACTGGGACTGGTCCCCAAGCCAGGGGCAGTACCGGTCCCACTCGGATATGTGACCACGGTGGTGTCGAGATCGGATGCGTCTGATGTGGTTGAGGGAGTGATGTTGGTGTTGGCCTCCACGTTTGGGGCCGCCCCTGGAGGGCTTGGACGCGATGGCGTCTTCGAGGAGGAGGACGACGACGACGACGGGTTGCTCGAGACTGTCTCTACCGAGCGATACATACTCGGACGACCTTTGGGCAGACTGGAGCTGTAGACGCACCGGGCGCCTTGACGGACGCAGCGAATACACGCAGCTGTCTCGTCGGTCCCATCACGAGAGCATCGCAACTTCTGACCATGGCACCGATCACAGGATTGACGCCGGGACGGGGGGGAAGTCAAGGCCATGGTGTGTGGCGTGTGAGGAACTATTGGCAGGGGACCCAGAGGACGAAGTCGGACAGGTTAAAAGGCGATGATGTATACGAAGCCGTTGATGGGGGAATTGATACCGATAGGACCTCGCGTGGCCCCCCACCCCAGATATCAGATACGGGGGTTTCAACCGAGGACTGCTATTGAACAGCGATATCTCCAGCCGGTAAAAGAGCGATGGTCAATTTTACACGGTATTAGCGACAGAGGGTCCTCGCAAAAATACGGACATTCTGCCGCTAAATCTTAGTATGGGAAACACGATTGGAGTTAATATATCCATACTCCAAAGAGGCCTAAACACTCGCTGTATCCTGATTGATTGACCGGGGTGTTCGTACTAGCTATAGGCTACCATCTAGCCCTAGTACTTTTTCATCCTCCCTCCCACCCTGGACATCTCGCTAGTAAACACCCGAGTGCTCTGACTGGTGCTTCCCGTCGAAGTCCCAAATCCCTCAAGGATCCCATCGCGAGACCCTATTTAACTTCGGAGGGGACGTTGATTAATCCTCCTAGGAATCCCTTCCTGAAGGCTCGACACGGAAGCATTAGGCGCTGAGAATGGAATGGAATGTGCCGTGATAGTATGTTGAATGCTGTAGTCTCCCATAGGGCTTTGTTGATAGGACCTCAGTTGTCGGAGGTGCCTGCAATAGCATCCTGATGATATTATAGTCGACATTCCTGTGGTATTATAATCCCCCGAATCAATATAATACGTGGGTAAAGTGATACCTGGGATATACTAGTGTTAAGAACAATACGTTAGTCGACGGCTTCGCTATTCAGAATATCTGCAACAGGATTGGGAAGAAATAATACTCCTGTGTTAGGACCGGCCCGCGGGGTGTGGGCCATGTGGTATATTTTAAGGGTCTGGGCTGTCAAGCTATTTAGTTTCGTGGTATGGGCACACCCTAGAGTCGATTGATCAGATTATATAGAATTTATAGAGGATATCTCTAGACACATCGTGCTTGGCGAGCTGACCACGTCTTCCCTAGTACAAAGTACAAGGTATAACCGAACTACTCCGGATAACGTCCAGGAGAATCACGTCTTCCCCTCTTGAATAGAGCAGATCCGGTCGATCCTTGATTCGGCTAAAGCTTGAGCACGAACGGCGCCATTCGGTGGGTCTGTGAACATTGGACTCGGACTGCTTCTCAACGCCCAACGGTGTAATTATCCAACCGGACAGAATGAGCCAATCTAGTCGTGCTATCAGCGCCGGGGTGCCACGCCTAGCACTGCCCCTGAGATTGGATTCGCCGTACCCAATCGGCGATATTTGACTCAGCACTGCCAGCCTTGTATCCGACTACCTACTAATGAGGTGTCGCATCCTTTGATTGCACATTCTTTGGCGTTGGTCCCCGGATCGCGAGGCTTGTCTCGACTTGGCTCTCTGCTCGTTCTCCCTCTTCACTCTCCTTTTCCTCCTCCCCTCCTCCCCTCCCTCCGATCAAAATCCTAGGAATCCTTGATTTTCAGTAGACAACCACATTGTTTCCTGAACGATGGCATCTCTGGCCTCGATGATCGGTCGCATTTATCAGGCGTTCAGTCCGCCGCAGCTACCAGCCAAGCGGGATGATGCCCTCAAATTTGGCATCCTGGGAGCAGCGAACATTGCGTACGTCTCACACCCCGTCCATATTTGGCTGTAACCCTAACTAAACTGAATACCCTGGTCAGACCACTGGCCCTGATCACGCCTGCCAAATCGCATCCTGAAGTCATTATCCAGGCGGTATCGGCTCGTGATCGGAAGAAGGCGCAGGATTTCGCCAAAGCCCACTCCATCCCGGACGTCAGGGATTCCTACGAGGGTATGCTCCTTTCCTCTCTCTCTCTCTCGACGGGCGTCTAACAATCAAGACATTATCAACGACCCCAACATCGACTGCGTGTTCATCCCACTCCCAAACGCCCTCCACTATGAATGGGCCGTCCGCGCCATCCGCGCCGGCAAACATGTTCTAGTTGAAAAGCCATCCGTGTCCAACTCGATCGAAGCTGAAGCCCTCTTCACTTTACCAGAACTGTCGCAGCCCAACGGCCCCGTCCTGCTCGAGGCCTTCCACAGCCGTTTCTTCCCAGCCTGGTCCTATTTCCGCTCCCTCATCGACCCCACCCAGGTGGAGCACGTCAACGCCGTCTCCATGATCCCCTGGTGGGGCACCAGCAAAGGCGACATCCACTTCAACTACCCCCTCTCCGGCGGCAGCATCATGGCAATGGGCACGTACAATCTGGCCGCGCTGCGCATGGCTCTGGCCACCGAGCCGGAGGAGTGTCTCAGCTGCGACGTGCACGCCTACACAGACGGCGTCCACGACAAGTGCGACTACGACTTCCACGCCAAATTCCGGTTTCCCAACGGCGCTATCGGCGAGGCGTCCACCACGCTGAAGGGACCCACCTACTGGACCCCGTCCCACGTCACCGTCACCCAGAAGGAGGTCGTCGTCCCCGACGAGACCCTCCTGCCGACGCAGACGAAGGTCCAGAAGCGCAAGCTGACGCTTCACGGCTTTGTGCATGGCATCTTCTGGCACCGCATCGACATCCACGATGAGTATCAGATCCGCGACCGCGAGTCCAATAGGGTCATCCGTCGGTGGGAGGAGACCGACTATCGCAAGGCGTATACTTTCAAAGAGGCTGGCGGCGAGTTCGCCCAGCTCCCCGGGGAGCCGTTCTGGATGTCGTATCGGCATCAGCTGGAGCAGTTCGTAAATCGCGTCAAGGGGCGGGAGACACAACACTGGATCAGTGGTGAGGACTCCATCGCTCAGATGAAAATGCTCGATATGGCCTATGAAAAGAGCGGTCTTGGGCCTCGACCCACTAGTTCGTTCCATGGCAAGATTTAGAATCAGCCACGGCGTTAGAATGCTGTTCAGCATTTTGGAAGCGCTTGATCTCACTGATATCCCCCAACATAATATCATCACCCCGTGTGCTTAGGGTTGCGATACGTGTTTCTTTCTCTCCACTCCAGTCTTGGATCCGGTTCGGCTGCTGGTTTCTTCGTGTATTGTCTTTGTTGATTGGTATCCTGAAATAATTATCATCGACTATAATAACGGCGTTTTCCGGCGCGATTACCTTTCCCCGTACCTATCGGCGATTATACGATATCATCCCTTGTTGCTGGAACTTATGCGTCCTTATTAGACCGGCGAAGGAAACACCAACCAGTCGTGTCACTATTGACGAAAATGTAAACATGGCGAAGCAGCTTTGGTATCCACCCATTTCGCTATCTCTCGGATTGAACATTCGAGGAAGGTATGATTATGCGTGAGGACGACATTGTGGCCTAAAAGTACAGCGCGAAATCGACACTATGTTATAACAGTCTGGCGGAAACAACCATCGTCCCAACGACGACAACTCTCCTAGAACAACTATCCAATCCCACCCTCCGTTCTATTCAAACAACTTAAACCCCCCAGGCACCCTTTTCTGAAACATTCCAGCAGGATCATACTTCCGACTGACCGCTCTCAACCGAGTGCGCATCTCCTCCCCATACCCACCAAACGGGTCCTGCGACTTATCGGCATAGTTCAAGTACTGGAACGGCAGGTGGAGTCCCGCGCGCTGCAAGATATCCAACTGGTCTTGGACGATGCCGCGCAAGCCGCGAAGGGCGGGTTCTTCGTCCGCGGCGTTGTCGAACGCGATCGTCACGAGCCCTATCACACGATCGGTCTCGCCCGCTGGCTGGCCCAGGGAGTTCGTGCCGTTCGTGACGGGCTGGGGCTGCACCAGGTACTGGACTTGTAGGCCTTTGATGTGGGCGGGTGTGCGCGTCCCGTCTTCCCAGATTTGGAAGAGCTGTTGGTAGGTTTTTGCGTCGGCGTTCTTGAAGGAGTAGACTAGCTCGGTTGTCCTATCGTGCACGCTCTCTGAGTTAGCAGTGTCGCAGCGCTGGGCCCTGCGGAAGGAGGGTTGAGGGTAGGTGGTGGTACGTACCAGTTCAGCTTGGACGGCAACGCCTGCCCAAAGTTCACGACCATGTCGCTCACGTTGCGGAAGTCGAGGCCGTTCTGCATGGGCGACGGGAGGGACGTGAAGGGCTGGTACACGGGCGGGTTAGCGACTGCTTCGGTATAGAACAGGGAGTTCCCGATCGAGAAGACGCCGTCTGCGAAGTTTAGGATGACGCCCATGACGGCGGCGCTGTCGAAGTTGGCGGGGGCCATGAAGTCGCTGAAGGCTTTGGCTTGGGCGTCGACGATGCCGTCTGTGTAGTTGAAGAGGAGCAGACCTCCCCACATCGTCTTCTGCGGGAAGGCCGCCAGGTCGAACCGGGTGATGATGCCGAAGTTGTTGGAGCCGCCTTTCAGCGCTAGCCAGAGGTCTTGGTTGGTGCTTGCTGTGGCGTGCACGACTGAGCCGTTTGCTAGGACTACCTCGTAGCCGAAGATGTTGTCGCAGGAGAAACCGTGTTTCCGCGATAGAAAACTCAGTCCGCCTACTTTGTGAGTTGCAAGGCTTGGATGGTTGTGGGGAGGATTAGGGCTCACTCACCTCCGGTCGTGAATCCACCCACGCCAATTCCGGGGACTCGACCTCCCAGGACGGTGAGACCGTGTTGCTCCAGCTGAGGATAAATGTCGCTGAAGATGCTCCCGCCGCCGACGGAGGCAGTCTTATGATCGTCACTGAGAACCAAGGAGTTCATGGCGCGCATGTCGACGGTGATGGCGTCGTTGATATTGGCGGCGCCGGCGAACAGAGTGTGGCCGCCGCCTCGCACGGCAAACTGAAGCGGCGCCGACGAGGCGTTGGCATTTTCGTTGATGAAATGGACGAATTCGGAGACTTCGGCTGTGCTCGTGGGTCGGAAAATACAGCTAGGCTGGAGGGCTCTCTCGTATCCGGAGTAATAAGATGATTCTGACGCCGTGTACTCTGTCTCCCCGGGGTGCACCACACGGCCGGGAATCCGGGCGTGGAGGAGATCGCAGACATTGCTGCTAGACAGTACGACTGACGCCAAGGGGAGCAACCCCAGAAGCTGGATGAGAGGCCGCCGAAACATAGACATGATCGGTATGGGCATTGGTTCTCTAGGGGTTGGGAAGTTGGGGAGAGCCCAATATATCCATAAACCACCTGCGGTTTATACTAATCCTTCGGGGAAACAAATGTCGTCCTAAGAATAAATGTCCTAAGAATAAATTCTATTGGTTTGTCAACGTCATTAATCGCCGAACATGACCCCGTCTCTTAAGGGTACAAGAACGGATGGGAGGCAGTGTCGGATCGGTGATAGCGCCATCTACATTGGGGGCTGTTACAGGCCCTAGTCTAGCAGAATCCTGCACCTCAAACTCTTGTATCGTCTGTTTTGTGCCCTCAGTAGCCTCTTAAGCACTCTTAGTAACCCTAACCTGATATTTTAGTTCACTAGGTAAACAGCCGGTTAGGTCTATCTCTGTCCTCTACCAACAACATTTCCCTGGAGTTTTAGCTTGAGAGCATGTATATTATCGTGGTAACTGCCACTACGCACTTCAATTCACTCTTTACATTACTTTTATTCTGTGTTTCTTACACATCAAACCCTTGTAGAGGCGACATATTCCTATTATCACATCAGATAATCCTCGTGGTTTCTTCGCTGGAAATCCTAGAAGCAGCCATGGGAGCGGTCAGAAATAGTGATGAATTTTATAAAATTGAAGCTATTCAAAAGGTATGAAAGAGGTCGCAGGTGGTTGCAAGTTGCCAAAAGTGTTAGCATAAAGATGGTGTGGACAATCTGCAGACACTGAGTCAGCTGACCGATTGGGCCCTATCTGCAATGCTTATACTGCAGCTGAAGACATCCGTCAACGACCCCTGTTGAATTGTGAGAGATGCAATTGTGTATTCGGCTCTTCGTGTTTTCCCTTAGTCCTTCGACCAAGAATACCAATTGGTGAGTGGTAGGACCTTGAGGATCTTGATATCCAACAATTTCAACGAGGGTGGCTTTATTTGTAGGTAGGCCCTGTCTGAAATAGCTATTGTATATGTAGTTTCATAGGAACTGACCCCTTTGCCATAGTTCGGCCTGTCTGTCACGACTATCACGCCAGATATATATACCACGAACTTTGGTCTCGACGCACCATGATTACAGCATATATATATCTAGCTTGTTCTTTTGCCTCATAATCTAGTCACTTCGCACCCTACGCAACTGTACCTAGATTTCTATCTGTAGCTAGTCTTGAGATGCTGACGGACTGTACCTACCGTACTAGAGTACTACGGCCGCAGTTGACACTGTTGTTGGTCATTGTGTTGCCAGTCCTTCCACCATACAATATATAACTCACTAATCTATTGTCGGAGATAGGCTGACCCGTGAAAGGGGCTAGCTTTCTGAGCCAATTCAAATACTACATTTAATTTAGGCAGGTGCTCAAATCACATTATTAAGGTAATGTTTGTCAGAGAGATGAAGCAGCCAGGTTGGGCGATCTCATTATGGTTTAGTGAGCTTCGGGTACACTTCACCCGGGCAAGGACCTTTAGGACAGGCTTTAGCACCAGTACGAAATCCAACAGATCACCAAAAGGAAAAGAAAGGATCACCAAAAGAAAAAAAAGAAAAACATACAACAGCCGGGATTCGCATGTGGTCACCCACCATACTACTAACCGGCCGGCGTGTGGCTTAAGTACGGCTGAGCGGACGGGAAGCCCTGTTCTCCACACCCTATGGTCGTATGTACTGGAATCCTAGTCTGAATAATCTATAATTCCGTCCCTAGAAGATAGTACCGTACTTTCTAACTGACCTTGTGGACTGGTAGTAAAATTTAAAACGGTCCAGATAGGACGAGACCCACCTATCAGAAACCTACTATCGAACTCGAACAACAGTGAAAAGGAGGGACCCACCGAATGATCCACCCGTTGGCACTATGAATCCTGCTGCGATCATAACATGACCATGAGCCTCTCTCTACTCTACATCGTGACATGGAAATCGAAATGGATCTTCAAACAGGATGATGCAGCAGGGACAAAGTTAGGGCAAGCACATCATTTGGCAGAACCGCATTCCTTCCTCATCCGGGAAGCGGTCAGGGTGGTGATGTCAGCTGACCCACCGGGTGGGTCTCGTCAATTGTTTTCTCAGTTCTCGAATCCATTCAACCGCTCCATCCCATCCACCTGTGATCAGGCGCCTTCGTTTCTGGACGAAAGCCTGATTGTAGGGCAATGGGTTCCTGCCCGTCCACGGGCCCTGATCCACCCCCGTGATTGCTCCGCCGGTCTTTTTCGTCCATTCCCGACTCCGAGGATCGATCCTATTCCTGCCTCCTGAGAATCACCCATCCCCTATCTCATAGGCAGCTTCATAAACACAGGTGCTGCAGCGATATCGGCAGATCCACATGATCTACAGGGCAACAGATGTACCTCTTCCTAAAACGTCATGGTCCAGGCTCAAGCCAGACTACATCGGTGTCGGGTTTAACAGCCTCGATGCCCCGTCAGTTGCGATTGTAGTGCTTCGATTGAACTGGCGGTCTACCTTCGCTGTTATATGGGATGCTCGATAACATGAGTACAAGAAGTGGGGACGGGTTCTGGGCTCCGTGGCCTGGCCGTTGAATGGGAAGCCTGCATAGTGACGTTCACTATTGAAACTTCCTGCCCCTGATATTCATTAATCGACCCCACCGGCGTGGGAGCTTCGGGCGCTCGTCACGGTGGGGATCGGAAGTCCCCCATCGCTAACGTTCATTGATTGACGAACTTCGGGGTGGGTTTCTGTAACCTCTCGAAACATGTGTCGAGATAAGCCCCCATTACGCAGTGTGAGAACCGGTCTCGGAACGACTGCTTCACGCCACAATGCACATCGTCTGCCAACACCCCGTTGGGCCGCGCGGCTCGCCTGCCAAGTCGCAATCGACAGACCTGCCACTGACCGGCTGCGACAAATATCCGACAACATCCGGCGCTATATCATTTATCACCTCCATGCCCTGCCAGCGCTACCTTCGGTTGAACGGCACGTGTCTGTCCGATCCTCGTGGTTTGTTCGCTGTTATGGATCGACAACAACCTTGAAGATCATGTTCCGTTTACTTCCTCTTTATGGTAGAGCTCGTGACCAAGTCGAGCCAGGAACCCGACGTCAGTGATTGATAGGGGATTAACCTTAAATTAACCAACCCCCTTTCCGACTTGAATCTAATCTGATCGTTACGGACGGAATTTAGCAAAATCAAGAAGGCAAGTACTGGTCAATGCCAAAAACCTCCTGGCCTTTTCATCGATCAATCTCACTAACTCCCTGGTAGTCTGATCTAAGATCTGATTTTGCCCATTACACCATGGCCGCCCTGACATTCCGGGCGCTGTTTTTGGCAGCCCTTTTGGCATTCCTGGTGCCCTACTGTTCTGCATTCCGGTATAGCAAGACCAAATATGGACCCGTCGAAATGTCAGATGAGCAGGATATCTATTCTGCGGAAGCCGGGGTGATGGTCGAGCACGATAAAAAGGAAGATGGCGAGGTAGGTCCGGTCCCAGTGGCTACTGTCTTACTGTACAGCTAACAACTTGGGCAACAGGATCACGGCGACATCGGAATCCCAGATGGAGCTAGGTTCACCTCATTCAAGGTTAATGATTCTGGCGACGAGGAAATGCCAGGCTTCATTTCTGAAGACATAGAAAACGAGGACATCGAGCATCTCTTCATTGTCCTCCACGGGAGACTCAGGAACGGAAACAGCTACTGGAAGATGATGCATGACTCCGTCACCAAGGCCCGAGACGACAACTTCCCCGGATCCGAGCGCAAGGTCGCTGTCCTCGCCCCGCAGTTTTTCTCGAAGAAGTACAACTCGGGCCAGTACAAGGAGAACCAGCTGGCGTGGGACGATCTCAACGCGTGGCAACCAGGTGGCAGGGCCATCCATCCCGACAACACCACCCTCACCTCCTTCGACGTCTTGGACGGCCTCGTCAAGCTCCATTCCGACAAGGAGAAGTACCCGAACCTGACGAACGTCACCGTCATCGGCCACGGCGGCGGCGGCCAGCTCGCCCAGCGGTACTCGGCCGTGGGTAAGGACGCCCCTGAAAATGTGCACATTCGGTACATCCACGGCGACCCGTCCTCGTGCATGTACTTCACCCCCGACCGCCCCATCCTCTCCGACAACGAGACCTCGAAGGACTCCTGCCCCGACTACAACACCTGGCGCTACGGCTTCGACGGCTTCCCCACCCGGGGCGGCAAGCCCATGACGCCCAAGGACTACTTCAAGCAGTACCTCAGCCGCGACATCATCTCGATCGTGGGAATGCAGGACACGGGCAGTGCGGGCGATACGAGCTGCATGGGCAAGATCCAAGGCGGCAAGAACCGACGGACCCGCAACCTGATCTGGTTCCGGTACATCAACACGCTCGCGCGCACGGATGAGGACCTCGAGGGCTTCCCTGGTGAATACGGGGATCTTCCCGACTGGAGTGACCTCGTGGGTGGCAAGAGCCAGCTGCGACTCGTTGCGGTCCCGGACGTGGCGCACAACGCGAAGAAACTCTTCCACGGTGATCTCGGGCGAGGGGCTCTTTTCTCCGATGGCGACGTCGACGGCGGCTGGCGCCCTAAGAGCAACGGCACCAGCACCAGCAGTAGCAGCGACCCTACGCATAGCCCGCGTCACGATAAGCCTTCGAGTGCTGCTGCGCATACGTC
Organism: Aspergillus neotritici; assembly: GCA_023619815.1. Taxonomy (NCBI): domain Eukaryota; kingdom Fungi; phylum Ascomycota; class Eurotiomycetes; order Eurotiales; family Aspergillaceae; genus Aspergillus; species Aspergillus neotritici. The sequence goes on along the minus strand of JALZYL010000052.1, from coordinate 31,017 downwards.
TGGTCGTGACTTGAGCGTGCTCTGTACTGCGTTGGCATTTCTAGCTCTTGCGCTTTACTAAGTAGACGGCGGATTCTATGTCCTACTTCTCATTCATTGCACTATCTAATGATATTGATATCCCTAGATTTATGCCAATTTATGCAATAGAGTTTTATCGTTTACAACTATGACCATGACCATCCTGACTCACCTCATAAACCCACTGATAGATAACTGCTTGTCCCCACCACTATGGCACTATACATTGGTGTACTACAATCCACCCATAATACACCATCATATATACCACCTCCAGCGACTATTCAATAAATGCCATAAATTACCCATGTCTCTCCTACCCACCTGTTATGAAACTTGGAGTCTCCCCAACTTGTGATACCGACGATACTCCAACAGATTGGAGTAACCTCGGCATCCCGACAGGCACGCCGGATTTCTCCAACAGTTGGAGAACGCACCATTCTCCAAAACCGTTCGTTCGTCTCGTACTCTTATAACATTGTAATGCCCACTACTTCCTGTACATCATAAAAAAGAGAAAAGAAAAAAAAAAAAAGTCAAGAAATATTTACACCATGGGCTCCTTACAACCAGAGAGTTCTCTTCTCCAAAAGCCCCTCAAAATAGCCTGCATCCAAATCTCCAGCGGTACCTTCTCTCCCCTCTCCCTCTCCATTTTCTCCTCATCCAGACAGACCACAACAACTAACCAACCAACTAACCACACCACAGGCCCCGACAAGACCAAAAACCTCGCCCACGCGAGACAAAAAGTCCTCGAAGCAGCATCCGAAGGCGCCACTCTCATCATCCTCCCAGAATGCTTCAACTCGCCCTACTCGACGGCCCAATTCCGCGCCTACGCGGAACCACTATCCACCACACCAGACCCAGCCCACTCGCCCAGCTTCGCCGCCCTCGCACAAATGGCACGCGATAGCGGCGCGTTCCTCATAGGCGGCACAGTCCCCGAGCATGAACCCCACACCGACAGAATCTATAACACCTGCGCGGTGTACTCCCCGCAGGGGGAGCTGCTCGCCTCGCACCGCAAAATGCACCTGTTCGACATCGACGTGCCGGGCGGGATGTCGTTCCACGAGTCGGACACGCTGTCTGCGGGTGACCGCATTACGGTCGTCGATTTGGACGGATACGGTAGGATTGGGTTGGGCATCTGCTATGATATGCGGTTTGGGGAGCCGAGTGCGATTGCGGCGAGGAATGGCGCGTTCGCGCTTGTGTTCCCGTCGGCGTTTAATACGACCACTGGGCCGTTGCATTGGGAGTTGCTGGGCAGGGCTAGGGCGGTCGATAATCAGGTTTATAGTGTTTTGTGTTCGCAGGCGAGGGGCAAGGGTGAGGGCGCGTATCCGGCTTGGGGGTATAGTCTTGTGGCGGATCCGATGGGGAGGGTTGTTGCTGGGACTGAGGAGGGGGAGGGCATTGTTTATGCGGTGCTGGAGCCGGGGGTTATTGAGGAGACGAGGGTGGCGATTCCGGTTACGAAGCAGAGGAGGCATGATGTTTATCCGGATGTTGGGGAGTTGGTTAGATTGGGGTAGGTGGGAGGTGTGGTGGTGGTGGATGGTGCGGTGTAGATGTTGGTTGTTCCCTGCGGGTATGTAGATAATATGCAACCTTGCGGTTATGATGTACTAGTCTCCTGCACTGTATATATGTGGCGGGTTCTACTCGAGCGTCGAGCTGGGTGTCCTGCGCCGAACACCGACCATGCGGCCCATTTCAGCCCAGAAGCCAACCGGTGGGGTGACGATGGACTCCTCGTAGGCGTCGATAGCCGGTCGTTCCCAGAGAAGGTCCACCTCGTGGGGTCGAAGCCAGCGCGTTCGCTTGACGACCTTCCAAAATATAAACAGACACGGAGCAACCAGCTGCATTGTGTAGTTGGAGAAGAATTTTGACACGCTCCATGGGGTGAATGCGCTATATCCGTAGAATATAAGCACCAGGGAGTGCATTGCGATGCCGATGTAGGCAGCGTAAGGCTGGAAGAATCCGTAGTATGGCATCATTTTCTTCCGGTCGATGCCCTGCGCCTGACACGCCCGGTAGTAGTGCACGTAGGTGATGGACATGATTAGAAAATTGATCAGGCCACCGCCGGTGATGAGGTTGACGAGCCAGGTGAGCACCGTGGCGGAACTGCTGCCGACTTGGAGGAACGAGAGGAAAGGAAACAGCATCACGACGCAGAAGCAGTAGACGGGCACGCCTTGCTTGTTACAGTAGCGGAGGAGCTTGGGCGCGCGGCCTGCGAGTGCCAGGCCGTAGAGCGACCGCGTCGCGCAGTACGTGTAGGTGTTTCCTGCTGAGAAGATCGACGTGAAGATCAGTGCGTTCACGATATGCGGCAGCACGCTGACTCCGAGGTTCTTCATCGCTATCACGTACGGTGAAGCCGCTGCTGTGCCGTCGCCGCCGCCGCTGCCGAAGTAGATGTCGACGAGAGCGGGATCGTTGGACGCGACGACTATCCCGACTGCGAGGGCCCCGACCACGAAGAAGATGCAGAATCGGTAGTACACGGTTTTGAAGGCTGCTTTGATGTAGATGCTTGGACGCTTGGCCTCGGCAGCCACCATTGAGATGTACTCTGGTCCTACGACCGTGAAACAGGCGCTCCAGAGAGCGGCGAGGAATCCTTCAAAGCGGCCTAGATCGCCCTTGGTGTGGAATTCGACGAATGCACCGGGTGTTTTCCAGTGGCGGAAGCCGTAGGCATCGCCTTGGGGATTTCCACCAACCATGGTAACGAAGGTGAAGGCGAAGAGGATGAAGATCAGGATGAGTTTGCCCCCGGAGAGCCAGAATTCGGCTTCTCCGTAGAATTGGACCGCGAGGATGTTCAACGCGCTGTATTTGTCGGTTTAGTTCAAGTCAGCTAGCGCTCTCAACAGACTGGGCGTCGTCCCCATGACAGGAGGGTAGCTTAGGACCACTGATGAATCAAACAACCGGATATGATGATAGAGACAGCCCGAGAAAGTCGTCTTACGCATAGCAAACAATAACAGCAGCACAGACACCAGCCGTTGGGCCAGGATTCGTGACCTCACTATTCCAGAAGGACATGACCATGCTGAGCGCGGTAATCTCGAACGGAATCAGCAGGGCTTCATAGAAGAAGAAATTCCACCCGGCAAGGAAGCCCAAGGAATCGTCCACCCAGTAGCCAGCGAGACGGATGAAGCCGCCAGACACAGGCATATAGGTCGTCATCTCGGCAATCGAGTTATTGACGAGAGCGAGAACGCCGGAATAGAGCGTGTAGGCAATTAGTAGACTGGCAGGGCCGCCCTTGGCAAGACCGCCTCCGATGCTGATGAAGAGCGCGGTCCCGATTGAACCCCCGGCTGCGATGAGCTGGATTTGGCGGTTGTTGAGGCGGCGTTGTAGACTGCCCCAGTTGGAGTTGCTTTCGGAGCTCGTGTCGTCTGGGTATGGAGGGACGGGGGGTATAATTTCTGGAGATTTCTCGTTCAGCGCCATCTTGGTGGTCGAGTTGAGGGCCTAACAAGAACAGACTTGGGAAATGAAAAGAACAGCATGGGTGGGATGAACTGGTGGTATGTTAAAGAGGTGGCCAACAAAGAAAGTAAGATCAGACGCGCATCTATCATCTTCCATCTTATGTACAGGCAGTGGTGACTTCGCTGCGGCTGCAACTTTGACCCCCGCAATTCTATACATGGTAGATATCTCCTGGTGCTACCTCGTTGACGTATGAGATAGCAGACCTCTTCTTACGGAGTCGTATCCATTTCTGGGTTGCCCCTCCTCAATGAGACAAGGATGTGCTTAGACCCATGTGGCTGAAGGGATGACCGAATTAAGAGGACGAATAGAAGTATCACGGGCAGTTAGGGCTTGGACATCCTCTCACAAGCCATCCTATTATAGGCTCAATAGTACGCTCGGTATCACAACCACGCAGTCTTTAGTCGCACGTCTTACAATCTTGATAGCATGGGCCCAGTAATTCCGGCGCCGCAGTCCACCCAGTGACGCGCCTATCCGAAGAGTGGAGGCCTGAGCCAGCTACTGACAGCTGAATCCAATACCCATGTAGTCATGTGCGGGGAGTAATCAGTATTCTGATAGATGTCTCTATTGCGTTGCAAGGTAATACTGGTTTCTGGGTTGTTCTGATAATATTTGTTTTGTTTAGAATAATTAGGAACTGGTATCTGCAGTGTTGACTATATTGCACCAAGGGAAAATCATAGTATAAGAATTAGGACATGCAGTATCCTGTTCAAAGGTGTGTAGATTGATTCTCAGCTTTAGGGTTATCAGGATTAGTACATTGCCAATTAGTACATTACTTGCCTTATGTCCAATAGCCAAGATCTTGACATACTATTACAACCCAGCCCTGTATAGTTAAACGGTGTGTAAAATAAGGGACACGGATGTTATATAAGGATATGCCTTCTTGCTGGACTTTGACAAGGTTCTTCAGTTAAAGCCTGTTATGGACCAAGGTAGTTCGCTATCTTGGAGTACTAGATACCCCGTCCCTAACTTCGATATAAAAAATAGTGCATGCAGTCAATGAATCCATATCACGATACCTTCTCTACGTTGTGTTGACTATTATGCAAGAAGCGTGCGACAATAAAGAAGCCAATGGTTGACCATAAGCCACGATACTGTATAGTAATGCGTGTTGTACACTTGAGTTAGAGCTTTGTCTCTACAGGAGGCATTGAATATCATGACAAGCAATGGATGAATGTGGAACTACAGTTTCAAAGACCCATTCCTACATGTCATCAAGCCTTTGGACTCGGTAGCTTGTATGCCTTCCATCTCATTGTCAAGACTACAATGGGATTGTCATAGAAGGGTCACTTGAGGTGTAGTAGTCTTTGATACTGGTCGTCTTCTATGCCTTTGTCTTGCTTCTTTGTTGCTTTCTTCTGTATTCTAAACCTAGCCATAGATAGAGTATATATAGATGTCTTAGACCTATAATCTAACCTAGCAGTTCCTTTTTCGTCTCCCTTCTCGTGCCTCTATTCTACCATACAGAGTAGATCCAACAAAATGCTATGCAGGTTCTCATTCCTCCCTCCCAAGAAAGCAATGGCTGACTTCAAGTATACTGGCCAGCCGCTGTCATACAAGCTGGCCATGCATGTAGGGGATCTCCTTCGACAAGCCCAGATTCCCCACATCCTGTGGGGTGAGAAAATGTTCGATTTGCTTCTCCTCAATGCCAACGTTCGGGTAAGTACTTATTCAATCCACTCACGTTGCAAATGCTAACTCCTGCAGACCCTCGATTTCGTCATCCCAGACCATCTCATGGACAACGCGATTCGCGTGCTAAGAGACGCCCAATTCCGAGACACCATCGAGACTCCGCAAAACAAGAACTGTAGGTGGCTCAAACACAACCAACAGAAAGTTAAACCCCTCCAGCCCTGGCCATCCCACTGGTTTCACCTCGAACCCCAGCCAGCCTGCCAAAACACCTACTGCCAGGGCCACTGTGGCCGGCCCGTAATCCTGGGCTTCAGATGTCATGCGGACCTCGTCCTGCATCGAAAGTCAGACTGTCTCTGGTCCTTCCCGGATTTTACCCTCGACGACCCGCCCTACGACGACCCCAATTATATGCTCGCGAACGACCCCCGACTCCCGGAAAGCGAGCCAGACGATCTGGGCCGCATCTCTGCCCCAAACTGTCGGCTCCAGATCCTGACCCCCGCGCGCTACATCGAGTCTATCATTATGCTTCGCGCGCGGGACTGGCTCACCGCTGATCAGGGAGAGCAGTGGTATAAGATCTTGCTGCGGATTTTCAATACGCATAAGAACCGCCCCATCCCTGACAGACGCGCGTTGCTGGGCCCTTTGCTGCTTCGCGAGCCGTTTCGGAAGTGGTGGGGTCTGTTTTTGAAGGATGTTCCGCCTTATGAGCAGGAGCTTGTTGAAGGACACCTTCATGAGATAGAGGCGGGTTTTGTAGAGCTAAGGGAGGTGTTGGTCAGAGAGGGTGGTCTTCCTGAGACGCCGTTTACATGGGCGTTGAGGAAGGTTTGAATGTGGTCTCTATGGATTCTCGAGGCTTCACTGGGTCTATTTTGGGGTACTTAGCTGTTTTATAGACAATTCATTATGGAGAAGTGGTTGGTTGGTTGGTTGGTTTGTGTATTGAAAAGAGGATCAGAATGCACAGCCGTCTCTGCTCGTTTGAATATGAATACTAGTTGCTGAGGGTCAACTTATAGGTTGAACATAAAAGACGGTGGTAGTGTTAGCGAACCCCACACCCTTATATGGCCCAAAGTGGTTAACAGTAATAATTGGTTGGCCAAGTGTGATAATACCCCTGCAGTATCACAGCGCGGATCCAGTCACTCATAATTTGAGGTCATTCTCTGTTATATATGAGTATGAACTAAGCGGGTGGTTTTAAGTAGAATCCTGAATAAATTCTATAGTTTATTGCCGTAAATCCATTAATTTATACAGTACTCCCTCTAGCAATTTTCCAGGAAAGTCAAAATCGCCTTCATCATACGTCCATCACGGTACCTCACGACAGAGTCAAGCGCAGGCTGAACGTGCGTCTCACCAGGCGCCACAGCAAGGACAAAATCGCTTTCCCTGACCCGGTCAAGGTCCGCCGGAGCATCAACATAAACAGTCTCACCCCCGAGAAAGTCCCGCCCAAAGCCGACGCAAGAATCAAAAATGACCTCCCCAGTCCCCACTGCCAGTATCGCTCTGCGACACACAGAACGCTCGCACCCGCCAGGGAAAAGCCTCTTCCACACGGCGAGCGCACCCTCTGCCCCATATAGATTGCACCACACGTCGTCCAGTACCGGGTTGAATAGCGTCGTGAACTCGGACATTCTATCCAGCGTGAGATGGTCGTGGTGCGCTTCAGGGCGCACTCCCGCCTGTTCGACTGCTGACATCGCCAGCCAGGGGGAGACGAGAAAAACAGCCTTGAATTGGCCGCCGTGGAGATCGATCGGAGGCGCGTGAGGTGAGGGATGGATAATGTGTGTTAATAGACTCGCTGTGAGATTCCCCCCTGCGCTGTCGCCGCCGAGGATGAGGTTCTTGGCTTCGATGCCTTCCTCTTCGAGGAGGAACCGTAGGCTGGCGACGGCTTGGATCAGCTGGCTTGGGTATTGGTGTTCGGGGCTGAGCGCGTATTCTAGAAAAATGACCTGGCTTGCGTGGCTGGCTGCTGCGCAGCGCAGGACGAAGGGGATGTGCGCTTCGGCGCGGATGGGGTTCTGGTAGCCTCCTCCATGGGAGTAAAGGATAGTTGGTCCGTCGGGCTGTGAGTTAGGAACGGTGACGAAGTGAAGTACTGGTGCGGGGATGTTGCCCTTATCACCGAGTGTTGTATTGTCTACCGAGACTGTTTTATGCAGTAGACGGTGTTTGCGACAGTAGTGCTTGATCCTGGGGCCTGTCAACAGCCTTCGTATTTGGAAAGCTTTCTGGTTGCTTGTCAGGCTGGCTTCGAAGGCATGCAGATAGGCAAGTGCAAGTTTCTGGCGCCAGTTTAGTGTAGAAGCTTCACCGTGTGATAGAGACAGCGACGTGAACCTGGCTGTGCAGTGGACGACTATACATGGAGGGGTCAAAAACTGGCAAGGGTTACGTGCACGGGAGGGTAGGACATACTCAGCCAAGGAATACGCCAGGCAAGTGAAAGCTTGTCAGAAAGGCTTAGAGACGCCATAATATGAGGTTTGTTGGGATTGTTGGCATGGGAATTCAATGCTACTCAATAGGGAGATGTGCGAGGCATGTATCAAGTGAAAAATGGAGCGATGCAAAATGCGGAGAGACCTCGGCTATTAGTTGCTTGGCTCCTTCCAGACATGCCAACGATGCAAGGGCCGGGCTTATATCCAACATAGGTTATATTAGTGTAGACATATTTAATCGATTCATAAATTGATCTATAATCAAGTGTTATATCATTTACTATACTAAAAATACCAAATCGCATTTTGTTAGGCTTTATATAAGTGATATCCCACGTATAATAGATTATACTCTAGGTTTACTTCTTTTTATTTCAACAGTCTGGGCTCTATGAACAGATATGTATGATCACATTTGGTTATATTAGACGTGAAAATTTATATAATAAGAGACCGCTATTCTGTACAACCTGTGGTTTGCAGCAGTCATATGGAAGCTTGATTGTATGGCTTCGGAGAAACACCGAGAGACACTGCTGATGATCACTAGACTTGGATATTCTGAGGTGACCCATCAGTAAATTGCATATGCAAAGAAATCATTGGGTAGAATTAAGCATTTTTAATATATCAGAGCTATGGCTTTCCGCCCCTTGCTGTCATGTTAGTTGGTAATACTAGACGATTCAATAGTGTCAAGTTGACACCAAATAATCCCACTAATTTATAAGTCCCAAACTGTAAAGGTCGACAGCGGAAGTTAATATCTTTGTCACCGATAGTGGAGCAATGCGATGTATAGTGATAGATCGAGCATGCAGAAACTATTTATTTTGTCATCTGCAAGGTCCACCGGAGGTCTCCTGAGAATGATATGTCCCTCCTCCATGCAGACTCTGTTATGCTAGATCGTAACGTTAAGGCCAAATATAAATTCATAATATTGAGACCACTGTCGATACCCTCGATACTTACCTTCAAGCCTCCTTGTCATAGAATCTAGTCCCAATGCGATGGCCCTCTCAAACCTCGCTGTCGTCCAAGAAGCGTGGTCGCGACAACAAACCCTAGTGGAGCAGCTCTTTCAACGCGGCGACCTCAAGCCGGTGTTGTTGCATTATGCCCTTCTCTTAGCTGTTCCACCATTCGTGTCGGCCCTAATTCCATCCTACTCAGTTCCGTATATCCGGCAAATACGGCTCCTTGCGTACCTCTGGACGGTGGGAATGGGATGCTGGATCCTGCAGAATTGCAGGAGCCCATACGTTTCCAATGGATTTTGGCTTGGACTGATGATAGGGTCCCATTGCTGTCGCTGGGCATCTCTATTGATCTTCCGAGATGTGGAGACGGATTTTCTCCGGTTGGAGCGTCGCTTTGTTTCTGTGCAGATGACGGCCGATAACAGTGATGCTTCGGTGAACGTGAGGCCCAAGAAAGAGCATAACGAAAAGGAACAGAGTCGTGAATTGGAGTCGAATCTCAAACCCGCGCGTCAGACAGAAAAGGAAGTTTTCCAATGGCAGGGATACCCTCGAAACTTCTGGCATCGGGTCAGCTGGCTCCTCTGTCTTGCCTTCAGCCATCGAGGCAGCGCCTGGAACTGGCGCAGTAAATCCTGTCCGCCGCTCCCAAAGCCCCTGTCTGAGCAACTTGCAAAGCATCCAGATGTCCCCTTGGACAGCCGAGATGTACCGTCTCAACCCGCCAGCCCCCTTTCCGTCCTTGCGGTCCTCTGTAAAGCATACCTACGCTTCCATCTCTTCAAGTTCGTGGCAATGGGGGACCCATACTTCTGGGGCGAGATCGACTCCGACATGCCGCTCCCAGGGACCTCCTTTGCACTGCCCGCATCTTCTATCCTCGTCCGTGGCTACCGCACCTTCCTATGCACGTTTGCCATCCACGCGGCGATGACTTTCGTGCACGCAGCGGTCTGCTTCAACCTTACATTGCTGGCGCATATCCTCCCGAAAACCTCAAACCTTCTCCTCCGCCAACCAGCCGACCAAGCCTGGATCTACCCAAGTCTCTTCGGCCCCTTCTCAGCAGTCTTCGACCGGGGCGTCGCCGGAATCTGGGGAACGTGGTGGCACCAGTACTTCCGGTTCGACTTCGTATCATGCTCGCAATGGATCATGCAGTTCCTCCCCCGACGGGTGGTGAAGTCGAGAGTGGCACACGGCCTCGTGCAGACGGTGATCGGGTTCGCTGTTTCAGCACTGGACCATGGATTGGGGAGTTACACGGTGATTGCTGATACCAGGCCGCTGAGAGGCACGGCCTTGTTCTACGCGACGCAGGCGGCGGGGGTTATCGTTCAAGGGCTGTGGAGTACATTTGTCGCTTGGAGGATACCGTTCTATCGGCGCATACCGCCGAGGCTTCTTGGGTGGGCGAATGTCGTCTTTGCGCTGGTGTATTTCCACTTTACGGCGCCGTTGATGTTCGATGACTATGCCCGCGGTGGGACCTGGCTTACGGAGCTGGGTCCTTTTGGTATTCGTTGGGGCGCATTGCTATCAGGCCGGGGCGCATGGCTTGATTGGGATGCGAATGTGGTGCAATTGTGGCGGGGGAAGAGCTGGTGGACTAGTGGGATCCGGATCATGTAAGGGATTATGGGGCTGTTCTTTTGTATATCTCTTACTCTGTTAAATACATGTATCAAATCCAGGAGTTTGGACGGGGTGGCTGCTCTTTTTGCAAATAGCTCAATAATAAGTTCTGTCGATCATGACGCTGTCAACCAGCCCCGAGAATCAGGCAGTACCTATCAAATGCAATCCCCCAGAAGTCCACGACGTCTGGGGAGTGGGATAGATAATGGATGCGCTACTAAAATCAGATAAGACCTAACTGTCTGAACGAGTGAGTCCATGGCATCTACGAAACTTGTTCAGAAGCAATGGAGAGAGACTCTCACCCCGATAAATCTTCCCTGCTTTCTATAGAAGGCACCCGACACAGTACAGGTAGGGTTGATATACACCGAGAGCACTACAATTCTGCTATGCACAAAAGGGACTTACGTATAATAACAATGCCAGAGACACAAAATGTCTACATATACGCCAACCGCCTATTCGATCCCCGGCCAAGCAATCTCGACTGGAGCTCTCGCGAGCCCATGGAGAAAATGACCATTCCACAACTGAACAGGCCCTTCGACAAGCTATATCATCTAGGGGTCGTGTGCATCCCTACAACTATCTGTTCAGACACCTCGCGGACATTGCTCGACAAGCTAGCGGAAGGGCTTCTCTATCAACATGAAGGCTGGTTGGCGCTCAGCGCCGCCTCCGCCAAGGGTCGCAAAGTCCCTCGATTTCTGCTGAAAGTGATCTCGGCACTGGAATATGTGGGACAGACAAGCCAGACAGACGAGCAAATACGGTTTTTAAGTGAGTGTTGATCGTGTATTCGAAGTCCAGTGACCGCTGTTTACTTACTCTCCCGACAGTGCAGGAGATACTGAGGCTTGATCAGGAGAAAGAAGAACGCCCAATTTATCGGGTTATACACTTTAACTGTCATGATTTTGCGATCAATTTTGCTTCCCTCCTGGTTGACCGGCCGCCGGTTTCTCAGCTGAGAGATCTATCCTGGTACTCTGAGCACGCGAAGGACAGGTTCTGTAGGACCCATGCGCATTACTCCCCGCGCATAATAGGGCTGGTTCTCTGCTTGTCAGTTATCCAGCTTTTGGCAGTGTCTCTTGGTGTGGGCATTCCGGGACGTGCAGGTATTTGCATGGGTTTCATGGCTACTATATTGGTAGTCTGCCATGTGTTGTGGGTGACCAGTAAACAAACGACTGAAAGGGATAGGTTTCACTGGAGGCGTGTCCTGGAAGAGCGCTTTCCGTTATTAGCTACCGTCTGTATTGATCTGGGGAAACCTGACGATATATGGGATTGTATAGGAGGAGATGGGAATGAGATTCCGTGGGGTGGATGAGAAGCAGCATATTGCTTTCCAACACATAGGGGTGCTTGATATGGCTAACCCTAATATGCATGCTATATCTAGTGTTTTCAGAAGAACAGCTTGTTCAGAGCGGACCAGCTGCTCACTGTATTTCTTTTCTTTTCATCATTTTTAGTTTATTCTTTTGTCTGGATATTATTGTTTTACCATGACTTATCCCATTTTATCAGGCTCTATCAAGGTGACCCGGGACCTCAATCCAACAGTAACCATTATGAATAGACTCAGTCACTGCTGCCACGGCCAATACAAAATCTGCAAGCCAATGCATAATATGATCTCTTTAAATAGCGCTAATTGGGGTGTCATCGACGATCTACGTTCCTGCATATGCTATGTCAGGTTCAGCTTACATCCTCGCTGCCAGGAGTATGAACTACTACAGCGGGGAATGCCTGCATAAACTTTGAAGAAAATTCTAACTTGTATAACCCATCTAGTCCGTCTTAAAGTAATCGTTGGTCTGGTTGTCAATGAGAAAAAGGGTTTCTGTCCTCAGTACAATACAACATATCATAGACCGACCCGGGATATTGGAATAATCAGCTATTGGCAATAAATCGGGGGTCTTTGTCGCATTTCTCACGATCAGTGATACGTCTCATGCCCTCCCCTATCCAGATATGGAGTATAAACAAGGCTTTCTTTATCGTTGTTGGTAGACAGATCAAGTTTTAGACATCAAGGCTCACATAGGAGACATCAGATACCTGTCTGGTTTTCACTCATATGCGATTACCCCTTGCGTACCGTAACATTTTTAACTACGATGTATCAAACACGCATTATAGGGTACCCAAGTGAACAATAGTAATGTAGGATGCATTCTGGGATCAAGATCTCTTAAACTCCGGACGGCCTGGAAAGCAGTGTGTATATTTGCCAACCTTGGACTCACTATTTGAGATACAAACACGAATGTCAAGAAAATGATTGCCGAATATGTTGGCGGTTGCCACCCTGCTCTGTTTTTTTCCGGGCTCGCATGTGTAGCAGTAAGTGTACTCCATATTCAGACCGAGACTCAATCCAAACCAGCACGCTCTAACAATCTGGTACAGATATTCGGCTACTGTGTATACCAAGTCTATTTCCATCCTCTGAGCAAATACCCCGGACCCCTCAGTTGCAAGCTCACTTCCTTCCGCGCTATCTACCACGCATGGACGGAGGACCAACACCTTGATATATGGAGGTGTCATCAGAAATATGGTATTCACCAGCTAGCCAGCTCCCCGATCAAACCCAGCAACGCTGACGACCGTCACTAGGTCCCATAGTCCGGTATCGACCTGGCCATGTCTCATTCAACACGGCAGAAGCAGTCAAGGGTATGCAATCCCGTCTTGTCTCTTGACCTCTCCTCGATTCATTCGCTGATGCTGATACTTGCCAACCCAGGCATCTACTCCAGCGACACAACCACCAAACCCCAATGCTACGAGCACCTGCAGCGCCAACACGCAAACATCCTCACCCTACGCGACAACAAAGCGCACACCATCCGCCGAAGACTCCTCGGCCACGGCTTAACCTCCACAGCAGTAACAGACATGGAGCCTCGCATGCTGCGCCACGTGCGCAATTTCTGCGCCGCATTAGGCGCGAGCATTGATACGGCTGCTCAGAGCGAGAAGACAGACGCGTGGGGAACCCCGCTGGATATGGCCGATTGGTGCAGCTATCTTACGTTTGACATTATGGTGGATATTGTCTTTGGAGTCAGCGGTGACTTGTTGCTTGACCCGTCGCAGCGGTCGATCGTGGATGATATTGGCGTGTCTAGCAAACGGGCGTATGTCCTTTCCAATGCGCCGTTCTTGTATCTGGGACGCATGGATAGGAGGTTGTTTCCTGGGTCGGTGAGCTGTCGGAGGAGGTTTTTGGGCCTTGTTGATAGGTTGGTGGCTAGGAGTGCGGCGCTTTCGGTGGAGGAGAAATCGCGCGCTATCCTTCATACGCTGCTTGCTGGGAGGGAGCCGAGTGCCGGTGGGATCAGGAATAGTCAACCGCTCTTCTCGGACGCTACTGTTTTGACAGTTGCTGGTATGTTTGTCCTTCCCATCTCAGCCATGGCACTGAAGCATACATCACTAACCACTACGGCAGGATTCGACACAACCGCCCCAGTCCTCAGCGCCACCTTCTTCTACCTCAGCCGCTCCCCCTCCATCTACAACCGCCTCGTCACCGAAATCCGCCACCGCTTCCCCACCTCCTCCTCCATCAAACAAGGCGAGTCCCTAAACAGCTGCACTTACCTACGCGCCTGCATCGACGAGACCCTCCGCATATCACCCCCCGTCCCCACTGCCCTCTTCCGCGAGATCCTCCCCGGCGGCGAGCTAATCGACGGACACGTCGTCCCAGCGGGATACCACGCCGGCACAAGCGCATACAGCATCCACCGCCGAGACGACTACTTCCACCTGCCGAGTGAGTACATCCCCGAGCGCTGGCTGGATGAGTCGTCGGAGGGTATGCGTATGCCGGGCGGGGCGCATACCCCGGCGGCGTATATCCCGTTTCTGCGGGGTCCGCGCGGGTGTCTGGGACGGTCGTTGGCGTACTGGGAGTTGATGGCTACGGTGGCGATGGTGTTGTGGGAGTTTGATTTGAGGGCTGTGGGGGGGTTGGAGGTGGGTGTTGGTGGTGGTGGGGATTCCATGGTGGATATGCCGGGGAGGAATCATCCGGGCGAGTATCAGCTTTTTGATAGGGGGACTTGTGGACGCGTTGGGCCGGTTTTGCAGTTTAGACGGCGGGTGTAGATATTGTTGTGGCTTTGATTGTCTTTATCTTGTTATAATGTGAACGGGATGGAGTACAGGTCTCGGTCTGATTGAACTACATTGAGTATTCCAGATACTTATTGGATAGTAGGTAAAAGGTAGGTAGATAGGTAGAAGGTAATAACCATCGCCAGCTCGTCTGATCCAGTCTCGTCTTCGGTCTGAAGGTATCAAAGCATAAGCTCAACACGCTCAATAAATCAATAAAGACAATTACAGTACACATTCTAGATAGCCCGTATCTCCAGTCTTAGATCTCGTCTACGCCTGCGCAAACTGAACTAAACCCTATCCGCAAGCAACTCACAAACTCCGCCCAAGAGGCTTCGTTCGCTTGTAGATACTCCTCACTTGGCTTTGCTTGATGCGCGCCAGACGTGCCCTGTCATCATATATCAATACCAGTCTAATAAGTCATCACAGACAACCCCCGTCATATAACCAGCGTCGACAAGAAAAAGGGAAGAAGGGAAAAAAATGACTCACTCCTCAGCAGCCTTCCTATCCAATCTCTTAACATGCTCGCGCGCATCTCGCACCGCCTGCCGCGACGCCATCAGCGCCTTGCTCGCTTCTTTCTCCATCGCCTCGGCGCGCGTCACTTGCTGTCTGGCTGCGCTGATGGAGGGGTCTTCTTCTTCGTGTCGGAGGTGGAAGATGCTGTTGCTGCGGTGGCGACTGCTGTGGTGGTGGTGATGGCGGCGGTGGTGGCTGCCGCTGCGGCCGCTGGAGCTGGAGCTCCTTGAGGCGCGGTTGGAGGCGTAGGAGTGGGAGGAGGGGGAGGAGGGTCGTAGGCTGAGGATGGGATGGTCGGCTTCGTTGTTGTTGTCTATGCCGTGGGAGGAGGACGGCGTGGATTTGCGGTGGAAGATGGGCATTTCGACTTGGGTATTGGGTAGATTTGGGAAGATGGTAGAAGGGGAGGATTTGGTGTCTGGTAGCCTTGGTTGTTGTAGGTCGGTTGAGGGATGGAAACCGGGGGATGCTTGAGAAGGCCTGTATAGTTAATTATATACCTACTCTTGTGTCCACAGTATACTCCAGATCAACCATACTCTACGGTCCTATTGTCCACTGAGAGAGCAATCACTGACGTCAGGTGTCCATTCCAGGTGACCACAGACTATCGTTGTCTTCCACCACGGTCAAACCTCGAAGCCATACTGTGAAGGATGTTTCATCTCGCCAGATCCCGTTGGATATAGGTGTGGAGGTGGCGTGGGATGTGCTCGTCGGCATTGGAACAAAGTGGCCGGTGACATCAGCTTGCCTCTGTAACAAATAGATATGGTTCCTGATAGCACGGCAGACAATAAATATGTCTGATAAGAGATGTATGTGTTTGCGGGGGTTGTGAATAACGCCTGAGTTGGGAATGCACGATAGCCATGAGTTGTGGTGGTGAGGTCGAATCGACGCTGTACAACACAGCTCTGTTTGTAGCTGATTGGTTCATAGGAGGTGATAGCTGGTCGTCATCCATCCCATGTTTGAGTATCATTCGGCCGATTGTCTTTGGCTGTTTTGGCTAGAGGCTTGCATGCTGGGTGAGGTGTTCCCTGACAAGATGCGACACGACACCGGTATTGAAGTCTCAGGCATGACCCGGTTCTCCATGGTTTGGACTGCAGTGTTTTGCATCGGGCAGGATGTTGCTCTTACTGTTGGTGGCTAGCGAATCAGATCCTTTTGGGTAGATGTTGAGTATTTGGTATAAGTGATTGCTGCTTGAATCTTTGGAGGTTGGAGGAAACAGTGTGAGTAGGATTTTCGGTTGAAAATTTAGCAAAATGATATGGGAGGTAGGGCTGTGACGCGAACGAGGCTTGCTCGTCTGCGGCTAGTTTACTTATGTACCAGTAAGCATCGACGTGACTCAGTACTTTATAGGGAAAGATGATGATCTTGTGGTCTACTAGTCTGGTATACGAAATTACTATCCGTCCTCAATCCAAATATATGGTCGATTGTACAACAGACCAAGTCATCTAGTGTTTACTGATAATGTCTCGATATACACGTCCATAAATTCTGTCCTAAATGAAACATTAAAAGGCAATATAAGGCCCTAGGGCCATCTAACTCTGATTGCTTTTGTTTCTACTGCAAATATCGACAGTCCGACCAATTAAATAATCTCATCCCGAACCTCACGATCGATCAAGCTTACCGACCCCGACGAGGCATACCACGGCCCCGGCCACCACCCAGAGCGCGTTGCGCAGCACCGGGGGGCAGGCCACGGGCGGGCGCCTGGGGCCCGGCGGATTCCTGGTTCTCTGTAGATTGCGTTAGCAGGTGGATATAGGATTCAGAAGGGCTCTCTCGGTCACGTACTTATGGTCTCGTCCACGCTCAGAATCAGACACGCCGCCTCGACGGCCGCCTGGATGGCGTTGACCTTCACCAGGCTGGGCTCCCACACGAACGCGGCCATGTTGTCCCGGACGCCCTCGTGGTCGAAGTCCACACCCGCCCAGATGTTGCCCTTGCGGTGCTCCACACGCAGGCGGTTGAGGATATCGGTCGCGTCGAAGCCCGCGTTGTCGCACAGTTGGCGGGGCACCACCTCCAGAGCCTTGGCGAACGCCTTCACGACAGCCTGCTGTTTGTGGGGGACGTTGCGGTCCGCATATCCGTGCATGTAGCTGGACACTTCCATCTCGCAGGCACCACCGCCCGCGACAATCGTCGTGTGGCGGAGAGCACGCTTGACGATCATGATCGCATCGTGGAGACTGCGCTCCACCTCGGCAATGAACTGTCCGGCACCACCACGCAGGACCAGGGTGCACGTCTTGGCCGCCGGGCATTCGGAGAAGATGTTGTAACGCTCCCCACCGATCTGGCGCTCCTCGAACGAGCCGCAGGTGCCCAGGTGGCGGTCCTGGATGTCACTGCATGTCGACTGAGTCGCGGCGCCGGTCGCCTGGCAGACGCGGTCCATGTCGTCCGACGCGACACGGCCCGCGCAGAAGATATCACGGTCCGCAAAGTACCTAGGTGAGAGAAGGGTTAGAAAGAGGTCTTCCACGTCAAACATTCAGGGGAAGTCACGTACTGTGTCGCCAAATCACCAATAGGCAGCTTGCTGAGAACGACCTTGGCACCGGTCTTGTAGATCGCCTCGAGCTTGTTGAAGATGATCTGCCATTCGGCGTCGACGATGGCCTGGTACTCCGACACTTGCTCGACACGAACCTCCGCATTGTCCTTCTCGCTCTTCAGCTCCAGCTCCACGTTCAGACACACGATCTTAGGATCCTTGAAGTGCTTTGGTTGCTGCTCGAAACCGGCGTAGGAGAAAGTCTTCTTGAAGGCAACGCCGTTGACAAAGAGAGAATCCTGGAGACCACCACCGGTGACCCGCTTCACACCGATCAGTTTCTCGTTGAGGTCATCCTGATCCAGCGACAGGACCGCATCGACCACCACTAGATTCCCGCATCAGTATCGTTCCGCCCACTTCATGCATTCGTCCCAATCCAGGGGTCCTTACTCTTGGTGAAGAAGTCGGAGTTCCGCTTGATCAGCTTGCTGTTCATGGCCGTGGCCGCCAGTCGTCGAAGCTTTTCTACCTTCTTCTCCTCATTCGTCGAGGCCTCGACGATATCCACTGCAATCTCCTTGACCTTGTTGACGGCCATCGCACTGGCTCTCCGCAGACCCTTGATGATTGTCTGAGAACTGACCCCCTGCTCAACCAATTCGCGCACCTCCTTCAGTATTTCACCAGCCAGGACCACCACCGACGTCGTACCGTCTCCGACTTCGGCATCTTGGGACCGGGCGATATCCGTCAGGATGCGGGCGGCGGGGTGCACAATATCGAGGAGCTGAAGCGACGGGTATCAGCGGTCCGTACGATGTATTCCACCTCCCCGTTGTATATTCTCCACACGTACCTTCATTACCGTGGCGCCATCGTTGGTGATGGTTTGTCTGCCCTCATTGTCGACCAGCAGTAGGTCCCCGCCATAGGGACCCAGGGTGCTCTTGATGGTGGATTGCACCGCCAGACAAGCATTGATGTTGGAGATGATCTGACCCTTGCCTTGAGAAGCATCCGTGCCTGTTCCATCCAGCAGAGAAATTACCCAGTCAGCGAGTCCGAACAACGTGTCGTGGCACACAGATGAGGGGGGGAATGCGGGCGGAACGGACCCTCTCTCAGCACGACAATCGTGGGGGCTTGGCCAGCGAAGGCCATGGCGACAGTATACTGGTCCTGTAGAAACAGGTAAAAACGAGAAGAAAATGAGAAAGACCTGTATCAAAGGTCTGACCGGATGGGAAAAGTGGAAGGAGAGTCCGATGGGAAGACGATGGTCGCTTGAGGGGTCAATATTGATAGCGCCAATATTAATTCATGCTCCCTCAGGCTCGACACCAAAATTTCCCCGAGCTCCTTACCCGCCAATCACCGCCCGCGGCCGGTACTGCCGCCCGCTCGAGGCGGTGAGGGCGAACATTCTGGTTGCATCTTCGACTACGGTCTGTTTTATACCATCTATTTCAGCGAAAAGGAAGAGAAGACACTGTATATATATTGCTCTGATAATTTGAACACAATATCATAGTGTGGACACTAATAGAAATCAACTTGTCTAATGGGTTTGTAGGTCTTTACCTGAATTCATGACTACCGCACAGGAGATGGTGATGCCTGAGGTTGCAACTAACCACCACAGGACGGTCACTTGATCTTGGCCCGGGGGCCAGCAATCCCCCGGATCTAGACCTACATTCCCCCACTTTCGAACCAAATACTGATACACCCGACAATGTCCATCGTTTGGGATGTCTACTCGGATACGTACATGCAGGGACATGACAGTGTTTGACCCATGAGGAACGCCCACCATGACTGGATCCTGAGAGAAGTAAGCAGGAAGCCTAGCGTCATAGATGGGCGGGGATTTGCCAGCCACGGTATATAAACGCAGACAACCCTCCTCACAGCTCCAAGCATCGAGTGAGATACGAATTTCTCATCTGCGACACTCGCTATGCATCCTCAGTATTATGAGAACACGCTCAATCCGGTTGGGCTCGAGGAAGACGATCTTCAAAGGACGCTGAGAGAGCTACAGGTTGCTGTTCAGCGGGGTACCTTACTGGTTCACGAGGGCTCTCCCCCTCCGAATGAGTGGGGAACTGGCGGTCACTACGCGGGAGACCCAGGTAAGATAGCCAGGTTCTGACGCGTGGCTGCATTCCAAGACTTATTTTCCCTGTAGGACTCGCTATTGCTTTCCTCCGACTCGCCCGTCAAGCCTCGTCTCTCTCGAATGGCAATGACCGACCTCCCGATTTCCGTAAGCTGGTGGATGAACGCATCATTCCTGATGGGCCGGACCAGCCCATATTACCAGCACGACTGTCTCCCTTAGGGTCTGCGCCCCTAGCTGCGGTGGTGACGCGCATCCTGTCTGCCGGGACGTTCGGCGGTGCAGTGTCGGATAGCGATATCAGCTGCCTCCGCAAAGCGGTTGAGATTGCACTTGGAAACCCGCCCCTTCTTCCGCATTCTGGTCGTCATATGGGGGGTGACGAGCTGTTATTTGGTCGAGGCGGCTTACTGGCGGCGGTTCTGAATATTCGCGTCCACCGCTTCGATGACAAGACCACGGAAGCGCTGCAGCCGGTTTTCGATGCCATACCTCGATTTGTCGACGTCGTCATTCATGCTGGGAAAGAGGGTCACAAAGACTATGCCCGGAGGCATGGAGAGAAGAACGCGCTGCCGTTGATGTGGGCCTGGATGGAAGACCATTATGGCCTGGGATCGTGAGTCACGACTGCTGCTCATCTCACAAGATTAATGCACCTGCTGACCATCACAGTGTACACGGAATGGGTAGGTTCGACGATCCTGTCTAAAGCGCAATTGACTAATGACCCTCAGCCGGAATCCTGGCCGTTCTCCTGGCCTGCAAGCCCGAGGAACTCGATAGCTCCTCCCGCCATCATCTCCCGCTGATAGCCGGTACTGTTTCCGGCCTATGCAAGATATGCATCGCCAACAACGGCCATCTGCCGACTTCAATCCCTCTCTTCAAGAGCTCCTCCCACCGCAAATCGCCCCTCGTCCAGATCTGCCACGGCAGTCCCGGCCTAGTCCATCTCATGTCCTGTGCCAGGAGGAACGGCCCGCTCGTGTCTCAGTACTGGGAACCCAGCTGGGACGAAGCCATCTACCTGGCCAGCGAACGCATCTGGGAGCAAGGTCTCCTCTACAAGGGCGGCGGTATCTGCCACGGCTTCGTGGGGAACGCGTTAACCTTGCTCTACATGTATGAGAGCTTCGAGTACGACCAGGATCTGATGCAGACAGCGAGACAAAACTACACCGACCGCGCTAAAACAGCCCCTGGTAATACCCGACATACCCACCTCACCAGCGACTACTTCTTGTCGAGAGCGTTGGCGTTTCTCCTCCATGGACGGCAGTCGCCGCCGTACGACGGTGCAAGTCAAGTGTATCGAATGCCGGATCGTCCATTTTCTCTTGCGGAGGGTCTGTCGGGGACTGTCTGTGCGTGGGCGGAAGCTTGCGTGGCCGTCCAGGCAAAGCTCCGGAAAATGGAGCTCGAGAAACAGGGAAAGGCGTCTGCTCTTCAGGATGATACGGTGTTCCAATCTTTGACGGCACACATGCTGGGGTTTCCCACCTTGGCTTATTACAGACCAACCGGCGCGGTCTGAGTACATCCTGCAAATACTTTGAACTTGTTACAAGTATATTCGCTGGGGTATATATATATTACAAGTACATTCTTGTCGCCATATTCTCCGAGCTATCCAATCTATGCAGGCCAGCTGCTAGTTGTCGACTCACCCCATTCCTGCCCCAACAAAAGAAATCCACAAGAACGAACCCGAAACACCGTGCTCTATGTAAATCACCTCCCAAAATAGCAAATCAAACCCAACCCGAAAGACCCAGTCTAGAAAAGCGTAAACCAATCTAAAACAAAGTAAACCCACTCCGATAAGTAGGCACCTGACCCGGCACCTGCATTTTATACTCCACCCGCTTCGGCACAAAGCTAGCCTGAGGCGCCTCAACCGCCACCCTCCACCGACGCCAACAATTACTAACCTGGTGGTGAGGATCGCCGCAGAACCCGCATCGCCCCGCCACCACCGCCGGCGACGGTCGCTGGCTCCGCGTCCGCGCCTCCGGCTGGCTGTTGCTGCGCGACCGGGTCATGTGCTCCTGGTCGCGACGCATCTGGTGGACCACGTACGCGTTGATCTCCTCCTGGCTGGGCCTCTTGGCGTGGCCCTTGACGGTGGGGGCTCTGGCGCTCTTGGTCCGACGGAGGTAGTTCCCGTCGTGGTTCATCTGGTGGACGACGAAGGCGTTGATCTCGTTTTGCGTTAGTGCGTTGTTTATCGATGCGCGGGGGCGCGTCTTCTTTTCATCGGTTGCGGGAAAGAGGGCCTCCGTCTTGGAGACGGGATCTGGGACTTGTTGGCCCCGGATGGCTTTCTCCTGCTGCAGAGCGAGCTCGGCCAGTTCGCGAAACGGGATCCGCTCTGTCGGGTTGACGGACGTCAGGCGGCTGTCCTGTAGCTTTTCGGTCGCCCACAGCTTCCATTCTGGGCGCTGTTTCAGCTTCGTCAGGAAGAGGTTGTTGATTTGAGCGTCGGGGATGATGAAGTCGTCGTCGATTTGGCTGAGGCCTTCGCGCATGGCTTCGATCAGGGAGATGAAGTCGGTGATTGTGTTTGCTTGCGAGTCGAAATCTAAGATCTCGCCGATCTGGTGGATCATGCGCAGATTGCGTTGCCAGAGATCCATGTCATTCAGGATGTAGGTGCTTATTGTCTTCCAGGTACCGGGGTAGGGAAGTGTGAGATTGCAATGTGGGTGTTGGATGTAATTGGTTGGTGGAGGGTCGTTGTGCACAGGGGTTCTGAACCAGAGTTCCATGTTGATGGGCGGATGGAGATGTTTTTGTTGGTGGTGGGAGACGATGACGTCATTTATTGGGTGATACCATGCAATACCAAAGTGTATCCAGTATTGGTGCAGTTCCCGTGTAAAGTATGTTCGGTACGGTAAGTCACAGCCTCAGGCCCACCATATCTCCATCTTTCCCCCTTGCGTCATCAGATCTGCAATACTTCTGATTGCCCGAGGTTGATCGAGTATCTATCTCAACACAGAAACTATGAATGGTTTGTGGGGTGATAGTGGACTGCAAGTACAAACCTTGTGATGGAAGGGAATACGATTGCTTCCAATTCTCTCGCCGTCCAGGTTATCCCACAGATTGCACCGCAACTGACATTCACCATAAGCGTCAGCGCCCCATGGTGGCAGTGCCCCGCTAATGAGGCGTGAGAATGGCCCCAGGCAGACTTGGTTGGCTACCCAAACCCATGAGAGCCATATATAACCATCAGGACGGAGAGGATTCGCGTGGATCGAATCCTTCGTATGTTCTATATGTGAGATCTCACCTCATCGTTGTTTCTCTTCATGTCGGACGTGTCGCGTCTGAACTAACCTCGGTTGCAGAAGAAGCACCTCCCACCTACCATGATATCGTGATTACTACCAGACACTTTTCGTGTATCTAGGAGCATGGACATCGTACCACCGTCGTATCAATCTGCAACTGCCCGAGACGCCTGGTCCATCATCGCCAGATATATCCCCTCCCGCGATCTGTGTGCTGTCTGTCTAGTCTGTCGCCGATGGCACGAACTGTTCGTCCCATTCCTCTGGGGTGACCCGGCGTCTCACTTCGGAACCGACAATGATGCTGTTTATGGTAAGCCTGCCTCGGTGGCTTAGTTCTAAACACCCGAGCTAATCATCGCAGTGGCGCTGACGAGGTTCCGACGAACCTTGAAGTATGCGCGGCCCGAGGTGCGAATGCTCACTCATACCCTTCACCTCCCTCCGGCCTTGTCAGAAATATACGGTGGCCCACGACCGGAATGGCTGAGAGAAGTTCTCGACTCTCTACCATGCCTCCAGTCGCTACTCGTATCCAAGTTACCGTTCTTCGACCACAATGCGATGGTGGCGTTGCGGAATAGCCCTCGACGGGGCCAGTCGCCGGACGGCGCCATTTCCAACGTCTACAATGTCCGATTGCTCCTGGCGGATCGCGAGCCCAATACAACATCCGTCGGTCTGGCAGAGACGTTGCTCCGTTTTCAGGATCTGATTTATTTGGACTTGTCGTACACCACCCCGGCTCGTGATCGGGTGGTCCTATCTTCTATGTCCCAGCTAGAACATCTGCAGGTGTTGAAGCTCCGCGCTATCGGTCTCAGGGATAAGGATGCGGAGTTTCTAGCCAATGCTATTGGGACTAGAGTCCGTTATCTGGACCTGCGGAATAATCTGCTCACTGACATGTCGGTGCGATCGTTGCTACAAGCGTGCTTCCAGCCGGCAAACAGTCCTGCCAACCTGGAAAGCACTGTAGGCCCACTGTCCTCGGTACCTGGGTCACGACCGCACTTCCTGGAGATGAAATTGCTCGAGTCGCCGGATCTCGATGAGCAGTTCATGAAGTTCTTGACACAGCCGTTGGTGGGCCATTCTTGGGTAGAGGGTCTGCCACATGTGGGAATCACACATCTCTATATCGCAGACAATCAGATCACGGTGGAGGGTGCCACAGGCCTTCTTTCTTCATCGCGACTGCATGCGCTCGATGTCGGGAGTGTTGATACCGTGGAGTCTCTGGCCAAAGGACAGCGTAGCCTGTCCCCGTCTCCCCAAGAGCCCGGGGACCTTCCTGGGGCTGAAAAGCTAGTACCGATCCTGGGCTCCGTCGCCAAGGACAAGCTGACGTATCTACGTGCTCATCACGCTATCTGTACTGCAGAGGTGCTTTTCAAAGATGCTTCCATCTCGGAATCTAATGATCTTTTGCCTGAACTTGCAGCGACGGAGGAGAACGAGGTGTCTGGGGTGTTCGAGTTGCTCTCGAGCGAAGTCCACGAACTACCGGCGGGTGGTATCCCCGTATTTGAGCTGGATGGAACTGAGATCCAGGGGCCGTCAAACACATCGCTACCAGTCCATCGCCCTGCGAACATCTACGACGATGAGCCATTACCGGACCTGAGACGGGGCTCTACGTTTGCTCCCGAGGTCCTCGAACAAGCAGGAGCCGACGAGAGTGCTACATCTACGATGCATCCGAGCTACCTTGGTCTCTCAACAACTTCTCCAGGTGCTTTAGAATCCATCCCGCAATGCACATCCCCCATGTCAATCGACGATTCTCGCCACGCGAGAATCCAGGAACTTCTCGCAAAGCGACCCAAAAACCAGATCCTGCCTCGACGAGACCACAGACAGACCAACTTTCCATATCTGCACCCCTGCCACATCCCCCACCTCGAGACACTAGTCCTAACAGACGTCCCATCCCACGTCCACGCAGACTCCCCAGTCCTAAGCTCCCTAATCCGCTTCATCACATCCTGCTCCAACGAAGCCCTCCTCGCCACTCTCCAAGCCGGATCCGACTACTCCCTCCCCCCAGGCCAAGCACGCGTCCAAGCCGAGCTCGAACGCGCGCGCTCCCTCTTCTCCCTCCGCCGACTGATCCTCGAAATCACCCCCACCAATCTCCCTACCGCATCCACATCCCTGACCGCGTGGAAATCCGTCAGCGCCCAAACAGGCGCCGGAAGGTCTTCCACGGGCGACCGCGACTCCGAAAACCTGTGGTCCGCAGCCGCAGCCGACTTCAGCTTCTTCGGCAACGACGAGTGTGGTATTCCGGAAAATGACCCCGGAAAGTATTTCCCTATGGCTGTGCTCAATGAGAAAGTCTCTCTCCTCCCGGATGAGGACGACTCCGCTGGCTCGGACCCAGACGCTACTACTACTACTACTTCCTTGTCTCCCGGCTGGAAGAGAACGCGTTCGCGCCCGAACTCAATCGGCACGAGCGGCTCTCGTCCGCGGTCACCGTTGGTCTCGCCCGCGCCGGACAACAACGATGGCAACAACAACATCCACAAAATCCCAGAAATTGACCTCGTCGCCGAGCTAGCCTTCTTCCGCAGGGCCAAAAAAGCAGAATACGAGGACGCCGTCCGTCACCGACGGAGCACCATGCGCAGCTCGTCCTCCCTCCACCCGCTCTCTCCGTCTTCGACGCTGTCTGCATCATCTCCTCTGTCTCTATCGTCTACTGCGCCCTTTGTGGAAGGCCACTGGAAAGGAGAAGTCAAGGTGGTGCGGAACCCCGCGCCAAAGGGACGAAGTGGGGTGGTGGATATGTACGGGAATTATTTTGAAAAGGGGTATTTGTATCCGTGATATATATATATCACTTCTATATATATAATTCTATTCTACCAGTAATTACGAACGTACTGTAAGATGATATCGGTTCAGGACAACTGGATAGTAAACCTACCTGGTGGTAGTAGTATATATAGACGTGTCATTTAAATAGGTACTTATTTTTTGTCTTTTTGGTGGCGGCTTTTCGCTCTTAATTGCTCACTACGTATATACTACCTACCTACCGACATATAACTGGGTATTGGAGATCTGGGATTGGCCAGCTAACTGTATAATCTATATCGTGGAATACCGAGTGTTGAACTGACACGAGTCCTATCTACTCCAAAGAGAGCAAGTCATTTCTTATAATTTCGTTAAATTTAGGTATTTATTTTGTCTCATGTCCACCAGTTCATTTCAATGCCATGTCCACCCAGATCGACCCCGCCGAGACCGAACCCCAAACCAATCCCTTGATTTCCATTCTGAACCGTGAGAAAGATCCGGCCAAGCGAACCGAGTACGAAAAGAGGGGATAAAAGGGTAAAAGCGTAGAAGTGTCTTTTGTTTGAAACTATTCATTCCATTTTGATATCTTCTCTGCGTTTAAAATTTCCTTCCTTACATAGCCTTGGCGGCCTGAGGGGGGCTCAGCTTCTTGCCGTCCTTGTTGTACCTGATGCGCGGAGGGGGGGCACGGTTGCGACGACCTTCCCGGGAGCGGACACTATATATTGTCAGTTTTTCCATTCTTGAATCCGTCTATATGCGTCGAGAGTTGTGGAATCTCGGGCCACGGGAGTGGAGCGTACCGAACGATCTTGCCGTGGATAGCGCAGGACACGCAGTACTGCAGCTTCAGGTACATCTTGGGGACGGCGTAGTCGGTGAAGACGGAAGCCTCGGAGATATCACCTGGTGGAAAACAAATGTCAGTTCCGATTTAGGCTTTTCCGGTTGAAACCGTCGTCCCGTCCGTTGTGCAGTCCGCTGTGACGATCCCTCCTTCTCATCATCCACCCTCCGTCGGTCTCATCCATCTCTTCACAGCGCGCAGTCGGGATCGAGGACTCTGGCATGCAGGGCGAACGTACGGATGGCAGCGGACTCAACCATGTTGCGGATGGTGAATCTCTTGATGGCCTTGTCCTTGGGGGTGCAGCGAGCGCAGTTGGAGCAGCGCACGGGCTTGACGTGGCCGCGGCCATTCTTGTTACGGCCGCTATAGAAAAGTCAGCTGGATTGATTCGGAGTCTTTCTTTCGGTATCTTCGTCGGTTCGCCATCTCCCCTCTCGATGAAAATTGATCCATCACCGCACAGTTGCCGGGTTCCCAAGTCGTTTCGAGGAAATGGCGATCCGTGGGCGGGATTCGAGACGGGACATGTAGTAGTGCATGCAGGAAGGGTCGTTCTTACTTGTTCGCCCTCTTCTTGACCATCTTGACGGTTTCTCTGGCGGGTTATTCAGTCAGAGAATGCAAGTCGGGAGAGGGGGGGAGGTTGTCGCGTACTTTGGCTTGTCGTCGGGGTTGGTTGTCGACTGGGCACACTCGGTCGGGATGGGGAGGTTGTGGTCCGGTTTGTGTGGAAGCCCTAGGTTGGTGTGCCCGCTAAGCGAGGCGGTCACGGGTGCTTATGTCATTCCCTCCGTTGGTTGCCTGGTTGCCTTGATGCCTTGATGCCTGACGCATTTTCAGGATCGGGATGTGACACCTCAGGCCATAGTCATGCCACCTGCGGCATCACGTGTCACCGCCGGGTGGTCTTACGGTACCAAACGCCAATACCGGTATTTTGTTTACCTGGACGAAAGTAGAAGGAAAAAAAGAGAGACCAAGACCAATAGTTCGTCCAAGTCACGCTCTGTCTCTTCCCCCCCTGTCGGGTCTGGCACCGGATCTTCCCTTGCCATCCCCATCTCGTCTTTCACTCTGTCAGTAAACTAATCTTTTCTTCTTTTTTCTTCTTCTTTTGACTTCACTTTTTTGTTTGCCCCCGCCCCCCACCCTTGCGTTGACTCGGGTTTATTGTTGGCAATTGAACTGGATCCCTGGTCCCTTCCCTTTCCCCCTCCTGAGTCCTGTCCCTTCACCGACTCGTCCGACCCTCCTGCGTGCCAACGCTCCGCTTCGACCCGATCCAAAGGATATGTCCGCTACAGGAACGTACAGGGGAACCTACAGCCATAAGACGGTTGGGAGAGGGAGACTGCCGGATTTTGAGAGCAGCGCGGCTTCACACATCCCTCGTCCTCGTCCGGATCATTCGTCTATCTCCTCGTCTCATACCGCCCAGACGCCTCATACCCCGTCCAGTGACATCGGGAGCTCCACCATGAGTGCCAGCGCCGCCAGCAGCCGTCAGAGGCAGAACCAGTCGAAACGGGATGAGGTAGGCTATATTCCCCCCCCTGCAAACTATATTATTTATGCTTTGGGGACCTTCCCTCGTGTAGTCTATACCGTTCTTCGGTCTAGTCTATACCGTTCGGTCTAGTCTATACAATGGGGTCATACTTCCAATCAGGAATCGCGCTAACATGGGAATAGGCAATTCGTCGAAAGATGGAGGCCGACCTCAGCAAGAAGAAGCACCATCCCGGCAGAACCCACCGTTCCCGCAAAGCCCCTCCCGGAACCGTGCTTGCGCTCAAGCCCAGCCAGGCCCTGCAGATCAAGCCCACCATGACGATCGCCGAGGCCGCCCAATTGATGGCCGCGAAGAGGGAGGACTGCGTGCTGGTGACCGACGAGGATGACCGCATTGCGGGCATCTTCACCGCAAAGGATCTGGCCTTCCGCGTGGTGGGAGCCGGAGCCAAGGCCCGCGAAGTCACCGTGTCTGAGATCATGACCAAGAACCCCCTGTGTGCGCGCACCGACACCAGCGCCACGGATGCGCTCGACCTGATGGTCCGGAAGGGCTTCCGCCATCTGCCGGTCATGGATGAAAACCAGGACATTTCGGGTGTGCTCGATATCACCAAGTGTTTCTACGATGCGATGGAGAAGCTGGAGCGTGCCTACAGCTCCTCTCGCAAGCTGTACGATGCGCTGGAGGGTGTCCAGACCGAACTGGGTTCCAGCCAGCCCCAGCAGATTATCCAGTACGTTGAGGCCCTCCGCTCCAAGATGTCCGGTCCGACCCTGGAAACCGTCCTGGACGGCATGCCCCCGACGACGGTCTCGGTGCGGACGTCCGTGAAGGAGGCCGCGGCGCTCATGAAGGAGCATCACACCACCGCGCTGCTGGTGCAAGACCAGGGCTCCATCACGGGCATCTTCACCAGCAAGGATGTCGTGTTGCGTGTGATTGCGCCGGGCCTGGACCCGTCCACCTGCAGTGTCGTCCGTGTGATGACGCCCCACCCCGACTTTGCGCCCGCGGACATGAGTATCCAGGCGGCGCTGCGCAAGATGCATGGTTAGTATTGCCGGATTCGCACACTCGCCCGGACTGAACTGACTCGCGGATAGATGGCCATTACCTCAACCTGCCGGTGATGAACGATGCGGGCGAGATTGTGGGCATGGTGGACGTGCTCAAGCTCACCTATGCCACCCTCGAGCAGGTCAGGAATCAGCCTCCCTCGGACACAAGCCCCGTGCGCTAACTATTTCCCAGATCAATTCGATGCAGACGGCGGATGACGAGGGCCCCGCGTGGAACAAGTTCTGGCTGTCCATGGACCACGAATCCGACTCCATGATCTCCGGCAGCCAGCAGCACGCGCCTCATATCGCACATCGGTCGGTGGTGAGCCCCGAATCGCCGAGACAGACCTTTGACGCCCGAGACAGCGTTCTCCCGAACGAGTCGGCCTCCCACCACGGCGGGGACGAGCACTCGGAGTTCATCGGATCTCACCACGGGGAGCACGCGCCGTTCCCCTTCAAGTTCAAGGCCCCGAGTGGGCGCGTGCACCGCGTGAACATTCTCCCCTCGGCGGGCATTGTCGAGCTCGTGTCGCAGGTCACCGCCAAGCTGGGTCCCGAGCTGGAGGCGGTCGGCGGGGCGGCGGTCTGCGAGGACGGGAAGCTGAGCAACACGGGGTACGCCCTCAGCTACATGGACAACGAGGGGGACACCGTCTCGATCACGACCGACCAGGACCTGGCGGATGCCATCCTCCTGTCGCGTCACTCTCGCCGGGACAAGGTCGACCTCTTTGTGCACGACCCGACGCAGCCCCCGGTGCCCGCCCCCGTCGAGCCGGCCCCGGCCCCCAAACCGGTGGAGGAGAAGAGCTCGACGGTCTCGGAGGACACGGTCGAGGAGCCCCTGGTGTCGCGGACCCGCAGCCAGACGTTCCCGCCGCGCCACCCGGAGGAGCAGTACATCGCGGGGGTGCCCAACGATCTGCTGCTGCCGGGCGCGATTGTGACCTTGGCCGCGGTGATCGCGGGCGTGTTCATCCTGAGCCGGCCCAGCGGGCGGTAGCGGTGTACTGAAGGTGGAGGAAGGTCCATGTGTCTGACGGTTGCCTGTTCTCTTTTTGTCTTCACCCCAGCGTTGTTTTATTTTTACCTTTCTTGTCTTGATCTTTTCTTGTTTGCATTGCGTGATGGTGGCCCTGGATCCATCCCGGGTGTTACTGAGCTTCCTGAGCGTGAGTTGAATCCATATACCATCTGATACACTGTTCGTTGAGCATCATGATTTATTACCTGTCACAACATTGCAATGGAATCTCTACTCGCCTGTACTTGATCATCCAGTAGTATATTAGTCTTCGTATATAGAGTTGTATAGAATTGATCTGGCGGTGATCGGAATGAACGGGTGAACTGCCTTAGTGCCTTACATAGTGCATACCCAATGCGGACTAGTTCATGCCTAAGGCGAACAGATGATTGGACGGCAGCCTGAGGCTCGTGTCGTATTGGTGCCTCAGTCACCTCTCTTTCTCTATTCCTCTTTCTTTTTTTTTTTTTTTTTTTTTTTTTTTTTTTTTTTTTTTTTTTTGCCCAGGACTCCTCCTGCCCTCCGGTTCTCCAGCAGCGATACACCCTTTGTGAGGCTGCTTTATCCTCCTCCTTGGTACTGAGAAACGACTTTGTCTACTTCCCTTCCTTTACGCTGTCAATTCGTGGTTCCTTTTTCACTTTTTTCCCATTTTCTCTTGTTCCCTACCAGGAACATTATTGCCCCCCTCCTCCTCTCCCCCCCAACGACACATCCATCCATCCATCCCCCACCAAAACAAATCCCAAAAAAAGCCCACCCTTCCAACACCCCCC